>JBBMKD010000027.1:5068798-5415798 GCA_037834095.1 Argya squamiceps
ACAAGACAAGCACAAGATGAAGCACTTGAAAGCTGTTCAGGAAAGTGAGGACATGGAAATGACTTATGCAGGGAGCTGAGGGGCTTGTGGAGTTTCTGAGAGAAGGTTTAGGCAGGATGGAGAGGAAGTTTGACAGTGCAGGAAAGTGATCAGCTGCAAGGAGCAGTGAGGGGAGACGTGAAGGCAAGAGCAAGAAAGGGAAAGGGAAGGGAAAAATAAACTTGGAGAAATAGCGGACAGTGAATCATGAGAAAAGCAGGAGGACGCAATATTTATCAGAAATTTGTCCAGAATGGCCTGGGAGGGAACTGAAGAAATCTATGCAGTTTGGATGTGGGGTTTGTTTTTTTTTTTTTTTTTCTTCTGGACAAAACTTGACTATCCATGACAACTTTACCTTGTTCTCAGCCTGTCTGTGATGACAAGCATACAAAGTAGTGTTTACCTGTTGATGTGTATAAAAGTTTCCCTGCTATTTAAGATGTCTCTCTTGTATTAAATATTATGGGTGTTAGGTACTTGCATGAAAAGTCGGAGTCTGCCAGTAAACTTATTACAGTGGCTCTGTAAGGTACTTTTATGTTATCTTCAGCATTTTGCCAACTTGCTGTAAAATACCTTATGCCATTTATTGGGTCCATTTATGAAGGGAAAGAATTAAGTATAAAATGTGATGGATGTCAGGAAGGCAAAGGAAGAGGGGCATATTTTGTCTGCCTGTATTTTTGCCTTCATCGTCTAACTGAATACTCCAACCTGCTCTTCTCCCTATGGCTTTGTAAGAGTGAGGGAAGATAGACTGGAAAACTGACTTACAAAAACTAATTTTATAAGAAAGTCTAGTATATAAACTCAGGGAATGAGCCAGATGCTACAAGACACTTTCCCTCTTTGCACTCCTGGGATTAAAGCCAGCACTGGGGAGATTCAGTACCCTGTAGGGCTGCACAACCTGCTCCTCCTTAAGGCACTGATGATTTTCTTTCTCTCCACCCCTTACCCCTGTAACCATCAGGCCAGCACCAGGTGAAACAAGGCACGTGTGAGGTGGTGGCCGTGCACAGGTGCTGCAACAAGAACCGGATCGAGGAGCGATCGCAGACGGTGAAGTGCTCCTGCTTCCCGGGGCAGGTGGCCGGGACCACGCGGGCTCAGCCCTCCTGCGTGGAAGGTGAGAGGCTCTGCTCACTCCTGGTTAACATTGTTTGGGAAGTTTATTCTCCTTGATGTCTGCCTTCCCGCTGCCTCAAAGAGCGTAATCCTCCCTTTTGTTAATTTTTGGAAACATCTCTGTGTGTTGGTGATAATGAGCCTGTGCATAAATCTCGGTGTAATTAATCCTCTTAATGTATGTGCTGGCCCATTTCGTGTCCGTGCCAATAAAACTTCTTAATTTTTTTTTCACACAAGAATTCTTCTCTAAAACTAGTTTGGAAACAGTATAAGCCAAGAAATTCAAGATTATGTTATTAAGTCTTCCAGATGTCTTAAGACTTAGTAGCTTGGCTAAAAATTCACTGGTTAAAAAATGCAACCCTGAGATTGGGCATGCAGGTGGTGCTGGGACATCTTTTCTCTAGATCAATGTTTCCCATTTAAAATGCCTATTTTTTGTAGAGGTTGCTGCTCTTGTTAAGTTAGTAAATCTACTTCCAGAGAGACTTTTTTTTTTAATATTAAAGGTACCAAAATCCCTCATTTCATTAATTCATAAGCAAGATCCTGTTTTCATTCTCTTGCACATAAAATTGCAACCTGTTCACTTAAATATAAAACAAAAAGCTTCAAAGTCCAATTCCAATCTAATCTAATATTCAAAAATATCCAGTATTTAGACTTAAAACTCTAAATACATGTGAATCTGTTGTTTGAGGGTTTTTTTACCTATTATGAAGCTGTCAAAACAAATATTTAAAAAAGTAGATTTTTTTAAAAAAAATTTAGATGCGTAGTGTTTTTATGCTTTGTAATTCAGCAGTACAGTTAAGTTTAACTGTGCATTTCCTTAGGGAATTTTCTTGTGGCATCAGAACTATCTTCTGCATTTTTAGGCAACACATCAAATAGCAGAAGTGCTTTTACATTTAACAGATAATAGAAGTCAGGCATTATTTTAAAGTCACTTAAAGACTGCAAAGGTGACACTGTCATTCCATGACAGAAATATATAAATACTGCAGAAGCTTGATTCAGTCAACAGTTGCTGAGGCACTTTAATAGCTGTTTTTTTCTTCAAGTATAGTTGTAATTAAGTGCAATAAAATATTATGAATGTAAGATTTTGACTTTTAAAGTGGAAGCCTTTGATTCCCCCTCACACCTCTTTGTGTGGTTATGCTTTAGCAGGCTTTGCTTATTTTTGCAAGCATCTGGGACTACAGTGAGTTGCTGCAGCACAGAAGCTGTGACTCTCTTTCCTTAGCCTCAGGATTAGATGTGTTTTCTCCCACTCTACACATACCCTTCAGTAGACTCCTACATTGTGAAAGCAAGAAACTGGGTCTTGAATTTGCATGTTGCAGGCTGATACAGATATTTAGGGTCTTTGTCCAGCACCTTTGTCCTGAATGCAGGCTTGTTTAATTTGTCTCTAATTTGTTTAAAGGGAAGAATATACCTAAAGCATAGAGTTACTTTTCCTACCAAAAACAAAAAAGATTTTATAAAGCAATTTTTTGTAGCTATTTTTTAATTTTCATTGAACTTCAGACCTTATCCAGCAGTGGTGATCATTTGCATCAGGGCAGCAATTCTCACTGCTGTGGTTGGTGTCTGGTGTCCCCACCTCAGATCACACAGCCCATTTCCCCAGCAGAGCTGTGTCTTGCCATTCCTCATTCCCACTCCTTCAGGAAGGATCATGGTGCCTCTTTCCATCCCACACCCCCTTGTTTTGTCTGTTTTTCTCTGTGCCAGGAGCCCTGTTGGGTGCTGCCATCTTCTCTGGGTGTTTTTCACTCCATCCTTACTGACCTTATCAGAAATATCTCTCATCTCCCAGGAAGCACAGTCAGGTTCCACCCATTTATTTTGGTCCACAACCTGATGTCCACAATCAATCAGTATCAAAGCAAATGATCTGGAGACCCAAATGACTGGTGGAAGTTCATACATTCATTTTGTAATGTTGTAAAGACTGAAAGATTAGTTTATAAAAGCCAAAACAGTGTTCTAGAAGTGAATTTTTTCATAATGCTCTTCAGTAAAAGTGCAAAACAAAAGTAATTGAATGAACATTTTGGCAATATCCTGATGTCAGCTTGCCTGCTTGACACCCTAATTTAAAGGTTGCAGAAGAACAAATATGTCTTGAAATTAAAAGGAAAAAAGAATGCTTTACAAGAAGTGAACTCCATTATTTTTGTTAATCTCTTCTGAATGTGTTATCTTTCAAGGCATGTGATTCAATAGTTTGTGCACACAGTAACATAATGCAGATCAGCTGAATCAACATTATTAAGCCATATTTTATTTTGAAATCCAATATAGATTATGTAGGATTGTGTACTGATACATTTCATAATAATTTTCTGGGATTTGATGAGTGCCATGAACAATGCAAAACTGAGAAATGCATGCAGGTGTTTGTGCTGTTGTTAACAGCAGGTTTATAAAGCCACGACTACATTTCTCAAAGTAATAGGCATGGTCATAATAGAAATTGGCTTAAGGGTAGAAAATTAATAAATCTGCCCAGTTAATGTGTACAACTGCAGCCTTCCAAAACATCTTGCAAAAATGGCAGTGTGACTGCAAATAGATCCTTAGTTGATACTCTAGTGCTTTCCAGAGGTTTCCCCATTCTTACCTGCAGTATTTGCTGGGAGATCTCATGGGTTTGCATCTCTGTGCAATTCTATTTTCTCAGCCAGTGAAGGAAGAAACTGGCATTTCTCTGTCCAGTCTCCCATATGCATACATGGGTTAAACAAGAAGCCTCAGCTTCATCCCCCCTTACAGCAGGTACTTGGCTGAAGCATGCAAATGAAGGAGACAAGTCGTTTTTGTAGTCAGTGGAGCTGGAAAGGCTCTTCCAGAGGTCATTTCAAATGTTGGAGTCAGTCTCTGGTGGTGCCTGACTCTTCACCGTTTGCATATGGCATTTACCTTTCTGAGGGCTGGTGAAGGGTTTTGCCACTTTTTTTCCTCCACGTAATTCACTGTTAAACCAGTAGTTGTTGTTTCTATCTTTTGAAATCAACCAATTGAACATAGCACAGACAACCTCCCTGCAAACAAATAACAATGATAAAAAAGATATTGCTTCTCTTTCCTGCTTCTTTTCTTTCCAGCTTCCATTGTCCTGCAGAAGTGGTGGTGTCACATGAACCCCTGTTTGGATGGAGAGGACTGTAAAGTATTACCAGACTATTCAGGTTGGTCTTGCAGCAGTGGAAATAAAGTCAAAACCACAAAGGCAAGTACAGAGATCACCTATATTTAAAGGTGCCAGTTTGCTGACTGCTCTTACTGCATTGTGTATGTGAGTGTGAGCACCAGTCTTGGCCTTCTCAAGGTTTTGGAAAGCTGTGATTAATGTAGTTGCTCTCAAGAGAGAAAATATTAGGTCAGAACTGCCCCTTCACTCCTGCAGTCAATCTGAAAATGGTCCTGATTCAGTCTTCACTGAGCCAAAGAAATTATTTTTTGTACTCGGTGCTAGAGGGATAATCATGTTCCAGAACCAATTCTTCAATTTACAGACTGAGTACAGAGATCTAAGATCTTTACCACTGTCACATAAAGTTAGATCCCTGTGCTGGCCAGCCTTTTACCTTTTGAAAGTACCAGCCTGGCTTGGGAGTTGTTGGGAACCCGCACTGATGCCACTGTGGCACACTGAGCACCACTGGAAATCAGGTTGGTTCAGAATATTTCTAAATCCAGACCTGTAGCTGGCCTGATTTTTATTTTTTTTTAAACCAAACCTTTGCCATGTCATCTTATTTCTTGATTAATGGAGAGAAAATATCATGTCCTCTGTCTGCTTGGCAATTTAAAATGAGTTGAATCCATTGAAGTTCAACAAGTCACAGCAAACTGCACGTCTAAATACATCATAAACCAGGAGTCTTTAGCAGGCAATAGCAAGGGGAGACATATGCTCAGCTTTTCCCTTTACAGCCTCCTCTAGCTGGGAAAGAATGTTGTTCATTAGGTTACAGCCTGAGTTAATAAGCAATACTGTCACCAAATGTTGTTCAGTAAAGGCTGTTCTGAGGAGTGGAAGCTGCACTAATTTCTGGATGGGTGAGAGAGAGGAAATGGGATCTTTTGGGCAGCTGTGGTGGTCTGTAGACATTGCACAGTGGCACAGAGGAAGTGGCATCCCTGCACAAGGCAGAGGGGCTGGAACTGGAAGACCTTCAAGAACCTTTTCAACCCAAACCTTTCTGTGATTCCATAGCCAGTGTTATTTATCAAATGCCAAAGATGTGTTCTATAGCATCCCCGTGTCCTGCTGCTCTCCTGTGGTGGACACTACACCTGGAATTTGGCCTGCAAACTCTGCAATCAATGTGGATAACTGGGACTCAGTTATTGCAAGATAAAGATTACCCTCAGCCTTTCAGGTTTTCCCAGTGCTGATTTTTAACTACTCCTTTGTAGATAAGGAGTAGCATTGTAGCATCACACTGCAGGGGGAGAATGGTGAATTAGGAGGTCTAGATATTGTACAAGACAACTTCATCTCTGGACATACCAGAAGAGAGATGACAATTTATACCAAAAGGACCTTATTGGAGAAGAGTGAGTCAGGTTGATTGGCCGTGGAATGAGGGTTAATTATCCTTGATGCCTTCTGCAGATACTCGAGGGGTGGGGGCAGAACAAAGAGTTTTATGCACTGAAGACTGAGGTGTCAAAGCCTCATTCATGCATCTGCCTCTTCCTTCCCATGGACAGTTGTAAGGAAAATAGAATGGAAGAACAAGTTCCCTTGTCACAGGGAAAAGGGAAGCATAACGTAACTTTATATTTTTATTTTGAAAATGAACCAAAAGTTTGTCTCAGATCAATAAACAAAATATTTCTTAGGTATATTATTAAAATATTACACAAAGAGGACTACTTGAATTGTCATACCACTAGCCCAAAGTGTTCAGCCCTCTGTGAGCCTCAGCAATGGGATGCTCAAATCAGACTCAGCAAAACCCTTTGGGACAATTACAGAAAGTGTACACATCCATGAATTTTTCCAATTTAATAGTTGCCTTATGTTTAAAACAAAATAGTTGAGATCCATTCCATACTAATTTTTTCCTGTGTTATGCACCAGGGATGATCTCATTACCATTTAAATTTGTAATCAATTTTTAAAGCTTTTTAAGACCCTGGGATCAGTGCTACATGGGACAGTGGCTTCCACAGGTTAATTATACACTGAAAGAGGAAATACCATTTAATCAACTTTAAGTCCTCTATCTTTTCATTCTTTGAAAATAAGTAAAAGTAGTGTAACTAAAATATTTGAAGCACAGGAGACTGCTGACACTACTCAGTATTTAGATGAATCGTTAGTGTCTGAGTGGGACAGTTAAAATGTGCAAAGCTGAGGAATTTGCATCTTCCATCAGTTCCCTCAGGGAAGGAAATAAAAACTTCTCTATGCTGAGTGTCTGTTTAGTTTTGTGACACATGTAGACACTGCAGAGCAGAGCTGACAAAGCTTTCCTCCTTCCAGCTGCCTGTTCTCATCCATTTCCAGGACAGGAAATCCAACAGGACCCTTCTCACTGTGCAGCCAGAGCTGCTGGGTTTGTGCCCTGTGTGTGCATTGAGGTTTCCACACATCCCTGCAGCCCCTCCAGGGTCCTGGGGGAGTTCTGCTGTCTGGGGGAGATTTCTGCTGCAAGAACAATTTATTCCCCCCTTGTGCTGCCTGCTCCCTGATTCCCTCGATAGGATGGACCGCTGGGAATGGGCAGCACTTTGCATGAACGGCCCTTTGGGATGTAAATCCTACACTTGTGCTGGAGGCAGAGGTGTTGGGAATGACATGAAGCAAAGTAAAATAGGAGGTTTCCAGGAGATGGTGCTGGCAAATTTAATGGTGAACTGCCATTTCTTTATCTGCAAATCCTCCTCATGCTATCAAATAACAGTGTAATTAATATTCCTATAGAGATTCTGCTTCTCTGTGTGGTATAAATGTGTGGCTGGGACGAGTTCATTCATTGTCTATTTGTGTGCACAGTTCTTTTGCAGTAACAATGCACCTGATACTATCATTTTCTCGGTCAGTTCTGTGTAAGTAACTCTTTCCTCTTCTTTTGTAGGTAACACGGTAGCAAAGGCTAAAGCTGAGGGTCACTCCCAGAACTGTGGCACATGGAACTGTTCCTTGGGCGTTACACAGAGACCCTTTTTTGTCATGGTGTTATTGACTTAACCCTTTGAACTTGCAGAGGAGTTGGGAAAAAGGACAGCACTTCTCCTTTCAACTGTGGCTGCAGTTCCTGAACCTGGATTTTGTTATTCAGTGGTACATTATAAATTCACAAGAAAACACAAGGAGGAGATTTGGTTCTGCCTGAAATGCACCTTGGATTCTCGAGGATCTCAAGGATTCTCAATTCTTCAAGGATCTGAGACCTAGCTAAAAACTGTGGAAGAACACACCTGAGTTTCTTGTGGTGCACCAAGGATAAGACTTTCTTAATGACACAAAGATATGTAAAATTGTTTTAAATGACTTTAGGTCATGAATGTAACTTAGGGCATCATAGAAAGAAAATGCTGACATTAGAACAGGTACAGAGGATCTCTAAGGTCTTTTGAACCTATATGATTCTATGGATTTGTCTGAGGTGTTTCATGTATACTGTTCACAAAAATACAAAGCTGATCCCAGTGAATTGATGGGACTGTGTTAGTAAATTATGTCTTAGTGTATTTTCAACTGTAATTTAGTACCTATCAAGGTGGTATGAAGGTGAAAAGATTGAACTTATAGAATTAGTAGCAATTATTGTAGGGCAAACTTTGGTTATAGCTGTGCAATTAGATTTATTTCCTTAGATAGTTCTAGGTAGTTTAACCTTTACATTCATAAGTGATGGCAGCAAAGCATGAGGAAGAGATAAAATTTGAAAGCAGGCATAGTTTTTCTTAAAATAAATCCATTCTCTAGGGGAATAGCAAAGTATACATATTCCTTGCCTCTTTGAATCTAGATATGGAAAAGAATTTAGCCATTAGCTAGAAATATTCATTGAGATGCCTCAAAAAAAAAATGGAGAGCAGGCTTGTACTGCATAAGGAAGGCTTACTGGGAGGGGAGTAATTTGTTTGGATTTTCATAGCTTTGGTTATATCCTAATAGGTAACATACTTAAAATTCATAAGTGAAATTCTAGATAAAAGTGAATCTTCAGTTTCAATTAGTTCTTGTTTAGAATGATTATAATAATTAAATGTCCAGTTCCTTGACAGACTGAATTTCCAAGTGGTTACATTTTGAGACACATAATTGTTCCCTATTATTGTAGATGCATTTCATGCTCTTTTTCTTATTTGCCTGTTAGAGTTTTTTGTCATCAGTCTTCATAAATAGATTAGAGGGTAGAGGTGAAGCTGTAGCCAGTCTGTTCCCTCTGACATTGCAGCAGACTGAAGTGCAGTGGTGCAGATGAACTGCTGGTGACCCAGAGACAGGAGTCATTGTTCTGTTTTATGTAAATACTGGGGTAACAATGCACATCCAATTTTTATATAGACAGAAAGGTGAAAAAAATAAAAGATGTATTGTACTAATGTAAGTCATTGTGCATAAGCTTTCTACCATATGGGAAAGATCGCATCAGCAGTGGGAAGCTGTTCAGGGTCATAATTATTAACTTCTAATTTGCTGGAGTGAGTGGGAGCATTCAGCCAGTTAATTCCACCAGAGTCAGTGGTGGAAAGATCTGGCCCTGTGTTTCTTGGTCTTGATTTCCTTGGTTTAGGTCACTTTCAATTATGTATTTGATTACAGCTGGGATCATAGTGGTCATTGTACTCAGTGATAAGCAAACAAGAGATTTTCTGCTCTGTGCTTGGACAGCTGAACAGTTAATAGACTCTGCTTGCCCTAATGAGCTCTACATTCCCAATATTTTTCCATTGTTTTAATTTTCTGATTAAATTTTAAAATGACCTTTACTATTTCTATTGTTTCTCTGCATATATATTCATGGTGCCATCAGGGAAGATCCTTTTCATCTGCTCTTTGTACAGTGTTGATCAGTAACTGGAAATTATTTATTTTGGTAAGTGCTCTATGGCAATGCTTGGTTAAAACCATTGCTGAGATGTTCTAGGTGGGAAAAGAAGTTTTATAGAAAAGCTGTCTGGTTTTGAAGCTAAATACAAAGAAAATAAGTTACTTTCCAGTGGTCATACACTGGATCTGTGGTGAAATTGAGAACAAACCCCAAACTTCTCTAATTCAGTCTGACATACTGTACCAAAGGGGTACAGTATGTCACATGCTCTGAAACAGCCCCCTGGGAGATGCTTTTGCTGTCACTGAGGGAGGGGGAAAACTACAATGTAGATTTGGTAGCATGGGATTATGAAACACGGCCCAAATGAATGACTTGCCCATGACAGGGATTTTATATCCCTAAAGAAGCTTTGTTCCACAGGATCTTGGATCGATTTACAGCCTTTTCTGACTCATTGCACAAATGCTGTGATGTGAGCCTACCTCTTTTTTTATTTTTTTTGGAGGATTGCTGCTGCTCCCAATGCTGTTGTCTGGCATCTGACACCAGCTCTGCCCTTCTGCTGAGAGACAGCAGAATTAAAGTCTGTGCCAGCAGCTCTGTTAGAGGAAGAGATCAGTGCCTCACATCCTTGGTGTGTTCTCTCTGGAACAGTTCATGTTTAACTGCTGGTGCTAGAAGAGTGGTTTGGGCAAGCAGAAGTACTTTCTAGAAGAATTAGTTGGTTTTGGTAAGCAGCAATCCTCACCATCCCTTTGCAGCCTCAGTCTGCTCCCACTGTGAAGTTTCTGTGGGGCTGAATCCTGTGGGTCATCACACCCAGGGTTTTGTTTGGACAGACACTCTCCTCTCCTGGTGCTGAGAAACATCCTCTTGCTGTAGAAGTGGCAAAGTCTTGCCATGCAATTTCAAACAAGGATTATTGCAGGTAGTCACTTCTCTGATGATATATTAATATCCAAGCTGGGCTGATTCATATCCTGATTATACCTAAACCTTATTTCTTAACTGTGTTCTTTTTGTCCCTCACCAGGATGACCCTGATGCCTTTCCTTTCATCCAGGTGACATTTCAGTAGGCATAAAATAACTGTGGCTTCTTCATGTCCTTTTTTCTGCCCTCTGCCTGTCTTTGCAGCCCTCCTTGCAGTTCGGTGAATGTTTTTGAACACAGATTGGCAGAATGATGTGCTTTATTTGGCATCTGCCATTGCTGCCATCCAGGAGTGTTGAACCCTGCCAGGACAGACTGGTGAGGAGCTCCATCCTGTCTCACTTTGAGCAGAAGTGCCACTGTTCACCCCTCAGCCATTCCTTACTCTTCTTCCTTGTCTTCCAGTTAGATAAGGAAATATCTGTGGAATCAAAATAAATGCTTGGATAGATATATACATTAAACTAGATATATGGCATTTTATTTATCTAGAAATTAAATTATCATAATATAACTCCCTTCAAGGTTTCCCTTGCATCCTACAACTCTGTTAAATTCATGATAGATTTTTTTCATTTTCCATTTACCTCTAAGTCTGTTATCTTCAAGGATTTTTGTTCAAATTTGGATCTAAAGAGAGTCGATAAATTTTTTACGCTTGCTGTAAATTTTCTCAAGGGTTAGTTTATAAGAAACCTACAACAATAGAAAATGGCTTTGAAGACTCAAAATTTGCTTGCAGACTGAAAAGACCCTGAGGTAAGAGAACAGTTAAGACTTCTGTCATAACAATAGATGCTTCTGTATCTATTGAGATAGAGAAGATCCTGTAACAAACATTTGGGATAAATTTGTACTTCTAAACTGTAAGAATGTCATTTAAAGGACTGCTTGTTGCAGCACAGTGTCTCTCAGCAATACATTGAGGTAATAATTCTGAACAAAGTCACAGTGGATCTGCTCGCCTTGGAATTTGGGATATGTTGGTTATGTTCAGGAGGGTGGCTCTTTGAAGGTTAAGGGATTCTCACTGCCTGGAAATGAGAATCCTACACCTGAAATGGAAAGTATGTACTGTTTTTCACTTCAGTTACTTTAGAGCTTAGTTGAGAAACCAGAATCCCATTTGCAAGAGCAGGATTAACTAAACAATGATAAAACTTGGAGCTTTTTTCCCACATGATGACTTTGCCTTGATGAATAAACAGCATATCTCCAAATAATTCCCTTTATGTCTTTTGCTGTTAAAGTTACTTAAAAAGACAAACAAAACAAATGCTTGGGCAGAGATAACAGCTTATACTTTACAGTCTAGAACTCTACTTTTGAATATGTCTCAGTTACCTGATTTTTCTAATTTGGATGAAATCCTGATTTGTGTTCTTTGCAGTTCAAGGCTGCGGGTGGATGTACTTTCTTCTCCATTTTAAAAAAAAATTCGAATCACCAGATAGGTTTTTAACAGAAATGCCTTCCAGTCAGGGAACTTCTTACTGGGTCTTCTGAGCAGAGGGAATGGTTGGCTCAGACATGAAAAGAAATCTGCGAGGGGCAAAGTTCACCCCAGCCCACAAATGCTTTCAGTGAGCCAGAGGAGTGACAATGAGACATGGGTGAGACAACTTTACCTCAAGATACTTCATGTTATTGCTACAAAGCATTATTCAAGACATTTCAAGGACTGTTAACCTGTGGCCTTCATGTGGCTGAGGCCTTAGACCACCACAATAAATTGCAAAATAATTTTGATGCACCTTAAAGGAACATCTATGATGCCATCCTTGAGCTGCTGTGAGAAAGAGGTGAACATTACAGCAGTGGGAAAACAGCCTAAAGGACAACAAAATTAAATACAGAATCTATTTGTGTGCTGTACAGCACTATACAGATGCTCATGCACTGGGTGATTTTCCAGTTTACAAACTCATGATGATTTTTTCTTTACCATGTTTCTCGACAAATATGCCCATTGCTTAAAATTCACTAGAACAAGTGATTTGCAAGCAAAATTGTCAGCTGTTTGCTTACCCTTGAAATTAAGTAGCTCACAAAGTAATCTACTACAGTGGTAAAATCAATGTAAAATGCATTACTCTAACTCCCAACAAAATAAAATCGGTGCTTTGTAAAGCAGCCCTGCTATTCACCGGACTAAACTCTGCTGTCACTGGGATTCCTGTGGAACTCCTGGAGCTGATGAGTTCACACGGGCCCCCATGAATGCACAATGATGATCTCCATCTGCCTTTTGAAGATCTGCCTGCAGTCAGCAGGAGGCATTAGCAAATCCGTGAGGAATATTGCAGGAAGAGAAGAGGAATGTGCTGCTACTTTCAACAACTTTTACAGGGCCTTTGGAAAGCAATGGAGAAAACTGCTTCATTCCACAGTAGCCCGTGGCTTTCACAGCCTGAGGATCAGGCACTACCCCTGCAGAGAGCACGAGTGCCTGCCTGTGGCTGGCAGTGAGCTCAGGGCTCCTTGGCTTTGGTTTCAATGTGCATTTTTACACAGGGTGGTGCAAGATGTGATGTGGCTGCACTGAGTGTCTAAATAGGTATTCCAGGCCTTGTAAAGAAGAGGCCGTGGGGGTACTTTGCACCCTCAGATGGCTCAGGGTGAGTGTGAAAGGATTGAGTTTTCCCCCCACAGTTCTGTGTCCAGAGACATTCCCTCTGTTCATGTGCTAAGAATCCAATCTTCTGACAGCAAGAAAACACAAACAGTTGCAGAGGGGATGTGAATTCCTGCAGCAAGGGCTAGAAAGACCATGGGGTTTTTGTCACTTAAAGCAAAGCAGACAAGGTAGCACATCCCACAGGACACTAATGAGCCACCTGATAACACCAAGTGCACACCTGACCTCTTGACATGGGAAGCCAGGATGACAGATGTACTGTCAAAATACAAATCTATCAACTTCATCATGTAAATCTACCCACAGATGCTTTACAGTAGAGATCTGAGGGCAAACAAACATTTTAACTTACAGAGTAACCTTGTAAACAGGAACTTTTTACAAAAGACACCAGTTAATAATTTATGAATTGTAACTGTGTTATGAGAAAAGGATACTGAGCATTGATTTTTGGCATTGAATGACAACAAAGCCAATCCCCCAGCTCCCACAATAATGATGCACTCACTGTTCTAGTGTTGGGGTGTATTGATATGCATATTGCATTTGCATAAAATCCTGTCTCTCATCTTTTATATTATTCATTTGGTGCTTTCCATCTCTTTCCCAAATGTGTTGAGTTGTTCCCTTAAACACAGATTTCTATTCTGCAAGTGGAGAGGCATCTCAGAGTCACTTTAGGATGCTGGATTTTTGCTCTTTAATTAGGTCTGTAAAGAATTTGGTGCTTAGATGAGGAATTAATTTTGTTTTCTTGTTTATAAGTAATTTATTGTGACCTCTTGAAATGATAGCATTTGCCCTGTGTGAAGACAGTTAATTTTCCAAGATGTGACAAGCACAGTTTTTAATTGGATTAGGGTAATCATGTCAAAAAAGGAACTTTCTTTTATGAAGCACAGGGATGTTTGCATTCTTTTAGCAAAATCTTCTTTTTTTCACGATCGAGAATTAAGCCTAACACTGAACAGATCTGGAATGTTGGAGTTCATGCAAGAAGAAATTTTTGAGCTGTTTATAATACCTTTCAGGACTCTTCTTACAGAGCTGCATTTGTGGTACATGTTTATTTATGCTTACTGTATCCATATTTTAATTTCTATTTTAGAGAGGCTTTCCCCAAATATCTCTAAGTATTTTTGCAGAGAAACCTTTAAAATATCGATTGGGTATAGCTCTAAATGTTGTGTCTTTTCCCCCTTGTACCCTTGAGAAGTGATGGCACAAATTCAGTCCCTTTTGGACATCCTGTCTTTGGGGAAAGACCCGGATGGATGGGGAAGGCTGGCTGGGCTATGTGGGAAGGTTTTTCTGTGTTGTGTTGACAGGAATTCATGAATGGAAATCTTGGATTATCCTTTTGGATTCACAGCATGCAAACGGTGTGGGGTTTTCAACATGATCTAAAGCCCCCATAAGCACATTTGAAGATATTTCAGTTAATAGTTCTGATGAGGCTGTTTGAGTCTGCCAAATCAAATCAGATTTTGCTCCTCCTTTAGAGAGAGGTACTTCTGTAGGTCTGTGGTTTAATGGGTTGATGGCAGTTTCAGAGATGTTACAGTTTTCTGAATTGCTGCAGGTGCACTGATGGGTGAGACCCCAAAGGCCTATTCTGAGCCATTAATGCTCACCACATCAAGAATATTTCAACAGAGTTATGTTCCTGGATCATTGATCTGCTGATCCATAGGTGTGCAGAATTGTATTCTGTCAGACAAGCTGAAAGAGGCAGGAATGTTTTCTGTATTCTCCAGCAATATTTTTTTTTCCTTACGGGAGGCTCAATTCAAGGATTGCTTTGGAGATTCTAGGGGAGTTTTTTAATGAAGGAATGACATTATTGAGCCTACCAATTGGGTTTGATAAGTAAGTTTGATAAGTAATTGTGTTTGATAAGTTTGATAAGAGCCTACCTTGCTTGAAAAGTAGCTATATATATGTATAGCTGCTATCTATATATATATGAATAAATAGCCTGTGAAATTATAAACTATTTCCTTTTTTAATGCTTTTTGCCACTGCACACCATGTTCTAGAGTGCAATTCCTTGTATCCTCAGATCTAGGACAAATCAATATTTGACGAATTACAATGTCAGTCCTTTATTTTTTTTTAATCTGTCAAGTTCATAAATGTCCTGTTCTGCAGTTATGGGGTTTGGCTCTCAGCTGATTTCAGGGAGTGGCCAAGCTGGAGGCTAGGAGGGAGGAATGCTGGATTTGGTGCTGCTCCTAGCCAAAGTCCTGCCATGGAGATTGTGTTTGAGGTCCAGCTGCAGGCTGGGCCACACAGGCAGTGCCAAGCTGGTTGAATAAATGCAGGTAAGCAGGTAAATGCAGTGGATATCCTGGTGTGCACCTTTATCCATAGAAATCCTGTATGAATGACAGAGCCCAAAGGTTTTCCATCAATGCTGGAAAGCAATTCTGTCCCTCTCTGCTTTATTGCTTGTGACACTGAGAGCTCAGAGGCTGGGGCTGTTCCCATCCTGTCCCCAGGGCACAGGTCCAAGGGAGAAGCCAGACTGTGGTGTTTCCCTAGTGTGCATTCCTGCAGCCCAACCACCCACAGCTCAGTCTGCTGTGTAGCAAGCAGGTAATGTGAGATGAAAGAGCTTTGCCAACTTGTCTGTCAAATATTGACTGTGTGCAGCTACTGTGAGGCTTTACAGGCAGCGGAAAACTTGGCTGTGTGGTGAAAGCTGCTGCTATGCTCATTCAGCCCAAGACGTAGAGCTAAATTGTCCTCATTTCTGTTCTCCTTTTCCTTCCACTCCTTATATCCAAACTGTGCATAAACACACATTCAAAAGGCAATGGAGAGATAGTCGTTAAAGCCTCCTGCACTGCTCCTGCATGGACAGAATTAGATGAGAGCCATTTATCCTTTCAAAACAGCACAATTTGTTCTTCAGGAACATTTTCAGTATTGTGCAGCTGGGGAAACTCTTCATAAGAGCATTTGGTTCTTACAGACAGGTGCTGCAGAATGGTTTCCTGTAAAGGGCTAAAGTTTTGCCAGCTGCTCTGTGGTTGTAGCCAGCTGCCATCCCTCCAGAGCAGAGCCATCCTGAGAGGTGTGGGAGGCTGGTGCCTCACTGGAACCCTCTCAGTTGTCTGTGGTGGTAGAGCTCACCACAAGCCACTGTGGAACCCCCTGGAAGGGATTCCTTTCCTGCTGCTGGCAAGGCTGTTACACTCTGAGGCTGCAACACAGCAGAACTTGCATTGTCACTTTTGCTGTTACAGCTCCTGCTGGGTTGGATTTTCATGGGGGGTAGATGAAAGCAGGACTAGCATGTAATAGAGAACGTGTGTCAGGAGGGAGACAGGCGGAGATTTTCCACTGGCAGAGGAATCAGCTGCTGGTTTTCATCCCTCTCCAGTACTGGCTTAGCCACTTGGGTGCTGCAAAGGAACAGGGAGAATCCCGTTTATCAGTATTTTGCTTATATGTGGCAGGGAAGGATTGAATGCACAATGCTGTGCTGCTATCAGGTTGCAGGAAGGGAGAGAAAGGCAATGCTAGATGAAAAACAATGGAATGCAAACACTATTTTTTAAACCCCTTTCTAATTTTTCTCAATTGTCTTGATATCCAGAGGTAGAATCACAGAATAACCTGAGTTGGAATAGACCCACAAAGATCATCAGAGCCCAGCTCCTGGCCCTATACAGGATAACCCCAAAAATCACACCAGGTGTCTGAGAGTGTTGTCCAAACCCTTCTTGGATTTTCTTCAATCTTGTAGATTAAAGTAGTGTTAACTGAAGGTAAAAGGTAATACTTTATTATGTATTATGAATGACAACCCTTTCATTTTCATGTGTTTACTAAATAAAATGTTGGATTTGCAGAGGTATTCCTTTATAACTGAAAGCACTACTAAAAATCTGAAATGAATTTATTCAGTTTCATAAGCCAACGAGAACTTTTCTTACTTTGTATCTGGTTTCTGCAACCCAAGGAGACTGTCTCCCGTGGCCCTGGAGATGTCTCTGCAAATCTTAGTAAATCCTCAAACTTCAGTTAATGTCTTCATGTGCATTAGTCACATGTGAGCCTAATCGCCATTATGAGAGCCCATCGTGGGTCATGGTGAGCCATTTCCCTTGGAAATAATTACCCTCAGTTGCAGCATAATGTGTTAATAGAATTGCTTTAAAGCAGGAGAGCAGTCCCATTAGCACTTGTCAGTGCTCCGAGTATTTTCAGGATGTCTCTCACTTCTATTGTGAGCCATTAGAAAGCACGGGGCTGGGATGCAGTAAATAGTGTCTGGTGCACGCTGGCAGCTGTGAGCAATGGACTGACAAGTGATTTATTCAAAAGGAGACACCTAACACTGCAGAGGGGGCTGTTTCCCGGGGTTTTGTGGTCCAGCTCTGCAGCCCTAGTGAGGTGGTTTGTGCAACTGCCCCTTCCTGGCTCTCCTTGGGGCTGTCAGAGATGCCGAACCAGGCAGGGCAGCTGCATATGCCAGCAGTGCTCTACAACGAGCTTTTCTTAGTTCAAACCACCTCAAAAACAGAGAATGGGAAGGAAGTGTGACCAGGAGGCTCCTCAAACACGTAGGAGAGTGTGCAGGTGCTGCCTCTGTCTGCCCCAGGAATGCTGGACTTGCCTGAGGTGGTTGGAGTGAGGAAATGTGTCCCAAACCTGCCCCAAATGGCCAAAGGTGTGTCCTGGGGAGCTCTGGGCTGAGCTCCTTCACGTGCAGAAAGTGATTGACCCCATCTCCCACACCCTGTGGAAGGTGGGAGAAATGAACAGTGCAAGAGGTGCAAGCAAAGGGAAGAATTGGCAGCTCATTTGGTTTTGCAAAGAAACAGCATTTATTTTCCATGGCATCTGCAATCTTCCTTCACAAAACTCTCTGTTCATTACATTAAATTGGAAGCAAATGTAGAAAATACGTGACTATGGCTCAGTATATATTTTCATTGCTTTGCTTTTGCAATTAACTTGTTGGCATAAAAGTCATTATCTGATGACATTTGGGAACACAAAAACCAATATTGTCTGGGGCAGAGGAATCCTACCCATCTTTGCAGCAGCCATTAAGACAAACACTTCTCTGGTTTTGTGCAAACAACCTGATCACTTTTTTGGCCATTTAAATCAGCTGATATCATCACTATGCTCCAGACTCCATCCCAATGCCAAAGGCTGAGAAGTAATAAATGTTCAAGTCGAAGCTGACCTAATAAAGGCCTCCCAGAGCTTCGAAAAAACTCACAATATTTCAGCCACAGCAGGTGCATTCTGTAATCCTTTATTAAAAACTCCTGCCACACATTCCCCCAACATGCTGTGGGGTCTTACGCAGATTAAATCTGACATGCTATGAAGCCACTACAACCTTTCCTTACTCCTAATTAAAGGAAAGCGAGCCAAGAAGAGAATGAAATACTCCTAAAGAGAAATGTGAGGCAGGTGGGTAGAAAAGATTGTGTCATGTGTGGCAATCACCAGGCTTCAGGTTCACGAGATGGGGAAGGTGCTTGACCTGCTGTTCTTCCCGTGTGTGTGCTTAAATTAAATTGTAGGCTTTCTGTGAAAGGTAACTGACTTTGTTTAATTAAAAGCCTCTCTCCTGTTCTACCTGGACTTCTAATTCCAGTGTGATGTGTAGGCACACGGTGCTTTGTCTTCTCAGGGTAATTAGACTTAGTAATGCAGCTGTCCTGTTTACAGTGTAAATCCCCCTAATGATAAATGGAGTAGACTTTTGGAGAAACCCTGATGATACTTCAGACAGGGAGAGTGGATGATCTTTGCAAATAACTGGTGGGTAGAGAGTAAATCATTGTCTGCTAATAAGCCTCTGATTGCTGGGTGTTTTATACTGTGGAAGATTAGAGAACTTGACTTTGCTTTATTTCAGTCCTGGCTGCAGAGGTGGAGCACAAACAGGAGTAGCTGGTTTGTTTGTGGGTGGGATTCTGACCTTGTGTCTTGAGAATCTCTTTTGAGAACTCACACCATGGTAGAAGCTCTCCTGTGGTGCTGGTGAGAAAAATGTGACAGAAAGTCTTTAGAGATGGGCAGTCTGTAGTGATACGGGGGGCAGATTCTGTGTTGTGAAGTTCCCAGTGACCTCAGCCAGGTGAGAGGACCTGCTGGAACACTCTATAGTCAAATAACAGGAGACCTCTGTGTCCCAAAAACCCACATCATCAGGAGAGAGAGTTGATTAAGGGTGGAATGAGGATGTGCTTTTATCCTTGTTTGCAGGTGTGTTGCTGAGGAGAGCAGGGTGTGCCAACTGCAGTCCCTGACTTCTGCTGAGACAGAGCTGGGGACAGGAGGGGGGAGGTCACTTCAGCTGTCAGATTTCAGAGACCAGAGACTGCTCAGCAGGGAAGAGATGAAGAACATATGGTGTGGTGGGAGGAGGTGACAGTGGCAGTGAAGATCAAGAAATATAATGAGAAGTAAACATTTTGTTGGGTGCTGCCTTTAGGAATGTGGTGTCAGAGGGCAGGAACTGGTGAGAGTGAGGCTGTTTGTGCAAAGGAGAATCAAATAGGGTAAAGACAGTAGTTGTGAACAGGGAGGAGCCTTGGGAGGGAAATTGCCTTCTGTCAGGAGTGTTCTCCCCATGGAACATGTCAGCCTGGAGGCCACAGGAGCGGTGGTGTGAACTGGAGGAGCATCTTAAGGATGGGTGTTCTGTGTCCTTAGGCTGCTCTCCAGAGGAATAAAACTGAGCCCTCTGGTGATTCTCTAGGTCTGGTTTTGATTCAGAAGGGGTCTGGAGGTATTTTTCTGGCACAGAAGATTGTATGAGTAAAGCCCTGGGAGGAGGGAATGGCCATGGGAAGAGAGGTGCCACCAGCCCATCGTGCCTGGGCTCACTCATGGGGACCACAGGGGCAGCTCCAGGGAGAAACAATTGGTGAGGAGTTCCTTCAGTTGGACTGAATCCCAGTTCTCCTTGAAATCCCAGTTCTCCTAGAAATCTAATTGCTCCTTTAGATTTCAGCTACAAGGGATCAGTTGGGTGGCATTACCTTTGCTTCTTACATGTCATATCATGCTGTCATTGCACAAAGTAATTTTGCATCTCTGCAATGCCTGATGCTGATCCCAGGGGTGTTCAGCCCACCAAGGAGAACTGGAGGAACTAATCATCACCATGTTCACTGACCATGCTCAAGAACTTGTGGACATCTGAATATCTGCTACGATTTGTCATAGAGTTCTTGTGGCTGTTCTGGCTCCATGGGAATTGTTTCCTAACTGCTGAGAAATTAAAGATTTAAAAAAATGCTGTTGTCTCAAATTAAGACAGAAACCCCAAATCTCAACCTTTCTTAGTCATCAGCTGATGGAATTTGAAGGAAGGAACTGACTTAGTTGAAAAAACCTGTTTCAGTAAATTGCAATTACTGCAGTTTGAGTTCAGACTTTTAAAAATGTAAATGAAGTATTTGCTGCTTGTTACAAATTTCAAAGGAAGAAGGCAGGTCTATGTGAAATTCAGTCTGTTTCAAATAAAAGCGTCTATTAAAAAGTGGTTTAGGTTACAGATTTTTTTCTCCCCAGCTAAAAATAATTGAACAATTCCTTTGCAATGTTTTGGATTGGGTGAAATGGCATTTCCTGATGTTTCCTCAGAAAAGTCCCAAATTGTTTTAACAATCTAACCAACCACACTCTTCTGTGGCTTTCTGCACATGTGTTGGTTTATGTATAATTATAGTGGAATTATATTAAAAGTTTATTTCATAAAGAAAATAACCTCAAGAGGAATGATAATGGATGTGGAGTTGCAAATAAAACACTCTGCAAAAAGTGAAATTTGCTCTGCAAGGAAATCTTGTGCTCCACTTTCAGGTCTGAGACGGTAATAAATTGAACACAGAACATTTCACAGACAGTGTCAGATATAAAATATATTAATCTTGTCAGAGAGTGTACTAACTCTCCCAGATTTATGATCAGGTGCACTTAAGTGCTGTTCTTCTCATTAATCTTGATTTACAAACAGAAGCCTTTGGAACAAGGGGTCAGGAGAGACAAGAGGCTCACGGATGTGTCGCTTGGATAACTCACCTTCCCCTGCTGCCCTGCACCTCTCAATGACACCCTTCCATCTTTAATTACTGAAAGGTCTTTAATCTTGTCTGAGTAAGGGCAGAATATGATGAATGTGAGGGGCTGCCTGTGCTACCCTGGGTTTGTTTTTTAACAAAAGATGTCACGGATGTTGGTGGGAACAGCAAGATAATCACATTTACTGCTAGCAGGACTTGATGCTGAGAAAGTTCAAGAGGAGAGGGATGCACTGAGAAGGGGGGAAAAACAGCAGGAGAATTATTGAGTGAAAAACAGCCATGTAGAAAAAATACAGTTCCTGAAGAGAATGCATTTTAAAGCCTGCTTAACACACATAATATATATAAATTCCTGTCCATCTGCAAAAGAATATCCCTTTGCAATTCTTAAAATTATGGAGAGCTGGAAAACCAAGCTTTCACAGGAAATAAACCCGGTTATTCCACTAGGTGATACTGGAGACAAATCAGTCTGCCTGCAGGCAGGTGTGCTACGTAGGATAACATCACCCCAGATTCTTGTCAAGGTACTTAACCTGGAGGAGTAAATAACAAACCTCCCAAATCTACTCATAATTCCTGATAGGAATGGAACAAAAGAATTCATCTGATGAAGCTGCAAAACTGCCAGATGTGAGAAGGTAGGTGTATACCAAATAGAAATAATTGCTGACTTCTTCTCTGTTATGGTCTGTCATCCAAAAAAATGTCCAGGATGGATTGAAGCATTCAGCACATTCTTCTTGCTCCTGCTTTTCTGTACTTTCTCTGTGGGAATTAATCTGCTGGAGCATCTGTGTGTTGTGGGCAAAGTCAGTGGCCGTGTGGACTAATGGACTTTGTAGGTCTTCTTCCAGTTCTTCCAAACTCATGACATTTGATATGATGAAGGTTTTTGGAAGGGTTTTGGCATGAAACAGTTATCCTTATTTAGGTAAGGAAGTAAATCCACCTTAAAGAAATATGCTTGAAGTGTATCAGAGTCTGGACTTGCCTGATATCCACTAGAAAAATATTCCACAGTTATTGATAAAACTCACCTTATTTTCTTCCCAGCTCCCCTAGATGCTTTGTTCTGAGCTTTAAGACCTCTCAAAGGCTCACAGATGCCATGGGGGTTCCCGGATGAGAATTCAGGCTTTGATGTGGTTGGAACTTGAGACACTAATTGCTTTGAAAAATAGAACTGGGGGCCTTAAGCTGGCATCAGATACTGGCTGGGAGCCATGGGAAAGACTTGAGCACAGACCAGATATGCCCTTGGCATAAGCCATGAAATAAGCAGTTGTTCCCCATTCCCAACCAGCTGGAGCTGGTGTACTGTTTCCACACTGAGTTTCAAAACACATTGAGTTATTATAATCCAACCCAGAGGTGACAAATGCATGGATTACTGATGCCACCTAAGCAGCCAGACTTTGCAAGGTGTCAGACCCAAGGCACAGCCCTGACAAATGTGAGCAGTGTGCTTTTCCACAGAGGGGCAGATGATGCTTCCACGAGCTGTTAAAAGAAATCCTTCCCCTCATCCTGCATCTTGGCTGTGCTTGGATTCATTCACTTCAGCCTCCTTGGATACAGTTCAAGCCATCTGCTCCTCTCCAAGAGCTGTGCTCCTGGAGTTGTTCTGGCGTGCTGTGAGTGTCACTGGTGGTACCCGTGGAGAATGAGGACATTGTCATCTGCAGGCTGCTGCTAACCAACCCTGCAGCACCTTCTCCATCCCTCCTGATCACCTTTCCTAATTAAAGAGATGAAGAAGGGTGATGTGGGTGTCTATGGGCTGTCCAAGGATGGGAGAAAAGAGCCTGGCTCTGCTGAGGTTTGCTGGACACAGTGATGCAGCAGCTATGTTGGGGTTAAACTGTCCACTTCTGGTGTTATTGTTATTAATGGTTTCTTCAATTTTTGTATCAAAGGCTGCAGACTAATCTAAGAGTGGAAGGGAGGTGGTGACAACAAGAACTGGGTGTCAGCAGAGCTCTGTGCTGCTTCAGGGGCTGCATCTCTGAAGGATGGTACAGGATGTTACCAAAGTGAGACAGCTGGCAGGGAGCAGGGAGGTGTCAAGAGGAGAATACATATCAGAATCTTCAAGGTCAAGGATCAGCTTTTTAAAAGGTTGAAGAAATTACTTATCATTGAAAGAAGGTCTTTGAAGCCTTGATTTTTTGAATACTTGTTTTGAATCCTGGCTTTTTTTGGAAAAGAAATGAACTTTGCTGGAGCACAGAAACACAGACATCAGTTTGGTTGTAGGTGAAAGTTCCTTTTCCAGGGAGAGACATATGTACTTGATTAATAAGCTGACAAGCACTTCTCCATGACTTTTTGTTTTGCTGGCTTACGGATTCGTGGAGTGACCTTCTTGGTAGGGATAAAGGGAATAGGCAGAGTGAGGGCATCTAAACAGCAGAAGAAAATACATAATGACTTTTTTTTCTGACTGGTTTTCTCACTTAGGCCAAGTTGAGGCTTCTTTGAAAGGCAAAGCAGTTTCAGTTGTTCTCAGCCATGCTGGTGTGTAGTTTAACCTCTGATCTCTGCTCTCATTAGTTTGTAATAATTCCAACAGAGTCTGAGATTCCTGGTGCTTCCAGAATACAAGATTTCAGATTTTGTATTGAAAATATGATGCAAAATATGCTCACCTCATAAGAAAATCCAGATAATAACATGATAGCTGAACGTCTTCATATAAAGTTTCTATATGGTGGTAGGCAGCTGATCTATAATTCTGTTGAAAGAGTTACAAGTCTTTATTTTTGGAGGAGAACATGCTGCTGATAATCTTATTTTCTTGCTGTATGGGTTTTCTTCATGTATTTATTTTTAATTATGATTATTCAATGGAGGAATGCTTTCTGCATCTGAAACTGAGGAACAGATAACCCCTCCTCTTCATTCGTCTGGAATGTACTAAAATATATCCCAGAGTGTGGAATGTATCCTAGACTTTTTGATGAGAAGGAGCAAAGGTGAGAGAGGTGTCTTTTCAAGAGTCTGTAGCATCGAGTCATGTCTCAGTGAGACAGTCATGGCTAAATACAGCAGCCAAATTGAAATCCTGCCTAGTCTGACTTGTTTTGTTGGCATCTGATCCTGCAGTCACCTGACACTGTCAGGCTTTCCCCATTCCTGTTCTGTTTTAATGCTGCTGCAGAATGAGCAACAGTCTTCAGAACTGATTCAACAAATGGTGAAGTTGGAAGAAAGATTTTATGCACTTTGAGAAGGTTTAGGGCACTGCTGTCACAGCAACTTCATCCTGGTGGTTTCTGTTTCCTGAGCCCTTGTGGGATTGGATTCTGTCTGCTCTACTGGGCTCTGTGCAAGATTTGCATTTCTTCCTTAGCTGGGTACAACTGGTTTAACAAACTGAAGTAGATGCCAAAGAATTTGATGTTCTTGTGAGGTGACAGAGTCAAAGGCCTTCCTCCCATCAATGTCACCATGGCCAGAGCTATGGGTGAAAGGACATGGCCATCTGTGATTAGGAAAACCAACCACTCAGCAAAGCCCCATTCCTTGCTAAATTAGTAAGTGTTGGTAGTAACTGGAAATGCACCATTCTCAGTGCTTAGATCTACCAGTGCTTCTCTGCATATTGCCCATGTGCCACTCAGAGTGAGATGAAGTAGCAGGTTTCCAAGTTAAAAATTCAATGTTTTTTAAAATATGTAAGGCATAAATTAACACATATAATGAAAAGCTGGATGATTTTTATCCCTTAGAACTGCTGCTCAAAATGTTTCTTTGTTTTGTCAGATTGGAAAGGCATCAAATTGTTTTATTCATTATTTCTCCCCATGGGTTACTTTCCAACTTCATGTGTTTTGCACTGTATAGTTTGGAATATTTTCAGACTGAAAAGTGCAGACAAAGAGACTCCCAGCTTGTTTTGACAGTGTCTTGTGTATTTTATGCACCAGTTTAAAGCAAGCACCACCCCTTAACATCCCCTCAAGAATAATGATCTTTGATTTGATTCACTCCATGGACCTAGAATTGATATGAAAACCTGTGCAAGGACTAAACCATGTGAATAATTAAAAAATTGTGTCTAAATACAAATGCTGTAGGGTTCACCCCTGGAAACTCTCAAAAGAGCTTAAAGAAGACCTTTCATGAATAGTTTAAGAAGATATGGTTCTCTGTTGGGACTGGGGGAACAGGCTAGTAACCTTTTCTGTCCCCTTGTGGATCTGTCTTCCATAATTATATAATTCACTGCTTTAAATTTATTTCCAAATAAGGAAGGATTGCCTTTAGATGGAAAGCTTAGTAACACTACAGCTTACTTGGTCAGAGAGGCATGAAGACAGGATAAAGAAGAATATGTCTGGTGCCAGAGGTTTCCCAGGAGTTTCATTCAGACCTGGGTTAGGCTCAGAGTGGAGAGGGATCAGCAGGACACGAGGCTGAGCTGGATTTATGGGTGTAGTTATCTAACAGCAGCTTTTGCCTCTCAAGGTCAGCCCACCCGAAGTGCATGTACACAGTGATGTTGTGGAGGAATAAGCCATAAAACCATAAAGTGTACAGCAGGCTGAGGAGATGTCAAGTGGATTATTACTCTGACAGACTCAGGAGACCAAAGCACAGGTGCAGCCTAACAGCAGCTGATAAAGTGCTGAGTGCTGGTGAGAGCTCCCAAAGCCTGAAACTGCTCATGCTCCAACCAGACCATGGGTAGGAGCTGCTCCTTCCAAGGATAAGGATAGGCTAAGACCCTCCTGAATGGTGGATAACCCTGCTAATCCAAACACTCTCTCCATCCTTGAGAACCTGTGTGATTTTCACTTGTTTTATTGGCATCTGATCCTGCAGTCACCTGACACTGTCAGGCTTTCCCCCTTCCTGTTCTGTTTTAATGCTGCTGCAGAATGAGCAACAGTCTTCAGAACTGATTCAACAAATGGTAAAGTTGGAAGAAATGTTTTATGTAATTTGAGAAGGTTTAGGGCACTGCTGTCACAGCAACTTCATCCTGGTGGTTTCTGTTTCCTGAGCCCTTGTGGGATTGGATTCTCTCTGCTCTACTGGGCTCTGTGCACGATCTACATTTCTTCCTTAGCTGGGTACAACTGGTTTAACAAACTGAAGTAGATGTCAAAGAATTTGATGTTCTTGTGAGGTGACAGAGTCAAATGCTCCAAGACCTTCCTCCCACAGATGTGGTATGAACTCACCCTGGCATGAGCAAGCATTCCCTATGAAGTTTTGGAAGGGCTGAGGACAGCATCCTCTGTAACAGCAGCCTTGGTGGACTTTACCCATCAGTAATGTAAAACCTGTGCTCCCGTGGGCACAGAGAGGACTGGGGAGAGAGAAAGGTGCTGTATTTTTTTGGTTTGTTTGTTTCTATCAGTAGGGATAAAATGTGTTATATGTGCAGCACCATCCTGGCACCTGTGTGCCAGAGGAAGGTGCTGTCTGCTGAGCCTTCTCCTGCACACTTTTTTCCCTACCTCCCCTTGTAGGAGCTGGTTGGATTTGTCAAACAAAGAAACAAGACACTGAGAGGTGGTTTTTCTGTCTTCAGTTGTTCCTAGGTGTAGGTTTTACCAGCAGTAACTGTACCATGTACCTCACTGACTAAGTTGATGGAACGAGCTTTGTAAAAACAGATGAAACTATTTTCCATTCACTTCAGGAAGGGATAATTAGGTGGGAACAGAAAAGACAAGAACAAGTCACAAGTACTGCGCTATCAGACACTGCCTTTGATCATCGTGTTACTCCCAGGTTTGCAGTCACAAATTAGGGTGTTCTATTTGCAGTGGATGGGGCTTCAAGCACCTTGTGCTCAAAGCTGCATTTTTCCTTGATTTTCTCTTCAAATACCTTTTTCTCATGCAGAAATTTTCAGGCTACTCTGGGCTCAGAGAAACTGTGCTATCTCCAAAAGTTGTTCACAGGGGAAAAGGCAACTTTCCCAGTCTCCAGGAACATAAAGTTTGCCTTCGCTGAGTTTGAACTAAAAAGTAGGCTCTCATTTGTGTTTCTTTGAGGTGCTTTCTCAGAACCAAAATTAATTATTTAATCCTCTGTTCTTTGAGCCCAGTCTCTCTGTTCTATATACTAAGTTTCCTTTCTACCTGGCTGTGACTGTGAAGGCTGTGTGGCTCTTGAAGGTCTAATAAAAGCAGAAAATGTTGCAACATTCAGCAAATTCACTCAGTGGCCAGAGCTGTGAGTGGTGAGATACAGCTGAGAGTGATGGAACTGAACTGGACAGATTTACAGACTTGTCTTGTGTGTTTTGCTCTGTTCCCTCTCCAAATCCTCAATTAGTGGGATAAGGAAAACCTTCATTTCTGTCCTTTAGGGGTGTCTTTAGGTTTGTCCTCTGGGGAAGGTCCTGATGACAAATGCAGTGAGTCCAATAAAGGAGTGAAAAATAACCAACTTCCTTTTGTAGTGTGTGAGTTAGAGAGGAGGAAGGTGAAGCAGACACTCTGGGGCTGCTTTATCCTATTGCTTTTGAAACTGTGAAGGAAAACTCTGTTAAGTCTGAGTCTGCCACGTTTGGCAGACAGATCCTCTGTTATTGAGTCTCTTGAAACTAAAAGTGATGTCTTGGTTCCCTGGTGAGGGCCCTGGAGGGAAAGGAAGCCACTGGAAGGCTCTCGAGAAAAACACAGCAAGGCTGTCACAGGGTGAAAGTCCCCACAGCCTTTGAGAGAAGGCTCAAATAAATGCTTGAAAATGGAATTATAAAGGGAATCAAAAGCAGGGAGGCCTTCAAATATTAGGAAAGATGGAGGAGAACACTTGTAATGCTTTGTCATCTAGCATCTGGAAAATTTCCCCCTGGGACCAGCGTTGGGGAGGCTGGGTTGGAGTATAGGGCTCAACTCAAGCTGTTGGCATTTCCCATTCAGTGCTGGGTGAGTGTGGTGGTGTCCTCTGTCAGTGGCAGGTAGGTCAGACAAAAGGATGACTGTCATGTTTCCTCCACAGAAATACTGACCTACGTGCCCCAAGGTCATTTCTACTGCCAGTTCTCACCTTGGGAGTGAAGACTGTCCAAAATATTAATTTGGTTTGAATCAGGGAATATTTTCTGTCCAAACACCTGGGCTCTGTTTTTACAAAAATGAAATCCAGGCGCTTAGGCCTTAGCAACATAAAAAATATCCCCTCTAGGTAGAGGTGTGATAGAGTTCTTCATGGAATTTGTCATTTCACATTACTGCTGGAAAACAAGGAGACAGATTGCATTGAAAACCGTGGGGAGAGGCTGATGAAAGCAATTTGTGCTGTGGGGAAGTGAGATCTGTCTGATGGAAGTGGGAGGGCTGTGAGCAGTGGGTGTGAGGGGCACAGCAGCTGCAGGGCTTCCCCTTGCTCAGGTGTCCCCTCAGGTGAGCTGCTGCAGGGAGCAGCAGGGCAGCTCCTTGTCCATGGTGCTTTCCATGTGGGAATTGCAGCTCTCAGGCTCTCGCCTCTCTGCTGAGTAACACAGAAATCTTCAGGTGCCCACTGGCCACGGGGTTTTTCACAAATCCCACACCTCCCTGTGCCTCATCTTGTTTGGCCATCTTCACTTCCTGGAGTGGCCAAATCCCTGGGTAGGAACAGGGCCTAAGGCAGCAGGTTGACTTTGGATCATTTTCCATTCTTTTTGCCTCATTCCCATGACAGAGAGGCTGAGAGGCTTATAAATTCTGAGTTATAGCTGTAGGCAGTTCATGGAGGGGAAATTGGGACTGGGGAGGGTTTGAAATTTGCATATATACCACACCCACTGCTATTTAATTTGCATCCTGTTTGCATATATCATGGTTAGATAATACTCATACAGTACTTTTAAGGGGTAAGGACTGTATCAGCTTGTCTGTGATTTATATAATTTTTGCTTTAAGTGTAATTTTATAGAGTAGTTTGGAGAGCACGTAGTATGAACTTAAATTTAATTTCACAAAAATGATCAAATGACATTTATAAGCCATAAATACAGAGTTCTCTTTGAAAATAATGTTGTTTTCATAAAGATCTTAGATTAACAGCACTGCAGTCGTCTGGTTTACAGCTGAAGAACCATGATCCAGTACAATAGCAAATTTTCCCATACTTTGGGATTGCAGGGGCATCTGCCCTGAGCTGGGTGGGAACTCAGGGCTTGTGTCTGTTCAGTGGTGTGTGATTCCTCCAACTTTAAAGACTGTGAGTTTGGATAGTGTTTTAAAGCTTGTTCCTTGTTTGCATTACATGAATGATTTTCCAGGATGAGTGCAGCAGCAGAGTGACAGTGTCTGTCCTTCCCAGGATGACACATGGCTGTAACACAATTATTAGATAATTGTGACTAGTGTCTCATGTGGGAAGAGAGGGGCCAAAGTTATTTCAAGATGCTTTTCATATTTTTTTTTACCATGAACTTGTCACCAATTCAAATGTGGGAAGTAAAACCACCCGACACTCTTTGCTTTGTGCCTGTCCCAATGGCACAGGAGTTGAAACAACCTATTTGAAATTTGTTTTCGCCTCATACTTTTGCAACTGTTTTTCAGCACGAAGACCAGTTCTGCAGAGCTAATTCTGCAATTTTAAGAAGCAGAGAGGTGCCACGCTCCTGTCATTGCATTTCCCTTGACTGGGAGGATGTGGAAATTCCTCTAATCCCATCCCAGGAGAAACTTTCTTCCTCAGACATCTGGTCCCATATGTTTCTCTGCATTTTTAGGCACCCAGTCATCTTTTAGCTGTAAGTACATCTTTGGTCATGTATTAAAACCCTTGGAGTACCATGTACTGCCTCCTCCTTGTCTGCACACCCTCTCTACTCCTTTTCATTTAAGGCAGTTCTTCCCTGGCAGCCCAGCCATAAAGCTGAGGCAGAGAATATTTCTCTGTGGCAGCACAGAGATTTCTTTGTGTCCTTTTGGTGGCAGTGGCCTCTAACCTGCAGTGCTCCCTCACTCTGCCCCTGGCTGTGTGTTGGGCTGCCCACAGGCTGCCTGCAGGGCTCAGGTTTGCCTTGAATGATCTCTCAGCTAACGAATAACAACGTGTCACTCTGGCAAGCTGAGTTTAAATTGGTTTGAGTCGGTAAGGAATGCTCTTGGTTTCTCTCTAACCTCCTGGCACGGGCAATAATTCAGTTCTGAATGTGCAGCCTGTTATTGCTGTGGGCTTTTGACACACGGATGTGAAAGCTCCTCTTAGCCTGGCTGAGCCTTGCCAGCATGATGGACATCAGGAGGGTCTGCTCTTGTTTTGATCAGCACCAATGTGCTTGGAAGGACATCTCTGATCAGAGACACCACCTCTGTCAGTGTCTGGGTGCTTCAGCAGAGCCTCAGGAGCCTGGGAGGGATCTCACCCACCTCTCATTTTGTCCCAAACACAAAATCTCATTTGGCACAAACTTTATCTGGAGGGGAGACTGGAGATGTGCTGTTACACAAGTTGCAGACACTGTATTTAGCAAAATAGACTGAGTGTGGGTTTGTGTACTTGAGATCCAAGCATTTTTCCTAGAGCTTTGTATACTTCTTGTTGTTTTATAGCATTCAAAAGCAATTTGGATTTCTTCTGCTTCTTGATCTTTCCCATGGTCTTCCAGCTTTGCTGTTTTGTTTCTGTGCTCATGTGCTCATGAAAACCAGTGCACTTGCTGCTTTCCTTTGTCCAGGCTGCTCAGATGGCCTCCAGCCCCTCTGAAAATTACAAATGGGTGTGAGTCTCCTGTCTTGCTTTGTCCTGATGGGAAAATGGGTATGCTCATGTGAGCTCAGAACAAATCCCTTAAGTCTATCATCTATGTTTGCACTTGAATGACTCATTTTAAATTTGAGATGTGAACTATCAAAGCTGTGGAAGAATACAAGCATGGGTTTGCTTGGTGGGCTGTTAAACAGGATTTCTGAGTAAAGCATCAGAGATTCAGGAGCCCAGGAGCACCTTTAGAGATCTGAGACCTTTGGAAAAACTATATGGAATGTACTGAACCCAGAGGCACAGCACTGAAGGCATCACCCTGTGCCTTTCTACCCTGTCATCTGCTAGTGTTTTCAGGCTTTCTCAGGAGTTGCTACAACCTTAAAACCCCTTGTTTTACCTGCAAGGGTGCTGTCAGCAGCTGCCTGGCCTGATGTGCTCCTGAGCCCACAGCAATGGAGTGGAGCTGCTCTCTGCCTCCATCTGCTTTCCCACATGGCTGAGGCTGTGGCTGCATGTGCATGGCAGAGAGGGAGGCTGAGAGAGCAGCCTGAAATCCAGCCAGGCACTCAGTGTCTGCTGAGCAACAGGAGACTGCCACGAGCACCAGCCCTTCCACAGTTTGAATGAGACAGAGCAAGACATCAGGTCAAGGAGAGACATGTGCAGCAAAGGGGGAAGTGGGAAAGGAATCCATAAATATTCAATGAAGGAAGTGGGAAAACACATTCTGATTACAACTCTGGCTCTAATGTATGCAAATGTAACAGTTTCCACCCCTACTAAGGAATCATGTATTACATACATTACATGATGTAGTACTGTGTAGCAACACAGTTTATGACTCCTAAGAGAAGAAAATCATAATTCACTGCCATTAACAAAAATAATAGTGCTTTCACCCAGAGGAGCTTTCCTTGGAAAGCCTGTACAGATTCTATCTAACCTAATTTAAGCAATGTCATGAGTTGGAACAGATCGCTATCAAGTCTGTCATGCTTGTCATAACATGGCACTTGAATCGAAGACATCCCTTCCCAGGAGAAATCCCTGTGAAGGAACTGTATTATTTAATGGAGTTTAAGATTCCTTTGAAGTTCCAGAGCTTGTTTGTTTGAAAATTGTTCCAGTAAAACCCAACCGTTAGCCAGGTTTCATTTAAAGAGAAATGAGTTTGCATATCCATGATTATGGGCTGCTATTCCTCAAAGTTGTAATTAACTGGGGGTACAAAAGGGAAGCTGCTGAAGAGCAGCAGAGCACACACCACGTGCTTTGCAGCTGGCATTTATTTTCTTAGGGACAAGGTTTTCTGGAGCCTGTGAATGGGCACCAGCATTTATGGGAAGAGAAAATCCCTGGTGACAGCCACCTGTCTCTCTCACACCTTCCCTCATCCCTCCTGCATTTTATGCAAGCTGCTAATTAGCTTTCAGTTTTTAGTATGTAACAAGGCAGAAAACCTAAGAGGGAAATGAGACTGTGGTCTCGCCCCCCAAAAATACTTGGAGTCAAACAGCATCTTAATGAGTTTAAATCCTTGGATGGTCACAGGCTCGGGATTGCTCATTTAATTTCTGACTTAAAGCTGCAACAGTGGCTGTTGGGAGGTGTGGAAGTTCACATCAACTGGTCCAGTGCTGCTCCCATTGCCAGGCTTCTCCATCACCCATTTGTTCCTGGTGTGCCTGGCAGGGGTGCCCAGGGAGGCAGATTTTGGGCACAGCTCTGCTCTCGCTTCATTAGGAGCACGTGTGGACTGTCCTCATTTAGTGAGGCTGCTCAGGAACCTCCTGTTTGCAGAAACTTTGGCAGCTTGTCACAGCGTGTCAAGATGTGCTCGTTTCTCCCCGGGTAGCAGAGTTTATGCATAATGCAATAAACAGAGATGGGCAGAATTGTGTTCCCTGCATTTAGCAGATGTCAGGCTGTGTGAGAGAGGAGTTAAACTAATGCCTTCCTGTCAGCCTCTCAAAGCATTTAATCATCTTTTCTGTGTTTACTTTCTTTGCTCCCCTCATATTTATTTGTTTATTTATACAAAATCTTTTGGGTTTTACCTCTATCTGTTAAAAATGAGTCAATGTCTTTTTTCCTTTTTGGATGCTTTAGGAGATGTTGGGGAATACTTGAGAAAGAAATATATTGGGAGAGGCATGAGGAAGGTGTTTAAGGAACCGAAAGCATAGGGAAAGAGAATAATTCTTTTCTCCCCTGGCTGCCCTGCCTCTTCTGAAACTTCTGTGACCGGGCCACTTGGTGGCCTTTGGAAACTTTGGTGTCTGATGCTGAAGCTGTGTTCAAAGCAAAGTCTGCCCAGTCCCGTCTGAGGCACAGGGCTGATCAAACCCCACTGAAGTCAATGAAAAGTCTTTCACAAAAGGCAGTGGGCTTTGGCTCAGATTCCAAAAGCATTATCATCACTCTCTGGCTGATCCTCTTGATACCAGTCCTCTCATCAAACCCTCTGACAGAAAAGGAGAGAAAATCCAGTCCCTGCTGGTTAAACCAGCAGCTAAACACAGAGTTTTGACAGATCTAAACCACTCCTATGGAGAAATCAGAGTTTTTCAGCACAGAGGTACAAATCCACAAGTGTTAGAAGCTACACCAATCTTCAAAGCATCTGTACCTCCCCAAACTCTTAAGGTGCAGCTTTTTCATGACCAGAAGAGGAGTAAATGCTGCAGGGTGTTGCCTTGCATTAATCCAAACTAAAATCCAAAACAACAAAATAATATACCACTATTAACATTACCAATACATTTTCTTCATTCTTTTAACAGCAAAATACAAACCTCAATTTACCTTCACATAAAAAAACATACAATACACCTAAAACAAATTACCCCAAAAATAAATCCACAGTCCATCTCTCTTGGGGGCTGTGGCAGAGGTGTGGGGATGTGCCATGATCCCAGGAGCAGGGCTGTCCATGGTGGGGAGGCTGAAAAATGGGGTAACACAGGGAGCTAGTGGGGGATATCTGATAGAGAAGACAGAGCTGGTGAGCCATAACCAGGGAGAGGCAGGGAAACAGAGCTCAGAGCCCAAAAGGAAGAGATGTTTAATGAATATTCATTAAAAAAAAAAGCAATGATTAATTGGGACTGGCCTTATTTTCAGTACTAAATGAAAGTGTAGCAAATTGAATCCTGACTTCTGTTCCTGTTCTTACTGCAAAGACTCAGTTCACAGCTTCAGTCACCAGTAAGGAAGAGCCAGCAGTCAGGTGGTGGATGCAGGGACACAAACCCTGGCTGCACATTTTTAAGCAGCTTCTAACTCAAGCAAGAAGACAGACCTAAAAGACCCTCCTGATTCAATCAAATATCTCCTTCCAGCCAGCAAGAGTAACAGGCTTTGGGTGTTAGATGGCTGGTCTGAGTGGATTAATAACTTGCTTTATATTATCAGCAGAGTTTCATCGAGAAATAAATCCTGTCTGATCTCTGTGAACATGACACAAGATTATTCCAGCAAGTGCAGAGGTTGGGATTTGTGCACTGAAACTGGTGGTGAGCAGGGCTGGTAGGGGGAGAAGGCTGGGAGAGGATCTGTGCCAGGGGGGCTGCACTGGGCCAGGGTTTGGGGAGCAGAGAGAGAGAGGATTGCAAAGGTGCTCCTGACCTGCAGAATCCAGCACATGACACATCCCTGGCACAAATTGCCCTGAAAAGTCTTATGAGCAGCAGCTGAGTGAACTGGGGATGTTCACCCCGGAGAAAAGCAGACTCAGGGAGGACCTTCTCACTCCCCAAAAGAAGATTGTAGCAGGGTTGGGGGCAGTATCCTCTCCCAGGAACAAGTAATAGGATAAGAAGAAATGGCCTCAAGTTGTGGCAGAGGAGATTAAGATTGGATATTAGGAAACATTTCTTCACTGAGAGGGTGGACAGTGTGGTGAGGTGTGTGGGAAGCTGGACTGAGACAGCATGGTGGAAAGAAGTGTGGGAGAGGATTTTGTCTGAGATGGAGGCAGTTGTATCCTACCCCTCTGCCAGAATTGTGCCACAAGGCTCAATTTCCATGATTCTTCCCACAGGAAATTCTGCATGGTATTTTAATTAGCAATAGAAAGACATTTAAAGAAGCTCAAGGTTTGTTACTCCTTACTCATGCCTTACTTATTCACTAGACACACACCTCACCTTTTGTTCTTGGTCTACATTTACAATTTCTGTTGTTTGTGGTTTTTTTTGTTTTTTGTTTTATTTTGTTTTTTCTCTTTTGCTTTGAAACAAAGAAATATAGAGCAAAATTTTAAATTATCTGGTTAAAGAAACACACTTAGATTTTCAGCTAATTTTTGTATTGCCCTTTCCCTGTGTTTGTATGGCAGTGGTGCCTTGTTCAGGGGGTTAAGCCTTGTGTGACTCCCAGGCAGAGCTTTTTGAGATCCTGCAGTGATGGCAGACCTCATCCATGGTGGTGGCTTTCCACAGGATTTTTGGCCACTGCTGAGAACAAGCAGCAGGACTTGGGGTGCTAAACGCATCCTGGACTTGCATGAAAAGATTTTCTTCCCAAGTGGCAGGACCGCTGAGGTGAGAAGCAGCCCTTAGACTGCAAACCAGGCTTTTAATTTACTTTTAATCCCCCATCCCCAAATCGGTATGAAACAAAAATATTTAATAATACCATCCTTTTTACTGAATTAAAAAAAGGATTTTTTCTCATTGGAACAATTCCCCCTTCCACAGAAAGTTGCTGTCTGGTTTGGAAATGCTTTCACAGATGTCAATTAAAATGTCAGAGCCTTCTGATCCTATCTGTGCCCTCCCAAGGACACCTGTGTTTATTTTTACCCTGTCCCTCACCTCACTTCCTTTTCTCTGTTGAGCCCCCCAGCAGAAGTTATCCCCCAGCCCTCTGTCTTTTGGTATCTCCTGTGATTGTGCTTGGTGGTATTTTTGGCTGTCAGGACCGTGGCTGTTGCTGCCTCTGCCTGTGCAGAGCTGTGGGTGATGCTGGAGCTGCTCTGACCTGGTGTCATCCCTCAGCCCCTGCAGCAGCAGCTGAGGAAAGGCAGCAGGAGGAGGAGGAACACTGCTCAAAATAAGGTGGGAGAGGAGGGGACTGTGTAATGGGAGACTGTGGGAATGGGAGCAGAAAGGGATCAAGATGGGCAAGATAAAAACAGGCATGAAAAACGAATGGGTGACCCAGCCCAGCTTTGGTGGCTCTGGTGGCAGTGGGTGGATCTGTGCAGGTCTGGCCTTGCCTCTGCACCAAGGGAACACCAGGGGCTTGGGAAAACCACTGCAATGATACAAGCAAATGAAACTCAGTTACCTTTTCCCATCATTTTGATCCTCATTTTGGCAAAACCTCTGTCTTTCCCCGACTAGTCCAGCAAAACTGATTAAGATTACATGGAAAGATTTTTTTTTTCCCCTCCAGCTGGAAAAATATAATTTTTTCTCTGTCCAAATGGAATGAGTGATTTTCCTGTCAGTGTTTAAATTGGCCTCCTTGGGAACATACTCTGAGATGGTGATGTCTACATCACAGAATAGAGACAACTCTTGCCTTGATAAAAAGAAAGTAAGATGGTGGTTAATGAAATAAAAACTATGTTCGAAAGACATTATAATAGAACCCTGCAGACAGAGAGCTCTCTGACTGTGCCTTTCCTTAGGGTCTCAGCTACGAGTTCCTCAGGGTCTCTCAATCCAGATTAACCCTCTAGGGAGATTCATATATATGTATATATACATATATATATATATATAAAATATATGTATTTCTATGTGTGTGTATACATATGTAAATACCACATAAGTCTATAAAAAATCCATAAGAATCTCTCTGTTGACTTCAAAGGCATTTAAATCCATGGTAGTAATGCAACTATATATTTGTAGCTGATTTGAGGATTTAGGGAATCTCTCTCTGAACAACTCATGGAGGCTCTTTGAGATTATAGCATTACTCCAGGTAGCTCTATTAAATTACAAACACTGCTCTGATGGTGCTCCCAGTCTGCCTGTGCTGCTGTGTTTTTATTTCTGCCTTGGACTCAAAGTCCCAGACACAGTGATGATGGTAGATTAATAACGGATCAGGCTGTAGCAGGAGCAAGGCTTGTTTTACTGCCCAGAGGAGCCATGGGGTTGGGAAGTGACAGGTCATTTTCAGGGGAGGGAGTTAAAGGTCAGGTAGTGTGGTTTGCCACCTGCCCAAGGGAGCTGGAAGGGAACCCAGGGCCCTGAGCACCTTTTCTAAAGCAGAGAAGTGATGAGTCAGTGCTGTGGTGGAGAGGGAAGAGCCAGGAGGTTCAGTACTGTTATATTTTTAATGGTGCAACAGAATCACAGAATGGTTTGGGTTGAAAGGGACCTTAAAGCCCATCTGGTTCCACACCCTGCCATGGGCAGGGACATTTTCCACTATCCCAGGCTGCTCCAAGCCCCAGTGTCCAATCTGGCCTTGGACACTTCCCAGGATCCAGGGGCAGCCATAGCTTCTCTGGGCACCCCGTGCCAGGGCCTCACCACTCCCACTGTGATGAATTTCTTCCCAATACCTAATCGAAACCTGTTCTCTTTCAGTTTAAAGCCATTCCCCCTTGTGGAGATAACAGGGAATTGAACAGTGTCTGAAAACTGGGAGCCAATCCTGTGCTGGCACCAGCCCAGGACAGGCAGTGGCATCTCACACGGTCCCTTTGCTGGGCTGGGACACCTGGGACACAGCAGCAGCAGCACAGAAATGAACCCTCCCTCTGTTTGCATATGGCTGAAGTGGACACGTGTTCCTCCTGCAAAGCATCATCTTTTTTTATCAGTGAACTTATTCCAGAGAGCTCTCCAATATTAATGGTTTTGCCTGAGCATCTGTAAAATGAGCTCCACAGGATGAAAACCTTGTAAGTCAATACGGGGAGTGTTGGTCTGTGCTGTCACTGCCCTGGTGTGCTGTTTGGTTTCCTTCTCTCTCTTCCTGGGCTTAGTTTTAAATAGCTTTTATAAAACAGAGCAACCTCCTGAGCCTTAGGTAATTTTACCCCATTAGATATTGATTTAAATTAAATCCAGGCCAAAGAATACAAACCAAAACAATAATGTCCTAAACCTAAAAGTCAAATCTCTTCAGGGGTTTCACCTGCTTCTAGTGAGTGGCACTGAAAGACAGGACTGTTTTTCTGGGGGAGAGTCCTGTGTCTGAATGGGTAACATATGTGTTAATCACAGCCATAAAGGACACAGGTCGCACCCAAATCACTGGGTTTGGTCTAGTTTCCTGCAGAGAATTTTTCCATTCCACTGAGCTCAAAATTTTTTTTTCTATTAGCTGATTTATGCCTTTCAACATGAGCTGTATCAAAGTCAGCATTTAGCATTGTATATTTTCTTTGGTTTGCGTGCAATTTGCAAATGATATACTGTACTTTTATACAGTTAATGTGTTCATTTTAGTGTATAATGCATGCGTGAACTTGCTGAATTTTGAGCTGAAAATATGATAAGTGGGTTATATTATGCAGTGAAGGAGTTGTTATACGAAAACACTTCCATATCATCAATTATGTACCAGCTTAATACAAAATGGTATTAATACATGAATCAGTGAAGGAAGTTGTATAATAAGATTCTCATGAGAACATGAGGCTGATATTTATTAAAGATGTAAGTTCCATGTTAAGAAGGAATACTTTGTTTTATTCATTTATTTGATAAGCATCTCTGCTTCCCAGAAAGGAACAATTTCGTTGTATATTCACAAGCAACTCTCACATGTGTTTCTCATATTTCTGACAGAGCTCAGAAGTTTGATAAGCAACATAGATATTGTAAAATCCAACTACTGGTTTATGGCCCACAAGTATTTCTTTTGTTTTAGCACAGAGAAACTCTCTTTGGAAATGACTCCTCAGACAGTGGGTAGTGCTGGGTGGGATCCCATCCTGGCAAAGCTGGCTGGAAAGCTCAGTGGGATCCCTCTTGTGCTGATGCACAGCATGGTCCAAGCAGCTTCAGTGTTATTTTTGCCTGGTTGTTCTACCACTTATTTCACCTGGATCCCAAACTGCAAATATCACTCCAGGCTGCACCCAGAGAGCCCAGAGCTGTAAAAGTCAGCAGAGGTGGATCTGGAGGTAAGAGTGTGATGTGTCTGGGTTGGGTGTTCAGGGCCAGCTGCAATGTTTTGTTAGAAATGGTTGCAGGTCCTTATTTAATGGAATGGAATGGAATGGATTGGAATGGAATGGAACGGAATGGAAAGGAAATGGAAGTGGTTCCCTTGGAAGGGTCCTACATTGCTCATCTGGTCCAGCTGCAAAGAGACCCAGTGTAAAACCCAGCACAAGCGGAGAGCAGGGGATGAGCCTTGTCCTGGGAACACCACCTGGCTGATCGTGGTAGCTCCCCTGCCAGGTAGGTATTATGGAATATTGGACACAGGCACAAGTCAAAAGAGTTTTTAAGATTGGAGGAAGATAGGGGCTCAATTCTACATATTATTCCTAAGAAGTTAAAGTCCCTATTACTCCAAGGCACAGTCTTTCCCTTAAAACCCCATGATGGGTAGGCATTAGAGTCTGAGCTGCTTTAAGAGTGATCAGGAGCCAAGAGCTGACTCTGCCAGTGGTGTCAGTAGTTCCCATCCATCTCACTTTCAGCAATATTTGGAGCCAGAATTAAGATGCCTTGAGTTGAATGGGAGCCACTGTGCACTGCCTTTATTCTCATTTGATTAAAATCCAATAGTTTTTTGAGTACTACATTTGATGAGAGGGTGCTTATTATTGTTTTTAACAAACATTTAGATGCTCTGGTGATTTAAAGGCTGGCACAACCCCTTCATCTGTCTGCAGCTGACAGATTTTCCCAGATTTTTACAACTGATTTATTTTCCCCCATTCATTGTAATGTGCTACAGGCACCTGGATGCCAAGAAGAACCATGGATATTTTGGAAGAAAATCCTTACACTGCTGGAGGAGCTGAGAAAAGCAATCCTGAAGGGAACAGTGTGAAACGCTGCACAGACAGCCATGGCAAGAGAGCAAAGCTTTGGAAACCACAGCACTGGAAGAATTAGGGGGAACTTCAGGTACCAGCACATTGCAGAGATTTTGTTGCACAGATTCAATCTAGAGGAGTCATTAAATGAATAATAGAAAATAGAAAGAAAAAGCTTATACAATATCTAAACCAGGGTAAGAGTAGAGATTGACAACTGTATGATGAAAGGGAGAGGGAGAGAAGTCAGTCTGTGTGTGAAAGATGAATGGTGATCAATATTAACAACTGCACCCTGTTTGTTGTAAAAAGTAATGGGATATACAGGAAAACATAAGCAGGGTGATGAAAGTGTGTACGAGGTGATAAAAGAGCCCATGAAAGTCAGACGGAATTTGTCTTCAAATTTTCCAGGCATTTGATAAGAGTGACTCTGCAGAGAGCTCCAGGCTAGCAGTCTGGCAGTTTGTTTGCTTAATATGGCACTGAAATGAAACAATAATTCCATTAAACAAAAAAAGTCCCTGCTCCTCCAAGGAACCTTAGATGTAGTTGTTGTGGGGCAATTGCCACAGAAATCATTCCAGAACTGTTTTGCAGAGGCATAAAGCAAGAAAGATTGCTGAATAATTATTAATTTCCTTCCCCTCCCTTGGCAGCTTCCAGTCCCCAAAACTGAGGACTACTTCAGTGTGCACATGGCTCAGGAGAATAGGCTGCTCCAGAAATGGCCCAAAGGACACCAGTTGACAGGTGAGGACACTGGAGAATGTCCAGAACCAGTGCTGAACTGCCCAGCCCCACTTTGGAGCAACCTATGGGAAGGTGTCCCTGCCCATGGCAGTGGGTTGCACTGAGATGAGCTTTAAGGTCTCTCCCAACCAAAACCACTCCATGATTTTGTGATTTCCCAGCCATGTTGAAGCTGAAGGTAGGGCCTGGTCCCAACAGTGTCACCAGAGCAAATGTCACTGAAAATACCATCCTCCATGCAGCCCTTGAATAAGGCACGAGGGGCGGCCAAATTGTAGGAAATCTGAGTTCTTCCTCTAAGTTCATGTCCAATTTCTTGTCCCCAGCATGCCACAGTGTGATGGATAAGCATCCAAACCTCAGACAAACCTGAAGCAAGGGAGCACTCCTATCACTAATGAAGACACATTGTCACTGGGCTTGGTTCAGAGACCATTAAAGTCTCCGAGTGGTTCCAGTGGGGACCAGAACAACCCTTTTCCTGAAGAAATAGAGGCATATATTAACCTTAATTGGGAACAGTCTCCACGAGGATCTTCCCTCTGAGGAAAAGGAGCATTTTGCAGATATAATTGTTTTGGAGGGGGTAATTATTCCGTGGATGCTTCCTGAGGTGAGTGATGGCTCTTGTTATGTTTTTCCCCCTGAAAGTGAAAGAGCTGTAAGAGCCTTGTCAAAGAGCAGTGGCATTACCTGGCAAGCAGGGGCTGGGCTGCTGTTCCAACACAGACACACACCAGTAGGAGGAACATTTGTACAGTTTGGCTGAATATTTCTCTATTATTCTTTACCCTGCAGCACAACACTGTTTGCAGCAATTGATTGGCTTAGCTGGACAGTGAGATAAAAAACTACAAATAAGACTGGGTAGGAGCTGTTCTTCTGCTGTGATTAGATGTAAAACAGCCCCAGCCAGAGACATGTTTTGCCTGGGGTCAGATCAACAGAACACAGATCCTGGGGTTTCTAAGTGTTAATTTTTACTCAATTTCAGGAAGGCTGGAAATCATCACCCTAAAAAAACCTTTCAAGTGATGGGGCGTGAGGATTAGTGGGAGCCACAGGATAATCACTTTTCCCTCCTGATCAGGAAGATGATGCAGGGAGATGATGTGCAGTAGGGAGAGGCTGACTAAGGAAAGAAAAAGGAATATAAATCAAATCAGAGATGGGACAGACAGAATCAAGCAAAACACAGTAGGGAGAAAGATCCCAAGAAAGAGAATTATCTTCTCTGGTCAAGTCCTGCTTGCAGTTTCAGGCAAAATGTGTGAAATCCTAAAGGTGCCTCCCCATCTCTTGGTGGGGAAAGCTGCCCCTGGGAGATTGCCTGAACAAGGCGTGAGTCCGGGCTGATCAGCACAACCCATCCCTCCTGAAAGAGTTTCTGTGAGATGTGGTGGAGGCAAAAGACACTTGAAATGAGATAACTTAAGATCATTTTGTATATAATTTGCAGCAAAGTTTTCTTTCATCATCTCCCTCTTTTCTGCCCCAGCTTTCCTATTTGTCTTACCAGCTCTTGGCAAAGATACTTGGACTGAATAGGGAGCTGCTGTTGAGAAACTGTGGTTTCAATACTGCAATAAAGCAGTCTTACCCAAATGAATTTTAAAGGCTATTTTGGCTGCCTTGAAAAACGTTGATTTATGACTTGAATGCATCAGGTTTTTTGCAATTAGCAGGACAGTGTCTAGAAGTTATAGACCATCTTAGGAAGAAATAGGCAATTATCTTTTTTCCAAGCTATTTTAATGAAACATTTTCCTTCATCCAAGCAGCAAGTTAAATACTCTCTGTTAATAAAGCGGCTTCCACATTCAGATGAAAAAAAATTTGCTAGATTTTTCTTCAGAGTTGACATTATCACCAGGTATTGCTCTCTGCAAGAAATTAAAGCCATGGGCAGGTTGGTTGATTTGTTGGTATTATGCATAATATCCCCTTGGGCAATTCCATAAGCCTCATCCTGAAACCTCATGAAAGTCAGTTGCATTACATGCTAATACAGCAATTTTAAAAATAGTGGTGTCAAATATTGCATTTCTATGGATGTGGGAGGCTGTCTGTACCACATGGCATTATCAGATACGAGAGCAGACAATGAGGTTGGCTTGAATGCCACAATTCATTATGCAAAATAATTTTCCTTTGAAGACATTTAGACCTGTCACATTTCTTTTAATGAAATGCTGCATTTTTTTAAAATAAAAAATCTTAGTAAGAATAGAACTTCAATAATGAATTGGCTAACATATTCAAGCAGATATCAATTAAAATTTTAATTATAAAGAACAGTTCTTCTTGAATTTTTCACAAGATGTTAAATTTTTCAACAGTTATTTCTGGGGGAAAAACCCACGGTTTTCTGAGGAGAGAACTTCGCAAAGTTTAGACAAGGGGTGTGAATAAAACCTGAATCATGATAAACAAAACATACTTAGGGGAGATCTTGATGATCTAAGGGACATAATATCCCACCTAACACCACAGCCTCTGTGCTCTGAGAGCCACATGTCCTCTGTGCAACACAGAGAAACAGAACCTGCTTAAACGAGACACAAAACTTCACCTTGTGTGAGCCAGCAAGGACAGTAGCTGCACATTATTTCATTCCTGAAAACAGGTTGAAAAAAATCTCAAAAAATCAACTTTTTAAGATGGTTTCCATTCCATTTTGGGATGGGAAGGATGGAAAAAAGCTTTTCATTTTCCCAAGGACAGGAATTCTGAATATGAATAAGCACATTTTGCTGAATGGCATAAAAAGAGAACATCAAGGCAACAGCACCCACTTGATACATTTTCAGCAACTGCACGTACACGAGGGCCATACAGCTCTGAATAAGGCTCTGCTCTTGTTACAGGCAAGTGTTCCTGAATTTGCTGTTAAAATGCTCCCATTAGTGCTTGGTGCTGGCATTTCTAGGAGATACCACAGAATGAGGAGGAAGACAGAGTGAAGACAAAACAGTGAAGAGGATGTGTGCCTCAAATGTGATATTTGGGAATTGGTGAGTAGGGGGGAGGTGGGCAAGGCTAACACAAGCACTAAATAATTTGCTTGTGCTCCATCCTAGTGTCAGTTATTACAAATACACACACACAAAAAAATTATTTCTGATCCCTTAAAGCTATGGGGTGCAAATGCAGCCCATTTTGGCATTTGAAATAAACTCATTATCCTTTGCTTTGCTATTTATAATAGGAATCATTCACAGTCATTCCAATAGCATTTGTCCTTGGTGAAGGTACCTTTTGGTTTACTGTTAATGCACATTGCCTCAATGATTAACTCCATAAAGTGGGAATAATTGAAAGCCCAACGTTAAACTGCATTCAGAAGCGTTTGGTTTATCAGACTCCTGCTGTGCCTGCTGTGTGCAGATTTTGATGTAGACAAGTGTAGTAATGGGCAGTGCAGAACATGCAAACCTTAATGATGGCTCTGGCTCAGCATTCACCCTATTTACAGCAGCAAAAAGTCCCTATTTAAAAGCAAAGTGTGACCTCAGGAAATACAAGGTTTATATTCTTGCCAATTCCTACTGCACTTTCCCAGGGAGGTGTTAAACCCATTATCAGCCATCATGGACAAAATCAGCATTTCTACCTTTCAATGCCATTTGATTGAGCAGATGTGGTGAGTGACAGGCCTAAAGTACAAAGTGGGTACTTTGCTCTGCTGTCCACATGTCCGTGCAGCCCATGGAGATGAAAGGCTCAGCCTAAGCTCCACATGTTATTCATCAAGCAGGATTGCTCCATAAAGTTGATTTTCCTTTGCTTCTTTGAAAGCCTCCTGTAATTGAGGCTTCAACTCTTTTCTTCCTAGGTCTGTGGTGAGTATAGAAAAAGACAAATTACGGTGTTGAAAAATGAAGATTTTTATAGATTTCCCAATTTTGTGGCAGAAATAAAGCAAGGAAATATCAGAATTCTTTATGGATATGCTGCATGGGCTGTGGGTTTCGTTGGTATTTCTTACACACATGGATTTTTGTCCTTTGGCCATTTTATAATTGCATTGCTTGGAAAACTTGGTTCAGGGAACATCATCTTTCTGTTGTTTTCACAGAAGTAGGACAACACAGAGACTGTGGATTGCTCATGTCTGCCACAGAGATCCAGCTGCCACATCTCATTCCCAAACCCTCTGCTGCCCGAGGCACGTGCAGCCTGTGAGACAGGTAATGAAGTTTTGGGAACAAAGAAGTTGGCCAGTAGCTGGCACACCATCCTGCCAGGGATGCACTGCTGTGGAGAAACACATGTGGGGCTTGCAGCAGGTTTCAGTGAGACCCAGCCAGGAGTGTCAATGGAAAAGTGCTTTTTTGAGGGAAATCAAAGCCCGGTGGAAGTGTTGGTTGATAACAGTGCTCCGTCACTCTTTGAGGTAGGCAAGAAACATCCTGTTACCACCTGACACGGAGATACATCCAAGTGCACTTACACTTGTACTTTAAAGACTCTGTAAGCCGGAGTGGTACAAAGCAGCCGTAGCATCAGAGAATTAAGCCCTGAGGCACAAAGGCCAGATCTCTACTTGAAAAGGCTCCTTTGTGTTGCTGTGCTGGCAAACCCTCCAAGAAGGAATGAGGCGTTTGTAATCCCACACAGAATAGGGAGAGAGAGATCTGAGATAGGGATACCCGGTTTTGTATGCCAGGACTTGTGTGGCTGACACAGAGGGCTGACAAAAAATGTGAGGGTCACCAAGTAACCGTGCTGTGCAGACAGAAACTCCTGAGCAGCTTAGCAGAGGCAGATATGAGCAAAACAAGATCTTGCCAGCCTTGTCAGAATGAACTGCTGCTGTTTGTGGAGGTGCTCTGAAAGACCCTCTCAACAGCAACATACACACCCCACCACCTGCTCTAACGAGGGGCTTGTTCCTATTCCTATACTGCTTTCCATATCGTCCCCACGGGGATCTTTGGGGACCTTTGCTGGAATGAAAATTTTCCTGTTTGTTTCACCTCTTTGTTCTTTCATGTCTCCATTCCCAACATCTTCATTTCAATCCTTCCCTACTAAGTAAGATTCAAAGTTCTTTCTGCTGAGCAAGAGCCAGCAACCTTTTGAGGCACCAGCCACCACATGGCTGTGCCTCCCTTCCCTCATACACAGCTGGAGTGGCAGACACTCCTTCAGAGCAGAAGCTGTCTCAGAGGGTGGGTTTATTGAGGAAAAGGAGGTGGCTAAAGTTATTTCCTCTTGAGAAATCTGTACAAGTTCCTGTCTGCTTTTTAGAACCACAATTCTGCAGAAACAAAGGAGCAACCAAACAAGTGACAAACGAGTCAGGGTGTGCGGCTGTTTGTTTTATGCAGAGCTCAGAGCTTTTGGGTCTGTGCCTGCAGAGTCACCATATTTAAAAAATGGTAATTTCTGAGACCAATCTAAAAGGCTAATTGTGGCTGTTACTGATCTGCTTTAAAAGCCATGATTAAAGCTGAAGAGAACAGTCACAATTCCTGCCAGCTGCAGGAAGCTTTGTGGCTGCCTTGTCCCAATTACAGGGTTTTTTGTAGGGAGCACACTGTATTAGCATAGCTGCAGCTCCCTTCTAACAACACGCAATCATGAGAAACATTTAATGGCAGGCTTTGGACCATGTCTTTCTTTTCTGTACAGTGTGAGTAGTGAAGGTATCTGCCCATAAAACACATTTTTTCCCCCCAGTTAATTAACAGGTTTGGAAAACAAAAGTCGTTTAAGTTGATATATTCACTGTATTTTTTTTCCCCTAAAAAAAGTAGCTGTCCAAAAGTTTAGGTGGCAGTTGCCATTTGTTCATCTCAAGTGGCATCATGTTCTGCTTTGACAGCAAGGGCACAAGAAGCAGAGAGGAGAATTTGCTTAGTGCTCACAAAAACCCTCCAGCTCTCCACTCTCTTGAGATCCTATCCAGAGGTTTCCAGACAGGGGAAACAACTGTGAGAAAATGTTGTTAGTAACACCTAGGGTTGACTAGGTCACAGTAAAAGGAAGATTGGGCTAGACCAAACTGTCTGCTCCCTGTCTGACACTCGCTTTCAAGAGCCAGTAGCTTAAGAAACTGCCTTCAAAAACCAGCCAGACAATCCCCCCAGTAGCCCAGGCTCTCCACTAGATAGCTGTTCACTAGAAACTCTTCTGTCATGGGCAAGGAGGTCTTCTAGGAACAATGTTTTGTGGTAACACTGTCTAGTTTGGTCATACTCTTCCTGGGAGTTGATCCAAAGCCCACTGAGGTCAATCAGAACCTCACACTGACTTTATAATGGCTTAAGCTCTGTTTAGTTGGAGCTACTAATCCAATTTCCACGCCAGTGCTACTGTGAAGTCCCAGTGCTGACACATGGAATTTAGCTCACTGCCAGCAGTAGCATCATTACAGTTCCTGCTGCTCTCAGCTCTCTCTGATGCAGATTTATTCACATATCTCAGCCACAGGAGCTTGGGCAGGAGTCCTGCAAGGCAAGCTGATTTGGGCCTTGTCCATTGTGAATGGAAAAGCTCCAGGAGCAGCCTGGGGTACAGGTAGATTTGCCCATGTAATTCAGTGAGGTGGCACTCAGTGCTGGTCCCATGGCTTGGGGCAGGCTCCTGTGCTGTGAGCAATGTCACAGGGAGGGGTATGAAATATGTCAGCAGAGACCATTGAACACCTTTTCCAAAACAGGGACCACGGCTAACCAGGTTTGTCACCAATTTCCTCAGCCTTTGAACAGAGAGAACTGAAAGGTGTTTTAGTTGGTGGTGGTGTCGCACTTGACAGCTGAGTAGGAATGCACTAACCCACATGGTCAGGTGCAACCTTTTCCCCAGAGACCTTCCACAACCACACTCATCTGTGCTGGAGGTCAAGAGTGTTGCGTTTCTCAAATTCCTGGTTTAGACTTAGTTTTATCTCCTGGTCTGACTTAAAGGTTTTGACATTTCCTCTCCCTCTTTTTGACTGTGGTTGCCCTCAGGAGCCACCCAGCTGGATGCACAACTCTAGGGCTCAATAGTTAGTGTTTTTTCACTTAAAATTCCCTTCCTACAAGCCATTAAGGTGTGAGATTGATCCTTTTAGTGTTCATGGAGAGTTAAAAAACATGGGGGTAGAAAAGAATGGGTGGAAAAGAATTGAAAACATATTTATTTGGGGACCCAGGCCAACACTGAGGAATTTGATTCAGCTACAATGTCCAGCTGAATGTGAGCTAAAGCACACCAGTGCTTTTATCTTGCTTTCCAGACCAGCTGTGCAGAACCACAGTGGGTTTCCAATAGGTAACACCATACCTTAGAGATTTTTGAAAATTAAAAGGTCTTATGAATGAAAATAATTATAGTTCACAAAAAAAGGATCTGCCTCCACAGCAAAATGGCCATTGAGTTATGCAGAGTCCTTCAATTTAGTGCTGAAGTTGTGTTAAATCTTACATTTCAAGGTTTCCTGAGTTTCTTCTAATTTCCAAGAAAACTGGAGATGAAACAGCCACTATAAATCCTGTAAATCTAAAAGTGCCAGGTGTATAGCAGCAAGTAGTTTATCAGCTTCTGTTTATCTGGGTTTTCTCAAACCTTGTCAGATACAATGATGATCAGCACTGACTTCCTACCAAACAGGTCAATAGAGGCTTCAGTCTCTGATCCAGATGCCAGATGAGTTGTCCACAAAACACCCATTAGGACACAGCCCTAAGGTGTAGGAAAACACAACAAACAATTACAGAGACTTCCTGGAATAAAAGAATTTAAGCCATAATCACCTGCTCGCTCAGAAATAACTGATGAAATTGGTGATATGATTCCTTGTGATGGCCTGCCTGTTCTGTGTCAGGAAGATGCACCTTTGTAATGTTTCATCAGATGTTTTTAAGCCTGCAGCACTGTGCTGAGAGAGAACTGTTTTAGCAAGAGTGTTGTGCCATCCTTGTCCCGGGAAGGAGTGAAATGCTGACCCCTGAGAGGTGCTGGCCAGGGTGTACCATGCATGGCATAGAAAGGAAATATTTCTGTGGAGAAAATCTGCATCTGGTGCTACTGTGCCATGCAGAAGGTAAGGGGTGGTCCTTGTGAGTAGCTGTAATATGTGCTGTGGGCACAGGAAATGTGGAGTAGCAGTGGGATAAGATAATTCTGTAGTCTGGAACCACATTTGTCTGTTGAGTCATCTATTATGTTGTTAAAATGTGATAATTGGAATCCAGGTATTACCAAGCCAAAGAGACAATAATTAAAGCCAAGGCACAAAAGGGAGTTAATGCTTCAAAATTATTTTGTGCAGAGTTATTTGATAAAGTAAGTCTTTCTGTTTCCTTATGAAAACCCCTATTTTACAATGAATCTTTCTAACTCTCTGGAAAATAATCTAATTATAGTTAACACTATTATGTTCTTTGGTGCTTTGAATGGAGCTGTGGGTAATATTGTGCTCACTCCAAAGCAAATAGCTGTGTGTTTCAGTCTGACATTTCATATTGATAGAAAAAAAATATTGTGTTAAAAAAATGGATAAGGGAAATAATTCATTTTCTAGATAATATAACAGAAGAGGGGAAAGCACCATCCTGTTCTCAACAACAGCATAAATATGCTTTGCCAGACACTATTCTATAAATACATTTAATTATAACATTATATTCTTCTTCTCTAGGAGAAAGCAGGTGAAACCTAACCTTTCTCTTTCCTGAAATCTTCCCATACACTTTCCCAAACAAATGAGTATCTTAAGACTCAGGCATTGTGATCATTTGAAAGCTTATAACAACACTAGAAAAAGAAAGATTAAATATGAAAGAATGGTATAAAGTCTGAAAATGTGCATTTAAATCTTCTAGTTCAATCTCAAACAGACAAGCCTTATCTTTATTTTTCTTCTTTTTTCTTTGGTAAAGCCCCAACTGGAAGCCAATGAAGTTGGAAATGTATTGACTTTGTTTCATTTCTGGTATAATTAGTCACCTATAGTTGAATACTGACTTTAGATGAACAATAATCACCCTTAGCCTCTCTACAGAAATGGAAATGCAATTGGAATTTGCTTCTGTCTCTGAAACAGGTTTTGTTGAAACTAATTTGTTTTCACAGCAGCCCTGTTGCCGAACATTCTTAGACCAGAGAGGTTGAGTAACCTGATGTAAGCATAACCCATGTTCACATAGGCATGGCTGCACAGAGAAATTTCTGGTAATTTGAGCCACAAACCCAACAGTTTTTGCTGGTTACAGAATGAGAAATGTGTCAGGAAAGTGGGCTAGGGATGCTCAGGGGCTGGTAGTGTGGGAAACTCTAGCAATCTCCTTTTTTCCCTGTGGGACACCATGGAGATGGAATCAGAATCAGAATCAGAATCATGAGGTTGGAAGAGACCTCCAGAATCATCAAGTCCAACCCAACCCTAACCTCAACTAAACCATGGCACCAAGTGCCACATCCAGTCTTTTCTTAAACACATCCAGGGATGGTGACTCCACCACTTCCCCAGGTAGACCATTCCAATACTTTATTACCCTTTCTGTAAAAAGCTTTTTCCTAATATCCAACCTGTATTTCCCTTGTCACAGCTTAACATTCCGTCCTCTGGTTCTGCCAGTTGCTGCCTGGAGAAAGAAACCAACTCCACCTGAGCACAGCCACCTTTCAGGAGGGAGGGACAAACCCACTGAGGGCACCCTGTGCAGTCCCTGCTGCTGCACAGCCCCACAAGCACCACAGCCCTGCCAGAGCAGCCTCGTGTGTGGCTCATGAGCTGCCCATGGTGGGTGAGATCTTCCTGGGCCACGCTGCCAGCACAGACCTTTTTTTTTAAATTGCAGTTCTGCCCACTCTGCCCTGTCTGACTCATTCTATTTGCACCAGGAGCATCTGCAAAGGGGCTCTTGGAGGTGTTTGCCCAGGGCCTGGGCTCACATGCTATGAAATGTGTAATAGAGTCAAACCAGACTTTGCTGAAATGGTGTTGGAGTGGAAGCCTGCCTGTCTGCTCTCTGACTAGAGGACTGACATCTTATATCTCCCTCTGAGAGAGCAAATATTTTTTCTGTCAAAATGCCTGTAATGCAATCCATTCTCACTCTTTCCTGGATGCAGAAGCAAAAGCTTCTATGATTTTAATCAGTGCCGGATTTTGTGCTCCTGTTAGTATTAGAAATCCAAGAACATACAAAGCTGTACTCCAAAGACAACTGGAGCTATTCCTTTTTAAGGTCACAGCAAATGTAATAATGCCAACAGCTCATAGTGCTCTTCATTAGGCTGTGTAACTTCCCAACACATCAATCACTCAGTGGAGAGTGTTTACTTACTTCCTTTAACAGGATGAGTGTATTTTTAAATTGGTAACCTAGTTTAATTCTCCTCTGTGAGACAGATGTGTCTGACCCTGTTGCTGTGGGAATTTGGTGATGCAGAACACAGAGGCAGAGCTGGGATTTCCCTACCCCAAAGAGGTAAAGCCAGACAGGTACTGTGCATCCTCCTGTCCCTCCCTTCCACCACGTGGCTCTGTGTGGGTGGGTGATAATTGAATACGTGGGATTTGCACTTGAAAATGTCTTCTCCTCTCTGTGCAGGTCAGCTCTATACCGAGTCTCAGCCGTAACCCAGGAGCTCCTGAAACTTTGGAAAGAAGGTTTGGGTCTGTTGCAAACCTTGATTTGGTGTGGCATTTACCTCAACTGGGTTCCTCACTTACCTCTGAGGAAGTTGGCAGAAAGTCACTCAAACCCATGAAATGGAGCCCATGAGATGCTGGTGAGGATGAGCACTGGGTGTTGCTGCTCCAGGATTTGCCTCCTCAGTGTTCTCTGTTTGGATGCCTTCTCTGGCCCCAAACAGCTGTTCCTGCAGGAGCTTCTCTTCCTGCCTCCTGGCTGAGAGCAGGGGACACTCAGTCCCAGGGACTGCCCACCTTCCTGGTTCCTTGGCATGCAGCAGTCTGGAGTCTGTGCACTTTAGTATTATTTAATCAGAAATTCGGGCTCAGGGGTTCCTTTTGGATTTGTTTGCCCTTGTTTTCTAAATCTTAATAGAGAGCTCCTGGGAACTTGCTGTGGACAGCCACACTGACAGCTCTGGGCTTTGGTGTGGTCCTGGTGCTGGCCCAGGCTGGCTGCTCACTCTTTCCTTAATTGAAGGTTGGGATGAGGACAAGGCTTGGCTCACAGCCCTTGTGAGACCTCACACCTGCAGAGAGCTGCGCTTGTGGGGAATGCAAAAAGAGCAGATTCCTTCCTGAGCCTTGGCTCTTTTCCCCCAACCCCTCCTTTGGGAAGCAGGGAAGATGTAAAGGTGCTCTGTGAGCAGCAGGAGGGGAGACCTTGCTGCTTCCCAGTGTAGGCATTATATATTAATACATCAGGCTGCAATGGCTTGTGGTTACATAAAAACACACAGAGAGCAGCAGAGGGGCTGGGGAAAACACTGAGTTTTACAGCTCTGGCAGCGCAGGCACACATCTCACATGTGGGGCACTCACAGAGGGACAGGGAGAAGGAAGACAGGAAAACAAACCCCTCAGCTATGTGTCAAGGCAACCAGAGCCACCACTTCACTGCAATCCAAGGAGCATCCCTTCCTGCTGGGTCCATGTAGGAGGACAGGCAGGAGCAATGCAAGAGGGAGCATCAGGAGAACACAGAGGGCCCATGGTAGAGCTGCCCCACCAGTGTGTGTGGTTAAGCAGACAGAGAACTGCTGGTGCTGGACTGTGTCCCACCATGCCTGGAAGGGTTCTAACCTGCTCTGTGAGCATATCAGATGTGTAAGGTCTCAGCAGATGTGTCACACTGAATTAGTGTGCACGCACTCAGGTTATAGGGTGTCTTATTTTGGTTGGAGTTGGTCACATTGACAGAGAGTCAAAGTATTGCAGTTTTGCTCCCAATCCCTTAATCCCCCAGTCTGCAGTGACACAGGCACAGGACCATGCCCTTGGCCTGGTTGAACCTTGTGGGGTTCCTTGAGCTCTGCCAGGTCCCTTTAGCTGGCACCCCAAGCCACAGCACTCAGCTTGGTGTCACCTGCAGGCTGGCAGAGGCTGGTAACAAAAGGAGACACGTGCTGTGCAGACCTGCTCTGCAGGGCTCTGTCTAATACAAACAGCACTCGTGGGCGTGTGGTTGGGATGTGAACTGCTCCCATACCACATCTATTGTTTGACAAGTGTGGCAGTGTCCCCAGAGCAGCTGGGCAAGCAGAGAGAAGAGCAATTCTCTGAATGCCTTGTGCTGAGAGGATGCAGGGCCACAATACAGCACAAGCACTCCATCTACCTGAAGTGCAGACCTACTGCTGCCAGTAGATTAGCCTTAATGCCCTTGGAACGTTTAATTCAAATAAGCAACCTTGTTTCTGGCTGTATACATCTCTTTGTGGTGGAAATCTTCTTTTTGTGGAGATTATGTTTGTGAATACCAGGAGGTACTTGGCACTAAGTGCCTCATGCATTTGTATCCCTGCATAATCCACGCTTTGCCTGAAGATGGTCTTTAGCTGCAAAATTCAGATCCCCACCTTAAAACACTTTGCTGTCCTGACATTCTCAGTTCCAGAAGTTTAGGTTTATCTGCTCAGTGTTTCTCCACCGTGGGAATTTGGTTTGGGACTAGCTGTTAATAAATTAAATAGCACTTTTTTTTTTTTTTTTTGTAATTCTTTTGCAACAAAGGCCCATCAGGGAATATGGAGATAATCAGCTTGAAGAAAATCCTGAGAAATCTGTCTGCACCTCTCCAAATAGGTCACCCACCAGGCAACATCCCTGAAAATTGTATGGGGTGCCTCTGAGATAGCCTCCAAATTATTTATGGTGTTATAATTCAATTAAGTGGTGCCAGGGGATCAGTGAGGGTGGCTGTGAGATCCTCATGTGCTAGATATTTTTGGACCCTACAGAGGAAAAAATGAGAGTATTTAGGATTGAGTAATTACAATGGTTAGGATTTAACAGGGAATTTATACTGCAATCTGTGGGTTGCTTCACATGGAGGCATAGGGATGAAAGCACGTGTCTAACAGGTAACTGGGATGCTGCCTATAGATGATCAGTAAATGATCTATGGGAAAAGAGAGTGGGTATGCTTGGACAGTGTTTTATGACCTTCCCTAAATTATGGAGATAGATGCTCTAAAATATGATTCTGCCTTACAGGCAGGAGAATTTTAGGTCAGTAAAGCAGAAAAAGGTTATGGGTTGAAGGCTGACAGATTCCTTTCTGCAAGATACTGAGAGCAGATTTTCCTTGAGTCATTTAAAGGAAATGGGGAAAAATTGTGTAGCTGAGAGAGTAACATGGTGTTTAAGTGTAAGGAACAAATGCTGGCAAAACACTTTTGTTGGGAGAAAGCATGAATATCAGGGTCAGAATAGCCCCACTGGAGGTGCAGATGAATCTTGACTGAGCTGAGAAAACAAGCAGAATGTTGCCTTGGTTCAGCTACAACAGAAAAACACTTGTAAAATTGGTTCTCTTACACTGTGGCCAAGTTGAAGACACCTCTTTCACAGGTGTCACAGGTCTTCCAAACCTTCCTCTCAGTGCAAGCCACCAAAGAGCAATAATAAACAATCCTCATTTTCCTAAACCATGAGGTTTCACTACTGAGGGCTTTTTAACTGGTTTGTGAGAATTCTGTCTGCCTTTCCTCATGAGCAATCAAAAAGCAATGGCTCCATTAAATGTTAGAGTTTTATCCTCACCTTCACTGGTTCCAAGTGAACAGAAATTGTTCCCATTTGTTAAATCTGCTTGGTGAGGTGAGAGGGATGGTGTGGATGGCCCTTCTGTGTTGGGCTGCAGTGGAATTTCTCTGTGTGGCTGCAGAGGATGTTGTTAATGGTATCATCCAGTGCTTTAGGGTTGAATCACGACTTGTCAAACTCCCAAGTCCCACACAAGAGTGGCTGTGTGCTCTCAGTCAGAATTGTGGCTGAGCAGTCTCCTGTTCCCTGTGCTGTTTGGGATGCCCTGCTCCATGCTCAGCAGCCCAGGGTGTGCTGCTCCTCTCACAAGTCACTGGTGATTCCTTTTGCCTTCCCTGCAGACAGTACTGGCATCATCTGTTTCCTACTTAAATTCAAGGGTGTTAATTTGATAAATTGTTGAATGCAATCCTGGAGGTGGGGGATGTCTCACTGTCCCGCCAGGACTCTGCAGCCATAATATCTTTATTCTGTGTAAGAAACCCACATTTCTTAGCCCCATTTCTAAGCCATCATTAGTGGCCAGCAAATTGAATTTATCTCTTGGAAAGCTGTGAGCAGACACCCTTTGGACTGGAAAGTGCTATTTAGCATTTGAGGCCCTGCACTAAGATGCAGCTAATCTGCATCAGTTCCTGCCTCTATCTCAAGTGTCCTGCAGCCAGGGCAGGATCCAGAACCAGGACGAAGCCCCCAAGGATGGGGCTGCTGAAGTATTTGGGACATTTCATTGTGGTGAACATTGAGGTACATTGTAGTTGTGAAGCCCACTGGTTTCCATGGCAAGTTGCAGGAAAGGGGTGGGAAGGAAGATGAAAATCTGATTTTGAATTACCATGAGCAGAAAAGAAAAAAACCAAATGTATACCTGGACCCAAATCTCCTAATATCCAATAGCATATCTGCATTTCTCCAGAGGTGATAATTTCTGTATCAAAAGAAGAAACTAGAAGAAGAATAGCAGGTTCCTGGTATAAACCAGGAAATTTTTCTTGTTTAATGCTCCCTGTGGCAGGGGCATATAGCTCGGCCGTGCTTCACACACCAAGAGAAGTCACTCCTGTTTCTCATTTCCTCCTATCTCTGGTCACTATTAATCATTAGGCAATTACATTCTTTAAGATAAATTACCACAAGTTTCTCCTCTGTAAACAGAGAAACAGCTTTTATTTGTAAAGATTGATTTAGTTGCCCTGCAATTTCCTGTTTAATTAAACAGGATCAGTCTGACAAATGCAGGTTTTATAAGCACTTTGTTTCTGGATTTTTTTCCTTCTTCTAGGAATATACAAAGGATGGAATTATTTTTCATGGCATTGAGAGGGCAGCTAGGTTAATACCAGGGGTCACTTTGCCCTTGGGCATTGATTATTATCAGCTAGAACAGATAATCTCTTGCAGGGGAACTCCAATTCTCCACCACCTTTGTGGCCTTCAGCTGATACCAGGTGAGTGTCAGACCTTCCTGAGGCACCAGATGTGTTTTGTCCAGATGTGGGGAATCTTTGCTCTCCTTTCCTCAGCCACACTGAGCCCTGCTCAAAGGAGTGGAAGATTTGTTCATGCATACCACAGCCCTGCATGCTGGGTAGGTAAAGACCAGCTGTTGAAGTGCTTTTTTTGAGGGAAATCAAAGCCAAATCCTCAGATGGATTTTGGGCTACTAACTTAGAAATGATATATCCTTAGATACAGCAGCAAATGGAAGGGTTGGGCTGGGAGCTTGTGGTTTTGAGGGAAGAAGTTTGAGGGGCACCTGAGCATGGGTTACCAAGTATGAGAATGAGAAAAGCAGCTGGTGTGGGGCTGTTCATGACCTCCAAAATCAGGGCTATGGGTACCTTGTGAATGAGGCTGAATTTTAAAGGGAATAATTTGCACACAGGATGGTGAGGTGCTGGCACATCCCAGTGTGGGAGCTCTGGGAATGGATGGACAGGTCCAGAAAAGGACCAGTCAAGCTGATGAGCCTCATGGGGATAACGGGGTGTGGGCCTGATATTTCTGGGTCTGAGGGATTTTAGCCTGCTAGCAGCTGCTAAAATCTTTCAGACCCAGAAATATGAGGCCCACAAATGGGGAGAGTGGGAGGAGGAGGCTGGGGCAGTCAGAGGGGTGGTGCAGGCAAAGCCTTGGGTGCTAATCCCTGCAGGATCTGCACAGGGCTGCAGGAGCTGCAGGAGCAGCAGTGGCAGCTGTGCTGCTCTCCCAGGGCCCAGGCTGTGCTGAGCAGCAGATGTGCCCTCCTGCATCCACTTGTCTGAGCTGGGAACACTCATCAAGGTGACGTTACACAGCCTGGGAAAACAGGAGACAGTCACATTTTTATTGGCTATCAGATGAATGTTCCCTGACATTGGAGCCATCTGCAGGTTCAGTCCTGACACTCCTTTCATTCATGCCTCTGTTTAAATGATTTCTTGAAAGGAGAAATCCAAAGTATTGTTTTTCCCCCTTTGAACCTCTGCCTTTGCAGCCACGTGGGAATATCACTGATCACCCAATGAACAATTAGCTCTCAACCTTGCCATACTCTCAGTACCATCATTACACCAACAAGGCAAAGGTGTCACGTTCCTTGTGCTTCTTCCTGAGATGGTAACAAGAGCAGGGATTTTTCTGGAAGACGTTTTCTTAAATACTCCCTTTGGGGTTTTCAAATGACACTCCTTAGCTGCTGTGACAAGAGCTAACCCTAACCTTTTGTTGAAAACTGCTTGTGTTTTGCTATTAGGTCTGTTCCAGAGTAAACAGTTGGAAATGTCCTACTGCTTCATATTAATGTCAGGTTTCACGTTTGGGGCTGTGGTTAGAAGATATTCCAGAGTAAGTCCTGACAAGTGTACATGGAATAAAGGGTATTTTGATGCTTTTAGGAGAAAAGAGGGGTAAAATGTCTTTCAGAGATGGAGGCTGTGCTCTCCCAGTTGTCTTTTACCCCTTTGTGATGCAAAAACAAAACCCAAAATGTGCATGAAGGTCCTGCAAACGCTAGTGTGGGGTGGGAAAAAAGCAGGAATGATAGAGACTGGCACATCTGTGGCATCACTTCCAGGAGAAGCTCTGATCAACAAAACCATAGTCCCACCAGCCTGTAGTGTCCTCTCCTTGCTTCCTGCACCAGCACATGAACATTCCTGCTCTGTGTCACACAAATGGTGGCAGCAGTCGGGGATGTCCTGGCACAGAGGAGGTGATGAGCCCCAGGTACAGTCACATCCTCTGCTGTGCAGGATCTCTGACCACAGAGCAGCACTAACTAAAGTGACTCCTATTTTCCCAAGGGCTCAACCTCTCTGCAGGAATGCAGAGGTGAAGAGGTGACCCAGCAGGAGCAGGAATTCTGCAGGCTGTGGAGAGCTGATCTCCAACACGGCGGCAGCTGGAGCTAAACGGGAGCGTCACCCGTCCCTGTGAGGGTTTCCTCCCTGCTCACCCTGCTGAAACATCTTCTCCCTCAGGCTAAGTGGTTCATGGCTCTTGGCTTATTGCTATTACAAGACATTTATATCTCATGGCAGATGGTCTACTGCACAACTTGTTTTGCTTTTTTTTTTTTTTTAAGCCAAGGTAGATCAGCAGGCAGCGGTTCAGTCTCAGGCAGCTCTGGGTTGAGATATCAGTTTTAGCTCACATTTCTTTAAAGAAGGAAAAAAAATAGGTTGGGAGAGAAATATTTTCATAGCCACAAGATCAATTTTATAGTATATTTGGCACTTATTTTGTGATGACCAGAGTAGGATGTCCCAAGCACCTTTAGAAAACTGTTAAAGTACAAAATAATGAGTGAACAGTACAAAGCTTTGTGATTGAATGCATGAAAATACACTGGCTTTAAGCTAAGCTGCATGGAATTTGACCTTGGCACAAATGAGGGTGCTTCTCCACCTCCTTTCTGACCTGTGCCTTTTCAGACGATTTGCAGATTTAATTTACAATGCATTTCCATATACAGAGGAAAAGTGCTACAACTTTATCTGTCCGTGGAGTCCCAGTAGTCTCAGCTCACCAGATGTTCCTTACTCATTTAAACAGTGCATTGAGCTTTGCTTAGTGTGATAATTTTGAAATGCAATGAGTGTGGGGACACATAATGAGGAGCTAGAGGTAGTGGCTGTAAGGGCAAAAAGTTTCAAGGAAAAGATCAATTGCCTTGTGTCCAGCTGTATCACCATAACCGTGGGTATTAATTGTTGTGCAAACACCTACAGGTCACTCTGAGCATAAATTATGTCTTGATTTCTTTTCTTAAGGCCAGAAACTTGATCAATAACCTTCATTTATAAACAGGACCTCACTGCAAGCAAAGTCTTTAACTCAAAACCTTGTGATTACCAGACTGGGTTTGCTGCAGCAGGGATTGTGGCTGAGTGAGAAGGAATGTAAAGGAATTTGTTTCAGCCATAACTTCCTACCCCCAGGAGCAGGAACAGCTGATTTGTTTTTCCAGGGACTGATTCCTTTTGTAGTACTTCCTCCAGGAGCTTTGCCAGGGGCTATCTCACTCCATTTTCCCTCCATTTTCTCTCAGTCCATTTTCCCACCAGGGAGGGTGGAGGTCTCACAGGCCCTGGCAGTGAGAAGGCAGAGGGAGAATATTCACAGTTACCCTGCAGAGACCTCATCTTAGAGACTTCACTGTGAGGTTCCACTCCAAGCCCAAGAAATAAAATGGAGAGAGATATTAATGTCTAGGACAACAGCCCATGGTGTGACAGGACCCTCCAAAGGACACAGAGAGGTTAAGGGACACCAAGGATGGCTGCTGAGGGTGATTCTGACCAGTGGAATGAGCCTTGTGTCACTGCCAGGGGTGTGCCAGCCCTGAGCAGGCACCACCTTGGAGGATGGATGGAAAGGTAACTGCATTGTCAGCCCCTGGCCAGATTTCTTGTAAAAGAAAAAACTCAGTGAAAAAAGAAATTTCATTTTCCCTCAGTATAGAAAAAAAACCCCAAAAAACCAAACCAATAAAAACCACCACAAAAAACAAAGCAAAATACCACCCCCCCCCCCAAAAAAAACCCCACATCATTTTCACCAGCTGAAAGGCAAACCAAGAGTTCATGCTTCCTAAAGAAGTTGAAATCTAAAACTCCACATAGTTACATGAATATTCTCCCCTTAAGGAATGTCGGGGGTTTTTAAAGCTTAAAATAGTTTCACCTCCCCTCCAATATCTTGCTGAAATAGTAAAAAATTCTCAATCTCACTCAAGCTCACAATAAATTATTTTTGCCCTATATTTACAGCAAGGTCAATTTTTTCTCCCTGGATTTCTTGCATATAATTCATTTGAATGGGGTGGCTTCTATGTCATCTTTAATCTTCTAAATGTATCTTAAGCCCAAATTACAAATCCTAGAAATGAGTGACCCTTAATGAATTCTTAACCACAACTTTATGGCAGAACAAATATACTTCTCAAATATGCAAACTGTTAAATGTTTTCTTATCATACTAAAAGTGTGAATTAAATTATAATATGATGAAAAAGTAGCAGTTTGCAGTAATTCCAAATGTGGCAAATCTTCAGTAGTGCATAAAATTATTCAGTGAACTGTGGAAAACATCAGAGCAATTCTAGCCTTAAAGCTTTTCTTCCAACAACCAAAAAGTGCCAAAAACAAGCAAGCATAGCTAAGCATTTCATCTTGGAAGCAGCTTATTGAATTAATAAGACAAGTCAATTAATGTAATGCTCTGTTGCTTCAGGATAAAACATGAAAAGGAAAAATATGGAGCTGTTTACTGTAGTGAGATCAAGCAGCCATGAAGTCTGTAAAGTAAAAGTTGTTCATTTCTCTAAAACCTAAGGAAATGATCAGCACAGCCATTGTATAGACTCACTTTATATGTAAGTCTTGAGTGAGATGTGGATCTTCTGCTGTCCAGACAGGGCTCTAATATCAATTTGCTCCTGCTGGGAGTCTGGTTTGCCTCTCTACCGCATAAACTTGAGACTGAATTTTTGGTATCATTCACACTGAGCAAACACTGGAACAGCCTGCCTGCAAAGTGGTGGAACCACCAGCCCTGGAAGTGCTCCAAAAATATGTGGATGTGACACTCAGGAATATGGTTTAGTGGTAGATCTGGCAGTGTTAGGTTAATGGTTGGACTTGATGATTGTAGAGACTTTTTCCAACCCTGATGATTCTGTGATTCTCTGTGGGTTATGTTTGAGGGGCTCCCCTTTGTCTGAGGGTATTTCAGGAAAGTTACCTCAGAGGTGTGCAGGGTGTTTTCAACAGGTCACATTTAAATTCTGCATCTTAGAGCAGTGAAGAAAATCAAGAGCTGCAAGTAGAAACTCTCTGCATTTCAGCAGAGCAGCCTGTGTTTAAATCATGGGAAGGCCCTGATGAATTGAAAGTTAAGGTTGGTAATCTTTGCTTTCAGGTCAGTTCCTCAATTTTCATTTAACTTAATGTCAGGCTTGTATGTGCTCGGAAATCCTGATTCCAGGTGTCTGTGAAAAAGTGTCTGAGAAGGATGGAGTCAATTAATGGTGAACAGCTGGTTTTCCTGTGTAATAGACCCTATCTTCCCAGAAATCCTCATTATGCAAACTTGGGGTTTGATTGGAAAAAAATTATAATAACCCTGATCAAGAACTTTGCCAGTTGTGAAGGCCCATTTTTCAGGTCTTCTGCCCAAACCACAGCCTTTGACTGCAAGGGACTAATTAAATCAGTTTAAACAGGGCTGCTGGGGGTTGAGGAGGACTATAGAAATACCTGGCTCTTGGCAGGGGTGAGTGCCTCAATTATTCAGGCACAAGATGACTTTCATATCTGACAGCAGTTTGGGAAGAACAACTTTCTCATGGATATTCTGGTAAAATTCTGTGAGGTGTGAAGAGCAGCAGAAAGGGAGACAGCAACACTCTGACCAGGCCTGCACTCATTTCTGTGAGGATGATTTTTGGTGCTCCTTTTCAGTTGTCAAGGCTTCAAATGGTAGAGCTACAGGAGGTGCTTAAAGGTGAAGCTGCTGTAGTCTCCAAAAAGATATTAAAGGAAGATCATGAGGGCTAAAAATCAATGTCACCTCTGTGTTAAACCAGTTTTAGTTTGGGGGCTAAACCATTCTAGCAGCTTTAGGCTGTTCTTCCTGATTTTACCATCAGGTCTTCAACAGCACTGATTGTAAGAAATCTTTTCACTCTTATTTTGATTTGCAGCTTTTTTCCATGCTAGAAAAAGGGATGTACTGTGGTCCCACTGTAAGTATTTTTTTGTGGATTGATGCTGGATGCACAGTGGAGGTGATATTGTTGAGAAAAGCCATTGTGACACTTCTGAGAGCTTTTGAGGGACATCTTTATCTCCAGGATCTCACAGATCATGTGCAATGAGCAGTCACAAAAGTCAAATTTAAATCAGTATTGGGGGGAAAAATATTTTTAAGCCAGCAGTGGGGCTGCAAAGCAACATCATGAAGCAGCAAATACTTGGGTCAAATCCAGTGATAAGGGAAACTGAAGTACCTGCAGAAAGCAGGTATTAACCCTTACTAGCCAGTCTTTTGGGGTGAATTCAGAAACTTCAGGCCAGAAAATCTTCCTAGGCAGCAGGTACAATGTGTGTGGGTAACTCTCTCCTGTTTTGATCCTGTCCCAATTGTTGTCCTTGCCTTGCTGGGTGTTGGTGAAATTTTTGCCATGCTCTCCTTGAAGTCAGTGCCTAAAGGATAAAGACTAGAAAAAAATGAAACAATCTAACATGCATTTTAATTTGTCTAATATATGAATACCTGGACTATCATTTCAGACTTAGCTGTTTCAGTTTTTGTTGCCCAAGGCTGATGTTGGCTGTAACAAGACACAGTTGGAAAGAGCACTGTAAGGTGGAAGTTGCAGATTAGACGGGGAAAATGGTAGGATTGGGCTCAATATTTTGAAAACTGCATTCAATTCTGTCCAAATCAGAGAAAGAGACACAGGTTACATGGGCTAGAGCTGTAATCAAATCAAAGTGGTCTGATGATAGCAAAAAGAAATTGATATAAAAAAGGTGTTTCAGTTATGGGAGTAGATTGGACTACTGTTTATAACAGCGAAGCAAATGCTGAGATGAGTTTTGCTGAATAAAACCAACAGGCTCTTATCCCCTGTCTTGTTTTGTGTGCCAAGTAAAAGATAGGCTTTTGTGTAAGCCAAGTATAATTTTTTCTGCCTTGGACAAAGAGTAGAGATGAGCTGAAAGGGAGATAGTCTATAATAACATTTAGAAATCAAGTGCTGAGAGAGTATAAAAGCTAACTGAGAATGTGATATTCTCACAATAATCACATCTCAGCACAGATGAGCAGAAAATATCACTTGTAAGACTTACAGCTTTGGATGCCAGTTTCCCTGTCCTTGCATATGTGAGTCTTCCCTCTCTCCTGTTCCAGATGAGGAGAAAACAGTTCTAGGATGTACCAACAACTGCTGATTTGTTTTCCTTGTTTTCCATCCAGTCACTGTTCTCTTTTGAGACTGTAAGTTTTTGGGATTTAAAGTCTGAAGAAAATGAAGCCAAACGAGTGAAGGGCTCATGAAAGCTGCCCCTAGCAGGTGCACATCCAGACTGTGATACTTCTTCCTTGCACTGGCTGCTGCTACTTAGCTGATGTGTCTTTGAGAGTCTGGTGGCCAAACAGGATGGGGAGATAGAGCCAAGCTGCTGAGGAAAAGCTTTGTAGCCTGCTTGTTCCTCTTGAGCAGCTCTGAACATACATGCCACCAAACTCTGCTCAAAGAGCAGGTAATTCAGCTGAGCTGGAAACGCCTTCCTCAGTAGGAAAGCTTTATTTGGACTCTTGTGTTGTGAAGACAGAAGTGCTGTTATCACACACACTCATCAGTCAAATCCAGACTAGACCAAGAACAGGGAAAGTTGATGGGATACAAATCTGCTTACTGTGGATCCAGTGCTAAATGATAAACTTGCCTGTGGCAGAATTAAAGGAAAGCTGTAGAGTGCCTGGAGGTAGCACTGCAAGGCAGTGACGTCTTTGTGACAGGCCTCATTCCCTGCTTACGTTCATTACTGAGATTTAAGTGGGTCTCAATGTGACCTATCAGTTCCTATTCAAGAAGTAAAGCTGGTGGAAGATTTGCCTAAGGGCTTGAATTTAAGAGCCAAGTGCATTTTTTTATTTTAAGACATTTTTAGCTGATCTTCAGCATTAATTCAGTGCTGAGGTTCTTCAGGTTGCAGAATGCTTGAAAGGCTCTTTAATTTCAAAAACACTTTCAGGAAGTATTCTCTTCTAGCAGGGAAGCATGCAGAGACCATTGTCTTTAGCCTGTAACATTTCCTAACTCTTTCTCTGCTCTGTATCAGTGTCTGTGAGACACCAGGAAGGCTTTAGAGATTTGGGGTCAGATCTGTAAAAACTCTTGACCGTTCTACATGGGACATCATGAAGGCTCTACTGGTCTAGATAGCAGAGTCTCTCAGAGAGAAAATGTAACTGAAAGAGCACCAGGGAAAAAAAAGCTCAGAAAAAGCACAGAAACAGGCATCCAGAGGAGTGGTGGAATCACTGTCCCTGGAAGTGTTCAAAAACCACATAGATGTGGTCCTCAGAGACACAGTTTAGTGTTGGATTTGACAGTGCTGGGTTAATGACTGGGCTTGATGATCTTAGAGGTCTTTTCCAATTGAAATGATTCTATGTCTGTGCTTGGATCCTACACTCTGCATTTCACAGTGGCTTGCCCAGTTCTTCACTTTTTATTTCAAGTCTAAAAAAAAAAGTCTGATCAAATCAACAGTGATCAATTTCCCTCCTGCAGAGGCTTAAACTGATGGCAGGCCCCCAATAGCTCATGTGCTGAGTTCTTGGATCCAGTCAAGGCAGAGGAGACCTTGGGAAAAGCAACAAACAGAAGAGGTACAGGGAAGGTGAGGAACTGACACTTAACTCTGCAAATCAAGCAGCAGCAGCACCTGCTTTGTACCCAGGGCACACCTGACAGGGCCCTGTGGCCCTGAGCTGGGGATTGCTGGTCTGGGCAGTGAAATACAGGGAGCTGCTGGCACAGATTGGCATCTCGCCTTCCCAAGTACACAGGTAAAAGGAAAAGAGAGGGAATCACATAAATCACTGTTGTTGTGGGGGACAGCTCCCTGAAAGGGGTCTCTTCTTTAGTCTGTGGGGCAGTAGTGGTGATAAAAGGCTAATAGAGACGGATTAATGCAATTGAGTGGTGTGAAAGAGAGAGGATGAGATGAAATGAAAGTGAAATGAAACAAGAAATGAAGAGGAATGGCAGGTGGGAGGAAGAAATTACACATTCCCCTGTGGAATATTTTAGGTCATGGGTAGTTTGTTTCATATCTAGGTGGGCTTCTAGCCCTCACTTCTAACTGAATCAAGCGCAGTTAATCCGAGATATAAAACAGATAAGAAAACATGGGAAACAGGTTAGTGACCTGATGCTCAAACATGTATTTGGTTTCTGGTCAGACAACTTTGATCATATTGCTTCATGGTGGGAAAACAGAAATAAACCAACCATGAGTGTTGGATGAAAAGATGCCATATCCCAGTCTGTTATGTGGGAAAGACCTCTGCACATAGGAATTAGAGGTACATGTCAAACAACAGTAAAAGTTTAGCAAAGGTCTGCCAAATGCACCCTCACAGGAATATTTGTCAGAAATGAAGTATTTTTTTTTCCCATTACTCAGCTGCTCTGTATAGTATCCTCTCCCATGGAAGTGGTGCTCACACTTTCAGCTGAGACCAAGTTCTTTGTGCTCCTCATTGGCTACTTCACCATCTTTCTGGTGCAAGACTATTGGGCTTTCTCTCCTCAAAGTCAGCTTTTACATGAAAATCATTCTCTCAGATGGATGTTTCTAAAAAATCACGACCTCCAAATGAACTGTTGGTCATTTTTTCAACCTGTCAGGGTTAAGCATGGCCATTTTCTAGCTCTGCTGTCATCTGAAAGGCTCAGAGCAGCTACTATGGAGCCATGAAACCAAACTAAGACTGTGTCCCTGTAGGAGTAAAAGATGGTGGTGATGATCTTCCAAGCACCAGTGGTGTGAAAATCCCAGCTGAAGGGAGATGTACAAGCTCTGCTCAGCTGGTGCCTGCCCATGATTGTCCACACTTGACTGCAGGCCCCCTGATTCTGCCCTCTGCGACTCCAGCTCAAGGCCAGGATCTGCTCTCAGTGAAATTTCACTGATGTGAATCACAAATGAACCATCCTCAGCTATGACCTGAAATCCAGGAGCCCTCAAATTCTACTTTTGGGTCTGCTGCAGGTTTTTAGCATCACCCTGGGCAGGTCTCAGGTCTTATGAGTCTCAGTTTCCTGCCTGGAAAGCAGAGGATTCAGTTTCTTTCCTCAGAGCAGCATGGTTTTTATAAAGTACAAATATTTGTGAAGTTAAGTGCTTTGACTGTGTGAGCCTCTGAGAGAAGAAACCATAAATATGTGTCAGGCCTATGATCTGAATTCAAACCGGTGAACTAGAAAAAGTGTTGACAGCCTGAAACCAACTGCCCTGTACACACATCTCCTTCTGTCTACCTGAAAGATTATTTGTGGAATGTGTTTCTATTTTTCTCTGACAAAAAAATAGAATACCAAGCAAAGAAGCATGACCCATTTCTTTGTCAGGCAAGCTCTAAACTCGGCTTACTGGGATGTGACTGAGGTATTGATAAAAGAGAAGCTCATTTCAGGCCACAATATTCATCCTGCCCTTGAAGAAGAAACAAAACCTGCCATGTTCAGATGAAATGGATGTGCTTTCCAAGCCAGAGTATGTTTATCTCCTCCACAAGTTCCCTATGATCTGTAATTATATTTGGACCAGCCAGTGATACAGGTAAGTGGCAAATGAGGAGAGTTAGGAATGTAACTAATCATTTTATAATAGGAAAATATCCAAGCAGTACACCGCTGTCAGTACCTGCAAACTCTGCTAATAGTCAATCAAGAGCTCTGATAAGAGCATCACTCATCATAAACTACTTCACCTTCAGGATTTTTTCGTGGTCCCTCCTATGTGTAGTGCCAAGTATGGGTGCACATCATGCTGTTCCTGATATTGGCCATAGGAGTGAATTTCCTTGAAGGTTTTGTTTTTGGTTTTTTCATATAGCATATAGTATATTCAAAACAATATCAAGTCATACCACACTGAGCTTTTTATTACCAGAGTTTTTTGGACAGAAGCACATAATCTAAATTTTCTGAATTAATAGGCAGATGGTATCTACTTTTTTTTTTTTTTTTTTCAACTTGTACATTTTAAATTTACAGAACTTGATTTCACACATCTGAAGAAACACTGACATAAATCTAAATTTATCTTTGATGCATGTACAAATATTCTTTTTATTTTTTTTCCTGAAGTGTCTCTGTCTAGACTTCTGCCAAAAAGCAGGAACTTTCATTTTTCTCCTCTGTCAACATAAATACCTTTTTAACATTATGCAGAGAATGGCATGACTGTCACTTTCCCATGAGAATATGAGGACCATTCACTCACTCCACCACTGAAACACATCTGCTTTCCATCAGCCAGGATAAGTAGCTCTGACATCTTCGTGCTACACACTGTGCTACTGTGAATATCCCTGAAATGCAGAATACTTGTGACTCTAGGCTTGTTGAATCCCTTTTTATTATTGTTTTCAATTTGGTTCCCTGAAACAATGAAGGTTAGTTGCATCTGACTCTTAATTGGACTTCATGTTCTATCAGTCATTATTTTTGCAAAGGCCTTAATTCCCCTCTAAAACATTTTAATTAAAACAGCAGTTTCTCAGTGCTGCACTTCACGAGCAGATTTTTTTTTGCAGCAACTTCAAAGAGACGCAGATGTTTACTGGATTTGGTGGGGTGGTATTTGAGGCTGCCTACTGGCAAAGAAAAAAATCCATAAACATCTCAAAGAAACTTTCCTGTGGTAATGACAACATTTCCTTCTGATATTTTAGCAAGTCTAATATCTCCCAACCTCAACAGGCGTATTTAAGCAGCTTTATCTGCTCACAGAATGAGCCATGGCAGCTGCTCTGCTGTGGGATGAAAACCTCCCAGTGGTGACACCTTGGGCTTTGGCAAAGGGTACAAGAGGCCACACTTTAGTTCGTTTGTGGGGCTCCTCTAACAGGGTATCAGCAGACTGGGAGTAAGGAAACCAAAGTTCCACTTCTGCTGGATTTTCCACAGCTCCCCAGTGTGACTGTGGGAGGCCATTTACCTTTGTGGGCTTCAGTTCCAGCTGGTAAAAGGCTGATAACATGTCCTGGCTTTGAATGGACTTACCTGCTGAGCTATCTGCTGGTGCACCAAGCTTGCTTGAGGGGGTTTTGGGTTTATAAAGTGCTGTTTGAGTAAAATTCAGAAGTGCTAGGGGTTTATTTTGGGGGAGTTTCTGTTTACTAGTGACAACTGAGCCTGGAGCTGATCTTATAATCCATTTTAGGGTAACCAGGCAGGCAGTGTTCCCCTCTGAACTGAGATGATGGTACTGGGGACACACAGCCATGGCAGACTACATCTAAAATACAGAGCAGGGTCCAGGTATCTTCTGTGCTTTGGGCAGGTGGCTGTCCCCAGAAAATACCTGGCCTGTCCAGCTGAGCGACCAGGGAGGGTGGTATCCATCTGCAAGGATCACCATCACTCACAAGTGATGGTGAGGCTCACACTCCTTTCTGTGCACAGAACCAGAATTCTTAATGCTGGCAATGACCACGAAAATCATCAAATCTGACTGTTAACCCCACACTGCCACCTTCACCACCAAACCATGTCCCCAAGTGCCACATGGAGGCCTTTCCTTGAACATTCCAGGGACAGTGATTCTATCACTTTCTGGGGAGTCTGTATCTTCTCTGGATACTCTTTACTCATATTTTTGAAGGTGGGTAATAGAAGTACTTGGAAACAGCTTATCCATTTCCACTGTGAGCACTGGGAAAAGACCAGCATGGAAAGCCAGCATGGAATATGGCGTGACACGTCATGTAGCTGCTTTAATCTACACTGTAATTACAGTGACAATTTCTGCCTCTTGAAGCATCAGGATTGAAGTGGTTTACCCTGAAGGAGAAAGAAACTTAGCGGGAGAATTTCAACCACATCTAGGATGGGAAGTGCAGCACTTCCTCTGCATTGGATTAAAAGTGATCGGCATGGCCAAAGGCATCCTGTGAGAGACAGGTAAGCAGGCTGAAAGGAAATTGGAAATATTAAAGGAATGAAGCTGGACTGGACAGAACTAGTTTTACAATTCCCTACTCCTCTTTGATTTGGTAGCCTTAGGAGGACTGAGGGGTAGATTGCACAGACTTATGCGTGACAGCAAGACACTTTTCCACACCAATAAACCCCCTGAAATTAATTGGACCACTCACAAAAATGCCTGGGAATGTGAACTAGGCTTGCACATTTCAGCCCTCACATTTGATCTTCAGCACTGCCAGGGCCAGACTGCCCAGTGAGCAGCTACAGCTCAGCCAGAAATGGGAGCTCAGACTGCTGGCAGTGACAAGGTCAAGGTCTCTGTGGACACACCCTTGCTGAGGAGCATCTCAGCTCTGCTGAATTCACCAGGGCAAGAAACAGATTGAAAATAAACTGAAGGAAACTACTTTGAAGCAAAAGCGGGGATCAGCCACAAGTTTGAGCTTGCCACAAACTCTTGTGCATTTGCTATGCCATGGAATTGCTTATGTGTATGCTTTTAGCTGCTGGCAAATGCTCTCAATGAGAATTAGCCTGGGCTGCAATGAGGGAAACTTAAATTTAGGTAGTTCTCCCATGTGTGCTGTGGGATAAGAGCACACAGCCAGGTGTCCACAGAGGCATGCTTAAGCTGAGGTGCCTGTTCACCAATTGCAAATGGGCTCCTGAAAGACCAAAATGCATGAAAAAATTCCCCTCATGTGCTGGTCTGGAAAGAAATAGCTTTGTTGTTGTTTCAAAGAATTAGTGAGCCAACAACACAAAGCTTTGGAGGTGGTTACTGGGTTTTTACTGGAGTCTCTACGAGCTATACAAAGTCTGAAGACATTGTACGTACAGTACATCTTTAATAAGAAAGGAGCTCACAGTCTACCCAACTCTGCCAAATAAAATTTTAATACATACTGTACTTCACTCAGTAGCTGTCCATCTCTTCTTCATGGAATATCTAACAGCTCTAAAAATATTTTCTTGGAGGAGGATAGAATTATCATCGTTATATATCAATCAAGTATGGTTAATGAAGCAAAGCCAGCATGCTAGTATTGCACAAGGGGAAAAAGCCTCCAGAACACAAAGTGGAACAACAAATGCCCTCAAAATTCTGCCGAAGGGAGCAGGAAGCTCTGGATGCTGCGTCAGTAGGATTCGTGTAGCTCTCAGGGGTCCTTGTACCACAGCAGGTTTGCTTTGCCTCTTCACTGCCACATTTCTCTCTCAAACAGGTAGGGAACTTCCAGACCATTGCAAAAAAATGAAAAAAAAAAAAAAAATACAGCAGCTGCAGCAAAGTGTGGTACTATTCAATTTCTTGAAGAGTGAGGCTTTTATTTCAAAATATCATATATTAATATATATATATTTATATATATATATATACTTTAACTGGTATAAAGTAAATTGTAGATCCAAACTTATACTGTTGCTTGTACTTCACAATCTCAGAAACTTTACCAAAGGAACCACTTTCTTCATTTTTTTTTATTTTCAGCTGTCAAAAATCAGGGCCATTATTTCCACCGAATCCTTTCTTTCACACAGTAAAGCCACTGTTGTTTTCTGGTAAACAGTCAAAGTGCAAATAAGAAATCCATTTGGCTTGTAAATGCTGAGATGGTTTTAAACTTTCAATACTTTGTCCTCATAAATCAGCAGGGCTTTCACTGTCTCCGTGCAGACGTGGGCACTCTGTTAAGTCCTTGGGTGGATCTGCAGTGAGAAAATGGGAAAGAGTCAGTTATGAATAATATGTTATTTTTTAAATATAGTCTTTTGGAAAAGAAAGACACAGGCTCTGTGGGATATAGCTGATTGATATAGCTGAGTTTAAATGCAATACTAGAGGCGTGTGTGTCTTTTAGCTCTGCAGGAGTGTAAAAATATGCAAGAGACAGATACTGAGCAAGATCCTGTCTCTGCCTTGAGAAATATTAGATGTGCATTAGCCACCTGGGCTGGTGCTGCTGGACATGACAGAATCATAGAATGTCTTTTTTTGGCAGGGACACCTTCCACTATTCCAGGTTGCTCCAAGCCCTGTCCAGCCTGGCCTGGGACACTGCCAGGGATGAGGCAGCCACAGATTCTCTGGGCAACTTGTGCCAGAGCCTTTCCATCCTTACAGGGAAGAATTCCTTCCTAATATCCAATCTAAACCTACTGTCTGTCAATCTGAAGCCATTCTCCCTTGTGCTGTCCCCTAAAGCCCTTGTAAGAGTCTCTCTCCAACTTCTTTGCAGGAGCCCTTCAAGTAAGAACGACGTGCCAGGACAGCTTTGGGTCTGATCAAGCAGGTTGTAACTCAAGGCACAGGTTGAGAAACTGGAGAGGGGCTTTGAGCTCAGTTCCTCTGCCCATTCCCAGCTGATCATTAATTATTATTATATTAATCAAATTAATTTCCATGCTCCAGAATATCAGCAGCATCCAGTCTGAGATGCTGCTCTTCTATTTCCACTGGTGCCAGTTGTTGTGCTGAAAGTGGCAATGTGACCTCCAGCAGGTCCCAGTACAGCTACAAGGGCCCCACGTATTTAAGGAAAGCATTGAGAGTTCTTAAATAAATAAAAGATATATATATATATTTATACATAAAGGTGACAAGGGATTAAAAAAACATCGAAAACTGCTCCAAAAATTAAATGACAAAATTATTTCCTTCCCGTTTTTGTCACCTGCCTGACCATCAATAGAAAACAAATCAATTTAAGGAAGCTGTGAGCTTTATAACTTTGGCTTTAAAAACTTAATTAGCAAGCAATGCTAAAGGGCTAAGCACAGAAATAAATGCATGAAAAAGATGGAATGAAGAGTGTGCTGGTAAAGACTTCACTGAGTCTGTTGTCCACCTCCTTCTGACACTAATCAGTATTAATCACATCTGACACCCAACCATGAAGTTATGCACTACCCTAGAAAACTATATGTATCACGTATATCCATGTATTCATAAATATATATATGCTTATATGTGATTTACTGTGGGCCTGGAAGAATGTACTAATGGGTATCTTAATCTCAAGAGTCATAAATGTGAATGTTTTCCTTGCCAGGACAGCAGTTGCCTAACGTAAATATATTTAATGCAAGGAAAAGCCTTCATTAAAACAGTTTACAGCCTATGGAGAGTTGCTGTAGCTTTCTGCTTAATCACCACAGAGAGAACTGGGATGTTGACTGATTTGTTTTGTTTCTTCTGCTTTCTTAACTTCCTTAACTACTCAAATTAGACACACATGGCCCAATCTTGGAAGCTGGATTGTGGTCAGGGCAGATTGCATTGTAATCTCATTCTCTGCTGCTGTCTGAAATGGCAAAACAAAGGGAAAAAAAAAAAAAAGAAGCCTGTTTCAGGATCTGATTATCTGATTGCTTCCATTATTTTATATTTATGTTGCTAGACTTGACGCAATGCTACAGATTCCAGCAAAGTTTCAGGGTCTAAGAAGTGGAATTTTTCCTTAGAAAATGCAAGAGACAGTTGGGGAGCATATCATGTCACGTTGCCTTTGTCAATTGGGTTCTGTAATGATATTTTAAAGCAACAAAGCAAAATTCTACTGGAAGCAGCACCATAAGGTACTCCCCTCGCAAGCTAATTAAAATAACTCCTGTGGGTAAATGAAGAAATATTTTTTTCAGTTATGAGCACTCACTCTGCAAGTATTTAATTCAAATGAAATACAATAATGCATACTGAATAGATTGGACCATACATCTGCATATTAATGAAGCTGCTAAATTTCTAGCAATCACTTCTATCGCCTAAAACTAGTTTATATGATGAGAATTGGGGGATTTAAGAGAAGGACAGCTTCACTGAAGAAAGAAAATGCAATTCCTCAATTATGTAACTTGTAGACAGACTGCAGAAGGGCTGAATTATTGTATAAAGTACTTCATGTTGCTTCTCTCTTTCTTCCATTTTAACTCCCCACATTCCTCACTGGAAAGTGAGTTTGTGGTCTGGGGTTTTTAATTTCCCTGCAAGGCACATTCATTAGGAAACAGCCTTCCAGTGGTGCTGTAGTGAGGAGAGATCAGCTGTGGACACAGAGAGATTTGCAGGAACAGCAAAGCAGAAAGAAACTGAGTCAAGGAATCCCAGTTCCCTCCATCCTTCCTCCTTTTCTCTGGGAGGTGACACAGAGATCACCTGGATCTTGTTTTTGGGGGCCAACTTACTGCTCCCTACAAAGATAATCTCCTAAGTCAGTAGTTCTCCTGATAGTTTCATGTGTTGGTGTGGCAGAAGGCTCTGCTCCAGAAATGAGGGTTGCAATATAAATCATTCATCCTGGGGTAGGTCCTATGGAAGGAAAGAAAAGGATTTCAGGTGGCATGGGAGTCAATTAGGGTAAAAACTCCTCCTTCAACAGGAGGCCTAGAAGACATGAAAAATGACTGGAGGTAGGATTGGAGAGAAAGGAAGAAATGAGGAAATTACAACACTACGCTGCACATCCCTGTGAATTAGCAGCTGGGCATGATTTTGTAGAATTTCCTATCAAACAGGGAAAATATTCTTGAAAATTTGCTCTTTTTCATTCAAAAGCCATTTTCCATTTCACAGAAAATGAAAATTTATATATTTATAGACGCATTTTGAGTTGACAACCATGTAATTTTCCTGGAAAAAAAATTCAATTGTGGTATGAAAATTAGTTAATTAAAACTTTTGAATACAGGTATAGGTGACAGTTTTAAGACAATGGTCATGAAACAGTCACACAATGCAAAAGAAAAGCTAGAGTCTGTTCTGAAAAACACTTTGATTCCCAAGGCAATCTCCAAGTGGGAGTTTAGGAAACTCATTCACATCCTCTCTCTGCCTTTTCCTGGCATGGTGTGATGAAAGCTGTTGTCACCTGTTGGCCTGTGTTACCTGAACCTGCAGCATCTCAAGAGCTTGTCACTAATGAGTTCATGGGGTTGGAGCAGCTCTGAAGTGAGGCCTGCAGTGCAAACAGAGAGTTGAGTCCTCTGCTACAAAGCACAGCTGCTAATCCAGATGTGGTCTGGAACAGCCAAGGAATGGAGACAGGATCCAGCAGATCCCTCTGAGCTGATGTTCTTCCCTTTAGCCTCCAGAAAGGGACTAAGTGGCGTGCATTAAGGGTATTTTGAGGTGACAACATAAGAAAATGACCTGGTAATTCAGCAGCTCCAACCTGCTGGTTACCAAGCCTGGACCCAGCTGACCAGCCCAATTCATATGAATTTTCACCAAACTATGGCCAGAAGCACTGGGTGATCATGACAGTGGTCTTTAGGACTTTTACAGCAGGCATGATGATGGAGAAGACATGGGTGAGCAGTCATTAGTGATTCCCTTTCCTTTTCAGACCTCCTGGGTGCAGACAGAAAAGAGACTTACTCTGGTGGTCTTGATTTTATTGCCAGTCGCACACATCCATCCAGAATTATCAGGCAATGTCTTACATTCCTCTCCTTCTAGGCAGGGCTCCATCTCACACCACCATTTCCCAATCACTATAGAAGCTAAAAGAGAAAAGACAATGTTCACAACTGTGTTACAATGACCAAATCTAATTAAATAATATCTCAAGGGTCTAACACTGCAGTTAAAAGGCAGAGTGTCCCTTCCACTGGAGTTTAGTTGTACAGATTTCATATTTAATTACTTGTTTGGCATCCTATACTGCCTAAGACAGTGCACTGCTTGCCACAGACTCCTCACTTAGGAGATCTGCTCTGCTCCCATGGCTGCAGGGAATGCTGTGGTGGCAGCAATTCTGCTGCAGACCAAGGGGCCAAAGGACCAAAGGACACAGCCCCTCTCCCTGGGTGCCAATCTGATCTGCACCGACGTGTACAAGAACGAGGCAAGTCTGAGGAGATTCTCCCCAGAATAGTCTCCAGGTCTTCAGGAGTTCTGGTTCAGCGTATTCCACATAAAACTATGTCTGCTTTGCTTTCAGGATCTACAGCTGGATGCTTGTAATCAAAAATCTGTCCAGAATTATTTGAACTCACAGAAACTTTTAGCTTTCCCAGTATGCAATCACAGGGAGCACCACAGCTAGGAATAGAGGGTAAAGTAACACTGAACAGCAACAGAAGTTGTTTGTTGAAACACGATTATGAATTTTATAGAAACCACATTATCTCTAAAAATAACTTTTAATTTCCAAATATTTAACATTGTAAATAATGGGGCAGTGTTTGGAGCCAGTTGTTTGAATTTAATTGGCACATATGTTTACAACCTTGAATGCACCTTAATGAAGTTTCTTGCCTGGGAATTGGTATCTGACTATATCCTTAACTGTATCTTAATGACATTTTTTGTCTGGGGATTTTGATAAACTTTAGCTAACCTTGCAACTGTGACGAGTTGGCTCATGAGTGGCTCTTTCTGTGATTTGCTTTCTCTGGCAAGAATTAATTTCATGGTTGCACTCAGGAAGCCTGTCAAAGCTTTCTGCACAGTCACTCAAAGAGAGATGCTTAACCCATTCATATCATCCTTCATGCCTGCTTCAAGCCCACAAAATACCTTTGAAGCAGCTGCCTACCTTATACATATATATAAATATATATATATATGTATATAGATATACACACCAGCTGACTGCCATTCAGCTCTGGAAAATACCCTCTTGTCCATGCATTGATTTAAGGACATTACAAAGCTTATAATTAAATTCTTGAATATAAAACTGAATGGAATGGTTCAGTTTGAGGGGCCCTGCAATGATTATATAGCTCTCAGTGTTGTCTTTCCTGGTTCTTCCCACAGCTTGCATCTGATTTTTATCATATAATGTATCATTTCTCCACATATACAAGACACAAAAGAAGTCCTTTACACCTGTACTGGCAAGGCAGTTTAATGATGCTGTTCACACACCTTTTTCAGAAGGGTATCATTAATGCTGCTAACAGCAGAGAGAAAAGATCTCTCTCTTTGCCATGCATGAAAAGGCATGAGGGCTGAATCTGTGCTCTAATGATAGATTTGTGCAGTGGGCAAACTGAAAAACCATATCCTGCTAAATGCTGGCCTTCACAACCACCATCAGACCAGAGCATCCTCAGGATGCCTGAGAAGAATCCTGTGACATGGAATCAGAAGTGATGATCATAATTATTTACCAGAACCATTAAATAACCACGGAGAAGGATCCTGGGGTGTGAGGTACTAAAACCACAGACCTGAACACCCTGGCCTGGGGAGTTTACAGTGTAAAACAGAGATATGAGGTGACGGCACACTGAGAGGCAGCAATGCCGTTCATAGCAATTAAAATGATCTCACTACTTCCTAATGCTGTTAAATACAGCCCAAGTATTCAGAGGTTGACCATGAAAAATAATCAAATGCAAAGTCAGTGCTGAACCTTAATGGCAACTGACTCATGTAGTGAGTGGTGTGTAGGTTTTAGTATATACAGATATGTTTTTATAGATTTGTGAGCACAGTGCAATTACACCCAAGTGTTCATCAGTGAGCACCCTCACCTGGGCTGAAACTAGGCTCCTTTTATAATAGGGGAAACTAATGGGGGAACTTTGCAGATGAAAACCTCCTCTTTTTCTCTAATGTGCAAGTAGGCAAAATGCTTTGTAAGTTGAAGAACTACAAAGCTCACTGTGGTCTAATCCTCAGCCCCACACCATGGCAGGGGTGTCCAAAACCGAAAGAAAATTACTTTCTTTGAACCTTGTGTTTATAGGTTTTCTCTTCTATTAAAAGCCTTTTAATCTTTAGGACCACTTGTCTTTCTTGGGTACTGCTGATCCTTTGAGTTCTCCTTGATTTCAAAGTTTTACACCTCCAGCTCTGTTCAAAGAGGGGACGAAAAAGCTTTAAAACGAAACACGGTTTGCAGCATTTGAGGCTGGGCCCACCTGTAGGAGGAGGGGAGAAACCTTCCCCAGGGAAACACGATTCTCTGTGTTTAGGTTCTGTCACTTTGAGATGAGCTGAAGCAGCAGGGTGAGAGAGGAAATTGCTCAAATTGAGATACTCCCTCTCAGGGTGGTTTTTGTTCAAGAACTCCCAGATCCTGAGGAACCTGAACTTCTCAGTGACCCCAACCACTCATTCTGGGTGAGAATTAGAGATTCCTGTTAATCACCAGGCAGCACAGGCTGTGAGTGCTCACATCATGCTGAATTAGACACCTGTAGCAGTCTGGAGTGCTTCTCATTGTGTTCCTCTCACCGTCTGGGGAATACACAAAGCACAAGAGTTTCTTCATGCAAGGCTGAATTGACTGAGACAGATCCTTCTGCCATGGGGAAAGGAAAAGGATGTGGAACAGAAGAGCCTTGATTGCTCCTGCTTTGTTTGTGTTTTGTTTCAGTCCCTTTTTTTATTTCTGTCATTTCTAGGTTAAATAAGGGGTTGTTTATACCCGAACTATTTTCAAGAAAATGCCACTTTGATAAGAATATTTAACTCTTAACAAATCACCAATGGAGCTGGGGAAAAAAGCAACTTTCTTCAGGAAATTCTCGAGGTTTCTTTTTCAGCCCAATTCACACTTTTAAAAAAAATCTTTGTTTGCAAAGCCACTGAATGATTTTGATCAAAATATTTAACTTTTGATGTACTTAGTCTGCATGGATTAACACACACAAAAAGCATTTGGTTGAAACAACATTTGCAAATCATGGGCTTCAGACAAATAAACTGCAAATAAGAAATCTGAAGATCAGACAGAATACAGGGAAAAAGCAATTGAATAGCTCATATTTTCTCATGTTTACATAAATCTATTGCATTTTAAAATACATTCGTTCCCAAACATAATGCTCAGAGCCTTAGGTGGCTGCAGGGAACTGCCAGTTCAGCTTGGATTCAACCTCCAAAGTTCATGAGACCCTTTGGAGGTTGCACAAGGGTAGTGACTGTGCTTTGATTTGCTCTTGTGCTTCATCTGGAGCACAAAGTTTTGATGCACGAAGGCAGCTGGCTGGGGAAAAGTTTTCCCCTTGAATTTCAGTATCAAAGTATTCTATTAAGGGGCAGTAGGAATGCACTGAACACCTTCATGTATCTTCACCTAAAAGATCAAATCAGCATGGAAACACTAATTGTTCAATCATCTTCCTCTGGAGTCAAACAAAGTTTGGAAAAAACGCACAATCCATTTGATTAAAGGTGCCTGTTGCAACTCCTGAATTTATTATGTTTCACATTTTTCAGTCATCAAGTTCTTGCATTAAACTGAACTACTCAGTTCCTCAAAGTCATTTTACAGGTGATTAACAGGACATGGACAGAGAAAATGTGCACACACAGGCCAGGCAATTGCTTCTGTCATTTTTGCTGCTCCTATCTGCAGAGAAAATGCAAATATTTTTTGTTTGTTTTGCAGATAAAATCCTCCTTAACTTTTCTGCATTGGTCTTTAGGAAATTGCTTTAACAATAAGACAGAATCTATATGGCAAAAAGTAAAAAGACATTATATTTAACACTGTGACAATAAGACCATCCTCACAGAGTAATAGATAACTTTAATTCATGTTTATGGAATACCCTGAAATATGAAAAGAGAGAAGTATCATCATGCATTTTTCAGCAGTTTAGAGGGAACATGCCATGTATTAAAATGTTCCAAGATTGCTTCTGCAGTTGCCATTATAAAGCCACAGCAGCTCTCTTTTTGCCTGTGATAAAGTGCACACATTTTGTTTATATAGAAATAGAATACAAAGGAATGGAGATATTAGATTGTGGTTCCTCCTGATCATGGGTGTTGTGTTACTGCAAGGAATAAGAAGCTCATTTTCAAAACCAGTATGACACTCATAGCAGGATGGGAAAGTTTCCCCTGTAAGTACAGAGCATTCTGTTTTAATCTCGTTTCCACCAGCAAAGATTGATATAAATAAAATTTAAATAGAGAACACATTTCACAGATGTCAGAAGTGAAAAAGACTTTGTCAGCTTAATGAAAAGATATCAATTTTCTCCACTTTATTCAATATATTGTGAGTCATTTTCTAAATGGATTAGATTAAAGGAAAGTTCAAACTCCCTGTGAGAGATTCTTGTGCTGATGGAGATTTTGGCAATATCAACAGCACAGAGGTGGGTAAAATCTTTCAAGTAGTTTGTCTTTATTTTTTGAAAAAAAAATAAAAAGGATATAAACTAGAATGGGACAAACTGCAACCCTGTGCTCACCTATTCCTTATACAACAAAATCTCAGAGAATTGAATGAGACATGCAGTTTCTCTTAGTTTATTGGGATGTCATGGGGAGCAGAATGAATTACAGGGGTGGGAACACACTTTCTGGGAGGATGAGAAAACTGGACTGAAAGAAAGTGTCATCTGAAGGGTTATGTATTTCATGAATAGACTGAGATAGCAGCCACTCTGGGAGCTGTAGAGAAGTAATCTGATAAGTTAAAGAATACCAATCCAAAACAAAAGATTTCAGGTTGAATATTGCTATCTGGGAGAAATGCAGGATGTTTCCTACAGGGAGTCCAAACTATCAAACTCTCTGCTTTAATTCAATCTTACTCAATTTTAGAAGTATCAATCTAATGCTCCTGCAGTGCAATGCTTCATAGACTTTGATAACAGACCTCTCATAGCTCTGGGAAAATGGACATTTCTCCTGTCCAAAATACAAGCACAGTGCAATCAGCCTGGCAAGTGGTGTTTCGTATCTCTAATTGCCTCAAATTCAGTCTTGCTGAGTTAATTTAATATTTGTTAATTGTAGTAAACATTAAAAAGACATCAGCATAGTAAACTTCTTTTTATTGAACACTCTGATCTTTGCGATATTCTTCAGGATTTTTTTAAATTTTTTTTTAATTCACTGGCAGAATTGAAAGAATTGAAGATTTAAAATTTTTTTCCATTCAGAACTCCTGGTTTTCCACTCCAAAATATTCAGCAGCTAGAGTGAGGTATTTTTAAGTGTGTATTACACGTCTGAACAACGCTGTGGGCTGCACCATTAAATATGAAAGGGCAGATTAGATGCAAAGAATCCATGAACAATTTCCTTTTAAGACCTGCATAAACCAGCAAAAAAGGGTGCTAATTTGACAGCATGGGAAGAGTCACTAGTGAAAAACCACTTACATTGCCATTTCCTAGCAGCCAACACACTGTTAGGTAAATGAGGAAAAATGACATAAACCTGTTGTGTGCTTCCCTCCTAACAATGTGACCAACAGAGGTGCTGGTGGTGGCTAATGGCCTGAGAAGCAGAAACTCCCAAGATTTGTTTAATCCCAGCCCTGCTTCTCACTTTCTCTGTTACTACAGGTAAATCATCTCCTTGCTGTACCAGTTTGCCATGTGAATTTTATTTACTTAGAGGACGAGTTATTCTTGCTGTGTTTCCTTGGATGCTGCCCTCTGTCTCTTCTGCCCTGCTGAACTTTAACACTGAATTGCAGGAGTTTGGGACTGACATTTTTTTTGTCCAATTGCACAACTTGAAGAATGGGTTTCTCAGGTACTATGAAGATAAACTATAACATTATAAAATTATGTGAAGTGCTTGCTGCCAGAAGGTCCTAAAGCACATTCCTGCCTTTGAGCTGAGTGGAAATGGTCCTTTAAAAAGCAGATTTCACATAAAAAAAGCTTAGATTTTGCCAAGGAATTTCTAGCCCACAGTGCTGTTCAGATTGGGAGCATTAACTGCTGCAGCTCTGTCATTTTTCCATGTCCCTTTCTCTGCACCTCTGGAGATAACTGCTGCTTAGAGAGGTGGCTGAGGGGCTTCCACAACTGAAGTAGGAGCAGGATTCCTCATGGGCAGCACCTTCACTTTCTTGAGTCCATTCCCAGGTCCTCTGAGCACCTGTGAAGTGAGCCCAGCTGTTCAGGGGTAAAACTCTCTGATTTGTTAGCCAGGCACACAGATAAAAGCACCCAGAGTTTAAGAACTGTAGAATTTGCATAAATGTTTTCTGTAATCAGGAGGGTCTCAGCAGCAATGACAAGGAAAAGAAATCAAAATGTTTCATAGCTCCTCACAGTTCAACTTGTGAGATCTTTTCAAAGTCTGGGATTTTAGGAAATACAAAAATGAGGCCAGCAAGAAGCTGTCAGGCTGGGAGGCCTCTTGGGGCACTCCCTGAGGAGATGCCAGTGGGTCCTGAGCCAGTTGTGCTGGCAGCTGGCTCTCAACCCTGTTCTCATCTGATAATCCTGTACTCCAAAAGTGTGGTAGGCTTTTTTAAAGCTGTAATTATTCCACATTCCACTGAACTCAAACAAGACCAAAGTTTGACACTTTTTCTCTGAAAGTCATGGATCATAGTTGATATTCTAACAGAACCCTCAGCACATTATCTATCAGGAAACTGGATTTCTGCACAGGAAAGGCAGAGCAAGCCTTGACAAAACAGATTTTTGCAGATATCTGTGGCAGAGAGAAAGGACATGAAATGATAAAATAAATCATGTATGATAAACTTGTCTCCCCAAAAATGCATAGAGTATTCTATGACCTTCCAGAGTGCTAGAACACAGTCTAATGTTTTTTCTTGGAATTTCCTGAATTCTTGCACAGCAAAATATACGCAAGGCAAGCATCAAGCTGCCGACTTTACTGATAGTTTTACGTGTGTGAATTTATTGGTGGTTGACATAACCTCTATGCAAAGAGAGTGGGGCATTTGAGAGCAACCTGCTGGCACTAATGGCTGCTAATGAGGCTGATGAGAACATGAAATCCAACATTTCCAACATCCTCAGGTGACTGAGGACCCCCTCCCAACCTGTCTGGGGTTCTTTTGTAGGTTAGGGAGACTCATTGCTGCTATTTGTTACTGAAGTTTGGAACTGAGTCCACCCTTCCCTGCAGAACAAGGCTGAGAGCAGGCTGCTAAAATATTTGTGCAATGAAGCAATGTTATTTACACCCTCTTTGAATGGCTTCAGCTAACCTAGTGAGAGCTTAATCTTATTGTTATATATTTAATGAAATGCCAATGAAATGCAACATATTTATACATATTTGGAAAGACAATAGGAAACTACTTATAAATATTTACAGACATGTTTCAGACCAGAGCTGAGGACTGGTGTGCCATCAAAGAATTATATCTCCATGCAATGGTAACTTTTCAGGAATAATAATTTACTAATAAAGTAAATTAATTAGTTGAAATGCAGAGGGAGAAGTGGCAGGCTGTGAGATGAAGATGAGGGGGGTACACAGAGTTTTGTGGGTGGACTTGCAGTGCTGTTCCTCCAGTGGCTGCTGGGACCCTAAATCATATATATGTGTATATATACATATATATATGTAAACCAAAAATCTGTGTTTAGTGTGTGATCCAACAGTTACTGGAGAAACAGGGAAAAAAACCCCTCAGCTTTTGCAGACTTCAGACCAAATCTGGTGTCTGTAAAAGCTGCCATTTGCTCAAACCTGAGTTCCTGTGCCGTGGGTGTTGGATTTGGGGATGTGGAAGGGAAAAGCTGTGAAATGGGCTCAGAAGGGTGAAAGTCTATCAAGAAATTTTGACTGAATGATGTGCCAGAATCACAGCCTAGCAGCAAAGCACTCCATGAAAGAACACTGGAAATGAATAAATTATATAACTGTAGTGCATTTATAAGGCATAACAAAGCATGCATAATGTATTGGTGGGTTATCAGTTATGAAATTAAATTCTGGTGTACCACTTGGGCAGAAATTGTGTAGGATTTCTTTCATTACCACAGAAATTCCTGTTAACACAGAAGATTCCTGTAAATAAATACATATAGAAAATTCTTCCATCAAATTTACAGAAATTATTAGGATATAATGAGATTATGTGTCATTAGTCAAAGAAAAACACCTTTTTTAGGGTGGATTTTTTGGTATATGCTTTTCCAATGAAAATGCTTTTTTTCTTTTTAAAATGCAAACTGTTATGTTGTCTCTCTCTTCCTCTGTGAAAACTACTAAGTTCTCTCTGCTTTTCAGACCTGTGGCTGGAACTCCAAACTCAGAAAATGCTAAAACATGTGCCTGAAATTCCAAGTGTCTCTGCAACAGTGGGTGCTATCAGATGGGTGCCTGCTGTTGGAGAAAGCAAGGGAGGGCAGGAAAAGTGAAAAAAGAATTGAAAACATGAAAGAACCTAAGAAGAAAAAGGGTGAAAGAGAGCAGGATTAAATCAGATATTGAGAAGAAATTCTTCCCTGTGAGGGTGGGGAGGCCCTGGCACAGGGTGCCCAGAGCAGCTGTGGCTGCCCCTGGATCCCTGGAAGTGTCCAAGGCCAGGCTGGACAAGACTTGGAGCAGCCTGGGATAGTGGAAGGTGTCCCTGCCATGGCAGGGGTGGGATGGGCTTTAAGGTCCCTTCCAACCCAAACCATTCTGTGATTCTATATTTCCCCTAAAATCAAGGATTTTTTGGATGCCAAGGAGATTTTGGGAAAAGAGGCTGCTAAGAGGTGTGAAGTACATGAAGCCATCTGCTGTTCTCCTGTTAAAAAGGATGGAAAGATGATAATAATCAGCCCTGGAAGATTCCTGGAGCAAAACCCCCGGGAAGGGTGGGAGCAACCCTTTGCTGGTGTCTGTAACCACCAGATAATTTCAAAACAGCTGCAGAAATTTGTTTATTCAGACCTCCATCAACCCAAACCTACCCTGCACGGGGTCAGGTGCCCTGTGCTCTCATTGCAGGGCTGATTCCATGTGAAAGGAAAACTAAGGGAGGTTTTGTTGTTCTAATGATGGCACTCTGAACTTGCACGTGGTGTTTGCTGCTTTATGCACAGTGGTACCGAAAGGCAGAGCCTGCAAACTTCTTGAGGAGGTAGTTCAGTTAACTTGCAATTATCTCAGCTAGGAAAAGACAAAAAGGTCCAAATTCTGTTCCATGAAGTGGGATTTGCTGTGGTATAAGTAACACACCTTTAGAGCACTTGCATCTCCACAGTCCAGAAGAGCACCTTTTAAAACCCCTTGTGGAGAAAGTTGTTTTCAAAGGTCAAGTTAAATGAGCCAACTGGCACTACACAAGGTAATTACTGATTTATTAAAAGTGTTGTATTCATTCAGCTATCTTTGTTCTGTGATGTAAGACAAGTCTAATTTTGTTTCGAAGATTAAAGGAACATTTGTTTTTTGTAAACAAATCCCTAGCTGCTCTTACAAATTACATAGTGCATAATCTTGACATGATAGATTGGGAGATATTTCAGTGCAACAATGCCAGTGCCATTGGAACAGGAACTGTGAGACTGAACAAAAATTGATGAATAGAGTACAGGATATTTTGTATTTCATATCATAGCTTAATTACTGCTTCAATATGCATGGAATAAGAGAACTAACTCAATTATAAAAGCTTATCAGCAAGACTTATAAAGAGTGAAATTCATGTGTGGATATTAAACTGACCTTAACTGACAAGCTTTCCTTTGAAATTATGTTTTCCTTCAGTGCTCATAATGCTTATTTACTCTGAGACCTTTTACAGAGCTGAGAAGTCTTTTAATGGGTACTTGAAATTTCATGGCCACGCTGCTGTTGGCTCTGCTCATGCCTTTTTGCCTCTGTTCAATTTAACTCTGAGTTGCATTATTTTAAAAGATCAAAATTCAGTACCACCCACAGTGATATTTTTTACTCTCTTTTTTTTTCACTTTGGAAGAAGCCCTGGATTTGATTTCTTCTATGTAACTCTTTGCTACTAATAATTTATACTTTGACCTTACCCTGTTATCCTTAGAGGGAATAATCCCGAATTTATACAAAGATCATTATTTCCATTGTAATGCACAAGATGTGCTCTCGGAAAAGCAAGAAGGTGGAAGGAGCTGTGAGCCTCAGACTCCAGGTACTCCAGGAATCTTGTGCCCACTCTGCTCAGGTGATTCTCAGCTATGAAGCTGCAAGCTCTGTCCTCATCACTACAAAAGAGAGTTTGTTTTTCAGTTTGTTTTTCTGTCCTTGTTCTACTTGATCTCATTAATGCTCATACAGAATGAATGTACGTGGAGCCTGAGCGTGCCCAGCACAAGCTCTTTACAGTTATGAGCATGAATTAGTGGAAAAAGGTTTTGCAGGATGTGTTCAGCTCTGCCAGTTGCAAAATGTACGCAAGCAGGAGCCTTACAAAGACAAATAGCTAAACAAAGACTCTGAGAATTGCTGCAGTTACCAGAAAACCAAACAGAAAGCTTGAGATGAAATTTTATGATTTTATATTTTTTTATTTTTACAATACTCCCTTCATAATTTCAAACACTTTAAAACAGAACAAGGTTGAAATAGCTGGGTTTTCTTTCTGAATATTAATCTTCAAAAATACCTGATCAAATAGGAAAGATAATTGCCTAGTAAGCCTCCTAATTCTGGGCATTATGTTGCAGTTCTTAGACTTCATATTTCTGATTTTCAGCTTTAATAGTGATCACCAATGGAAGAGAAAGTGGATGAACAAGAGAACCAGGCTGGTGAAAAGTGCTGGGAGAGCTGTAAAGACTGGCTGTGTGCAACTGATGTGAACTGTCATTCCTCAGAGAGATGAGTCCATCTCTACAGGTGCTCTGGTTTGATCAGCCATCACCTCAGGTCTCACCCTGAGGCTTTATAGCAGGACCATCTCCTGGTCCATCCTGCATGACCACAAACTGACCTTACCAAATTATGTTGGGATCCATGTACCCACCGTATGAGGCCCTTGAACACAGGACAATTAAGAAAGAAGAACAAGGTGAAGGGGTTCATCACCAGACATCCCTTCCTATTTAATCGATTTAATTATCCATCACCCAAACTCTGCAGGAGCACTTCTGTCCTGATTGGCACCTGCCACTTGTAATGTGCAATGTCATCGACAGCCAAACATGACCATGTGCACGGAGGATGGGACCCAAAAGATGGGAATGTCCACAAAGTGACTCTTACCCACCAACATTGCAAAACTGAGAGCTCCAATAGGAAGATTCCTTCCACCCAGAAAAGATTTCCAGAAAAATTTGTCTATAGAAGTTTTTGTTATTCTGCTGCTGCAGAATATTTTATATTTTTCATAATTATATATATCTTTAATATAATTTTAAATATAATTTAATATAAATTTATTATATAATTTAATAAAATTATGTATTTATATAATTTTATTTTTAATTTTATAGAATTTTATATAAATTATATGAAAAAATTTTACATAATTTTTCTATGATTTTTCTATAATTTTATATTTTCTATAAATAATAATTTTATATATTGTATAAATAAACATTATATATGTAAAAATAAAATAATATATAATTTTTTATATAATTTTGTTTTTTTCCATTTGATTTTATATAAGAAATCCCCTTGCACTGCTCAGGCTGCTCTGCCACAGACTCTCAGGGCTGATATTCTTTCCAGCCCCATTAGAGTATCTGACTTGTGATTTGATCAATCGATCTGTGTGTGAGTGATTCCTCCTCTCACTTGCCTCAGGCCTGTCCTCAGCACCAATCCTTCCCTTTTGTCAGTAATTCAGTCTCCACACCTGGGATCCCAAAGCTGAGCTGGAAACTGGTGGTTCCCCCATAATACTCTGAGCACAGCTAAAGGAATGGTCCCATCCTCGATTGTGTCACATTTAGTACAAACACTCTTAACCTACAAATGTTGTTATCTCACTTTGACTTTTAGGTGCTGATTTTTATGTTTTTTGCTGCTACTTAGACAAATTTTCCTGTCCCAGACCTTGTAATGACAGGCAGCTGAGAAGGCTTTCTCATAAAAGGCAATTATGGTAGTTCTTTAATTTAGCTTTCAATGAAGGTAGAATATAATAATTTATTATGAGCGCCTTTTGCATGGGCTTCCTCAAATATTTATAAACTCATTTAAATAATTAATACAGGAGTTTTAATAAACTGTTTATATTCACAAAAGGAATGTAATTTGCAGAAAGGACAGTTCAGGTGCTAGGAAACATGGGTAGACCACATGAATTAAAAATCATGGCTTGCATCAGAAGTTTATGTGACCTTTTTACAAGTTGTCTGAGGCTGCATTCCTGGAGTGAAAAAAATGTTTCTATTGATCTGGATAAGCTGTGCACGACACAGGCTATTTTGGGGAGGGAAAAAGAACAACTTTCTATTAACTTGGGGATTGTCAAAGAAATAAAATATATTATGTTAAGTATGTCAGCATAAATCTCTTTTTTTTTCCCACTTTTTTTTTTTTTGAGAAATTGTTGCTTCACACTATTTTCAGGAAAGAGAAACAAGTTTTTTTATCCATTGGAACCTGTTTGCATTTATCACTAGGGCAGGCCATTATTTAATCAAGCATAAGCTATCCAAACCAGCTTGTGATCATCCTAATATGAATAATAACAATAAAATCCTGTTAACAAAAGCAATTACTTCACAGGAATGCAGCCAGTTAGAGCTTTCCCAGCCCGTCTGGCATCACTGATCTCCTCTCTCCACCTCTGGAGCTGAGCTGAGCACACAGCTCTTGTAGGCTGTCAGATTCCAGTCACTGAGTTTGAAGGGGAGGAGCTGCCTCTCCATCTGTTTTCTCCCTAGATCCTGTTCCTTCGGGATTTGGGTATTGAGCTCATGCTGGGGTGAAGAGTCCCTGAGCTGAGCAGGTGTCCTGGCATGGCAGGGCTGTAAAGCTGCAGGGAAAAACTTCCTGAGAAACCAGCCTGGACCTGATGCTTGACTTCTGCCCTGTGACCTTATAGCACCACAAAAATAAAAAGGATTATTACATTCCATCCTTTAGCTGATGAGTAATTGCTATGGCTGGCCCAAGGCAGGGCTCTCAATGTGTATGTGGGAAAGGCTGCCTTTCATCCTGGTTTTCATCATCATTTATCCTCTTCAAGGTCACTTTTAAACTTTGCATGAAGCCCTTGAGTACAAAGAGCTGGACACAGCTCTTGCTGAAGCAGGTCCACGAGCTCCTCCTATTCTGGCTTATTCCTTATTCCACCTGCCATCCCTCTGAGGTACCAACCACTTCTACTGCTCCAGGCAGCATCAAGTCAAAGTCATGAACACAAACTTTTCACGCAGGAATAGGAGAAAAGGGGGCAGACTTTTTTCCCCCCTCTCTTCTTTTTCCCCTCACCTCATCTATGTAAGCACTAAAAACCCCCTACACCATCACGTTTAGAAAGGCAATCACAGCTATTTCAAACACCAAACAAACCCAAGCTTATCTTTTAACTTCTTCTGCTATCTCAAAACTCAGGGGTCCACTGTTCTACAAACACCTCCTCTTTGCATAAAGCACCAGCAATCTCTGGCTCCAACCCTGGAGAGAGCAGTGGCAGCCAAAGCAAGGCAGAGAGCAGGGAAGGAGAGCAAAGTATGCAAATTTCACTGGGCACATTGTAATTACTAATTCATAGCAGAACTGATCACAGTATTTCACGCTTATCCCATGTAATTCAGTCACAGCAGTATTCATTTTACTATTAATTTAAATAGAATAATTACCTTTATAAAGAAGAAAGAAACTACTGTTAGAGGGTCAGATCCTCAGGTGGGGAAGATATGGTGATTTATGTTAGCTTGATGAATTTTGTAATCTTCCTTTTCCCTCCCTTTGAAAGGAATTCAGTAATTGAGTAGTTTCCAGACTTACCAAGATAATCTGTGCTAAATGAAGCAAAATAAGAAGAAATGGGGAAGCAAAGAGGTGCAAACACTTAATGATAAAATTTACATATCTGCATTTGAATGTTTACGTGTGTGCCTGCCTGGCAGACACACACACACAGACACACACACACGTGCCTAAACAGCCAGATCCCAATTCATTCCCAACAGTGTCTGGCAGCAGAAACAGTTCCCATAGTGACACACAGTGCTGAATTTATAAAGCTTTGTGTCCAGATTCTGCTCTGCAAAATGGCAAAGGGGTTGGGGTTCCAAGAACATCCTGTTTGAATATTAGCAGACAGAACGGTTTAGAGCGTGAGGTGTATTAATAACCTACAAAATAAGGAGCAGGCAGCTATATGATCATCTCAAGAACTCAGAGAGGTATGCAAATCACTTAAAAATTTTGCTCTTGGTCACCAGAAAGTTTTGATTGGAATACTTCATAACCTGTGGCTGCCATAGTTCATCTATTTTTGAGAATAAGCTCAGACCTCACCCCCCTGCCACTTGCTGCCCTCACAGCAATTCTGTCTTTTCCCCTGTTTTTCCTGACATTTTTGTTTCCTTGTCCTTTTTACTCATTCTCCAGGCTCATAGGAGCAGGAGTATTTTGACTGGAATGGTGTGTCAGAGAGGAGGCAGAAGAAGTCAGAACTCGCCACCAGGAGCTGCTGAGCAGCTTCTGCATCTGCCTCTGGCCATTAAGCATCTTCAGCTGCTGTAATTTAGATACTTCAAGGTGTTGCATTATATTATAATGAATTGCTTTGTGAATTACTACTGAGATTAATTGAATTTATGGCTCCATCCTGGAGTATGTGCCCTCTTGTTGTGATTAAGGTAATGCATTGCTTGAAACGGAAGTTAAAATACATGTCAGTTTTGGCAGTCAGCAGTGTTGTCATTCAAGTTTTTTACCTCCAAAAAAATAAAAAAGAATTTAAATATAATTGTTTCCTTTCTCTCTGCTAGGGTTTTAAATTTGAGTATTTTATTTCAGGGTTCTGTTTAAATTGAAACTACTGCAGCATTATATGCAAAGAGAAACCAATCTCAGAGGAGGAAAAAAAGAAGAACCAAATATAGATTAAAAAGCTGCCTCTCCAAAGGTTTTGAAATATGAGAAGCCTGGCTCTGCATGTAAGATTAATGACAGCTACGTGTGTGATGAATAGTTCAGCTCAAATCAGGGGAAAGTTTTACCCTGAGTATCTGCTGTTCCAAATGTTGAAGCCCTGATATTGCCCAGCCCTGCAGAGGAGCACCCAGAATCCTGATTGTCCCACTCTGCACAGACAAGTGAACAACAGAGAGAAAGAAATAATATCTATGCTTATAATCAACCCACATCACTTCATGACAAAAACATAATTTCTCTCCCTGGATATCACTTTTTCATTATTTTATACATGGTAATACCTCAGCTTTGTTGGCTTCTTATTAAGAAACGCAGACCCGGCACCGGTGGCAGAGGCTTCGCTCACATCGTGGCTCATGAATGGAGCTATTCTTGTACCTTAAATTGTAACTACTTTTCTAAAGAATGGACAAAATGAATATTCAGTTACTGTGCATTCAGGGCCTCAATTTGTGGCCAGGGAGCATTCAAGGCTTCAATTCTGTGTTGGGAGCTCACAGGGAGACCTTCCAGCTCTGCCTCGCAGGGAGCAGCAGCCCTGGCCAGGGAAATGCAGAAGGGCTTCTGCAAGGAAGAGCCTTTAGTGGCTGATGTGCTTCAAGATTTCGTAGTTTAATATAAATGAATAATTCAAACACCATCAGATTTCTTTTTCTATTAAAAAGCAGGTGGAAATAGTCAAATTGGGACAGCGTTTGACCTCCAAAGGCTTCTGTAGTAATGGGGAGGCTCATGCTGGAGCCAAGTTGGTGTCTCATCACACCAGAGCAGTTTCCTGTGCCTTTTCAACACTTCTACTGCAAGGATCTCAAAGCACTCTTCAGGCCCTGCCTTGATGTTGTAAAATCCTGTCAAGGTAGAAGGGAAAGCAATTCTTGTCCTTGGATCACTGTGGATTGTATAAACTACTCTGCAGGACGTGGGGGAAAATGATAAAATTATCCCTGATCCTTCAGTGAAAATATTGGGTTGTATTTGTGTTCTCTGCCAGAGAGAGAAGCAGAGGCAATCCTTTCCACTTTCTGTGGGCCATGGAATAGAAAGGAGCTCATGAGTTCCTTAAGAATGGCCATAAGATTTTAGCTCACTAAAAAAAAAAAAATCTGACCCCAGAGAATGTACACATGTACATTTCTTATTATAGTTTGGGAGGAAATTCTTCAAAAGCTAACAAGTTATGTAAATTTATGTTTTACACTCATTGTAGTTGGTCTTAATTTCAAATGAAATAAATATGAGAAAATGAATCGTATAGATAGTGCTTTTACTTTTAAATTGCAATTTTTAATTTAGAAAGCCACCAAGGGCAAGTTGTTTAGGTGCCTAAACACAGAATTTAGGTAACTCACTGGAAGCCTTCAGTCTTTGAAAGTGAGTTCTAGAATAGCAGTTTGCACCATGGGCAGAGAGGGAGGAGCAGGCTGTGTCTGCAGCTTCAGCAGTGCAGCAGAGGTGTGCTCTCCAACAGCCTGCAGCACCCACCAAAGCATCACTCAGGGTGGTGCCACATGCCTCCCCTTGAGGTAGACCTGTAAAAACTACACAGGATGGGAAAGAAGAACATCTAGACAAAGCTGTGATATGGATTACACACCAATATGCATATATATCTACATATCTAATTCTGTGTTTTCTTTTTTCCAGGGTGGTGGAAGAGATGGGCAACAGAGACACACCTCTGCAGCATCTTCCCCCAATGCAGAGGTGCTGGGAGATATCACAATGAAGCCAAATCCTAGCAGCATTTCTGGTGAAGCAAAAGGGAGTCAGAGCAGCACAGACAAGAGAAATGTCTATTTAATATCCCTAAGGGGTTTCCTGGGACTGGCCTCTCAGCAGAGCACACTGCATTACATTTGTGTTCTGCAAGGGGACAGTAACAAATGGAACTATCAGAAAGGGCCATGGATGCCTCCTCTGTCGTTTTGAAGAAAACTAGAATTGTGAGAAGTCAGCCACACTGTATGCAAAGGAGGGTCTAAATGTACTGGAATGAGATTGAAGAGTTGACATTTAAATTGCAAGGCTGACATTTTCATGCATTTTTGCATGCATGCTCTCATGGCTCTGTGGGTAGATGAAGGGTAGGAATGAGGAGGTGATGCCATCACCTCCTGATGATGGCTTGCAAAGGCAAAAAGAGAAATTGTTATTTATGGCAGTGCAGAGCACATCTTTATAAAATGCACTTGCTTGTCATTCAGGACAAAGATGTGGAAAACTCCTTGTTTGGCTGAAACTCTTGGGAAATATGTGCAAATGCAGGGCAAGGTTTCACACATTTTTCCAGTGATGCCATGTAAAGTCCTTCCCATTGTCAGCCTGTTATACAATTTTCCTGCAGCCACCATTTGTTATTTCTGATGGCCATGAAGCTAATGGCAAAGCTTCCTCCAGAAACTGAAGCTTCCCTTCAGCTCCCCTTCAGCAGAGTCCAAAGGTCTTACACCTGCCAGTACCAACGTTTTGAGAAACTCCAAAGTGGCACCAAAAACCTCTTTAGATTGAATGATGAGAGAGTTGAAAACAACTTATGCATAGAGTCGATGCACTCAGTTTGAACAGTTATGCAAAGAAAATATTATTGCCTGAAACTCCCAAAACTACCTTGCAAAACCTCTGGAGGGCTGTATCTTTTTGGCAGGCCAATTTTTTCCCCTGTTTTGGATTTTGGGGCTTTGTTGTTGTTGTTGTTGTGTAGAGGTTTTGGATCATAATTAGAGTTACTGCCTGGTATAATTTCTTAGTACTGCAAACAGCATGGACAAAATAAGCTTACTTTCCAAAATGTCTTGTTTGACTATTTCTCAGGAAAGTAAGTGGTGAGCAGTGGATAACTTTCTGGGGATAAAAATGGTGCAAATACACCTCTGGATTTAGGGATCAGAAGAAAACCTCACAGCTCCAATCCTGATCCTTTTACAAACACAGCAGAGAGCAGAGAGAGCAGCAACAATTGCAGTGCCCAGCCTAACCATGATGTGACTTGTGTAATACCACAGGCAGAGTTCTGCCAAGGCTGAGCTATAAAACCTCCAGCACTCCTAGAAAAACAAAAGCTCACTGCCCTGATTGAACTAGAAGGTGATGACTGCAAATATTTGTTACAAATGTGCATGACAAATAAGGGTGGAATTGAACTTTAAACCACCAGCATTTCATAACCCAGGACTTCCTCCCAACCAGAAATACAATCTTAAGCTTGCTAATTTTGATCCTGTCTTTCTCCATCTTCTTTGTTTTAGTGCTGAGTAGATCTGATTGGGAATTATTTTGCTCCATTTAATCCTAATTCATGTGTGTCTCTGAGACTTCCTACCTTGTCTGCCTGTCCTGCTGTGGGTGCCTAAAATCCAATAATCTATGGTTCACAAAGTTTTTATGACGACAGGGAGTCAGAGAAGCAGCTTCATCTGCACCAAACTATCCTTGTAATCAACCTTAACATAAATGTTGTCTTATTGTGCACCTCTCTCCTCCAGCAGGGCAGAGTTGTTCCTGTAGAGATTTCCCTGGCTGTGGGCAGCAGTCTTTCCAGCCTACCATGTGTGTTAGCTTTCATCTGAACCAGTAGATCATGGGAGAAGAAACACAGATAATGTGTTAGTCTGGAAGCAAGGCACGAGGGATATCACAGACAGATTAATCTGGCGCCTCTAAGACAGCATAATTCATTTGGATGAGAAGGGGATTCTCCTCAGTGAGACAGAGAAAAATCTCCTTTTATCCTTTTCTTGGCAGAAGAGTGAAGCACAAGGAGAAGCTCTTCATGGGAAATGGGAATGCCATTACAGCTGCTGACACCCTCCTGGCCAGGGGCTCTCAATTAGCTCCATGTCCAATTTCCTGTTTGGCCACTGGCTTCCATGGGCTTTGGGGTTCAGTCCCCTAGATATACAACAGGCACATCATCACCTCTTCTGTCTCCTCCCAGTATAAAGGCCAGTGATGTGATGGGGATTCCATCACATGTTCACACCAGTGGAACAGCCAAAACAAGAGAATTTCAGCCTCTCTGGGGAGCTGGGGCTGTGAACCTTCCACAATTCCTGCTGGTCTGTAACACAGACACACAATTCTTCCCTCTGCAAAGATGAAGTCCAGGCCAGCAATGGTCACAGGACATCACTGAAGGTGGTACAGCTTCAGCACTGCCAAGCTCTGCCCTCCAGCCTTCCCTTGGAAAATATATTATTGTAAGCACAGGTAATTTCTTGTAACTGTCAAGAGGCTTTATTTTTGCCTTCTCCACTGTGATGAATTCCCTGTTAACCAGAATAATGTGACAAGGAATAATTGTCAAAGAGGTAAATTCATACTCAGCTCTTTTGATGATTTGGCAGTTTTTGAATTTGCACAGGCAGCAAGCAATGTTTTTTTTAATATATAGGACTTGAATAAAAACAAATGTGCTCCCACTACAATGCCTGTTATACACATTTTATAATGGGAAGAGTTGTGGAGAAACATAGTTAGAAATTTCAGAGCAAGGATCACTTATTGTCACTTCATTTTGAGATGGGTAACTTGCCACTCCCTGAAGACACTTGGTTTTCAGAGCAAGTGTAGGTCAACTCTCTTAGAAAATGAGACTTCTATGAAGGTCTGTTCATTAGGTGGATCATTATGCTCCACTTCATAAAACCTCAAGTAGACTCTTCTCAACTCTGACTGCTCTTTCTGCTGTGGAGATGAACAAAAGGGGCCATATTCATTTCTCACCAGGAGCCTGAATCAACACTCCTGGAAAACTCCCATTAGCTTGAATGTAAATTTCCTCATGCCAGTACAAAGTTATAAATATGGAGCAGCACCACTGGAACAGAACTGACACCCTTATAAAATATTGAGGTGTGATCACCTTGGCCTGTTCTATTCTGTGTGCTGCTTCAGTAAAACAGTTTCCAAGGCCCACCAAAATTTGCAGTAATTCCCTAATTTGCATCAGATGTCTATGCTCCATTCAATGGCTGTTTAATGTCCCTGTAATTCCACAGGGCAGTGACACTGGGCACACGGCTCTGGCACAGGGCCACCTGAAACCTGGTGTTCCCTTTGCAGCATTTTATTAGCAAAAGAGCAGGTAATGGAAAGAGTGCTCAAAGAGGTGTAAAAATAATAACAGCATGGAGATATTGATTTATAAGGGACTGGGTTTAGATTACAGCAGGATAAGCAATACTGAAATTCAACAGCGACTTTAAAAAGGTATCTAAAATATTACTATAAAGGGAAATGTGAGACAGAGGGAGCAACAAACTGAGGCTGGAGGGGAGAACAAAATGTATCATCAGCACAGGGAGTCCAGCAAGAAAGTGCAACACTTCAGCTTGACTCCAGCCTTTGGCAAAGGCAATTGTATACACTGGTGTTTTTCAGGCAGGAAAATCAGAGAAATGATCAAGCTGGGAAAAGAATCAAGAACAAAAGCCATGACCAAGGCCGTGGTCCTCATTTTGGCTGGCTGTAGCACAGCATCTCCCCGGAAAAAGAAATTATATTGAGAGGTACCGGCCTGAGACCCCTCCCCAGGAAACACTCAGGGTGTGCATGGCTGGGGATGGGAACAGAGACTGGAGAGATCCTCCAGTCTAAGATCCAGCTAATCCAAAACAGATCATGTCACTAAATCACGTTTCTTCCTTGGAAGGATGAAGATTAATCAAGACAGAACTAAAAGTGAGTCTTTGATAAAATGTTTAAGTGGCGTCTCTCGAACTACAAATTATTTGCATCAACTAGAAGATGAAACATTAGTTTTCCATTATGCTGCAGGAAATAGCAGCTTGCTAAATAACTCTTTTAACTTTCTTCTGGCACCTATTGATTATATCCAATAGAAATTAAGAGTAGAAGGCAATTAAGTTCAAAACTTAATGGTGTTCTGCTGCTGTTAATTTACTGCCTGACCTGATCAATACATTACACTGGATAACAATCTATTCCAGCGAGGCTTGGTTCTCCAATGTCCCTTCCACTGAAATTACAGTAATGACAAACAAGTAAATTTTCAGCAAATAATACTCAACCCCTCCCCACAACATAAAAAATAATTAAAAATTGGATTATTCACTCTAGTGGTGAAAACAACAGCTTAAAACTAAATTGACTTTTACAGCACAGAGTGACTTCGTCAAAATATTAGATAAGTTACAACCTCAACCAACAGAGCCCTCTGGAAATTGAAATCTCAAGCAAGTTTTAAACATCTCATATACACAGCAGAGAAAAAAACCACCCCCTTAACCTGAAAGCAAAATTGAAGTGGGAAATTAAAGATCAATGGTAGTGAAGGCAACAATATTGTGTTCTTGTTGTTCTTTTTTCTACATAATAGTTTAGGTCTCCAGGTGAATACACACAGCACAGACTTTATGTATAACCAGCTCCATCAAAACCTACAAGCACAGAGTTAATTTGCATTAGGTTGCAGGTTTTTTTGGTCTTTGCTCCAAAACCTTGTAAGCATTTCTTAAATAACTGAACTGTTTCCTAAAGGAAACAAGGACGTGGTGACATTTCTCACCTCCTATTCTCAGAGGTGGCACCTGCTGGGTCCCTCAGTGCCTTGGGTGGTCTTGGAGACCACAGAGATGCTCCTGCAATCCTGTCCTGCAGACAGAATCCTTGGGGAGGACAGTCCAGGTGTCCCAGTCATGGGACATTTCTCTGGAGAGGCACCTCCTCCCAGAGAATCACTGTGGGACTGACTCTCCCCATGTGTGTGTGTGAGTGCTCACACTCTTGCCTACACAACTGGCTGGATTACATCACTTTTTTTTTTTTTCCAAAATTCAACGTGTCAGCATAAAGTCAAAACAAAATATGATGAGGTTTTCTGAAAATATCCTCTTTGCTGATCAGCTGCATCCCTACTGGCATTCACTGTGAATTCACCATTAATCACTGTGAAACATTTTCATTTATTTTGACGCCAAAGAGAAATTGGGAGGAAGGGTATTTTTGGATGGGAATGAAAAGCAGGCTGTAGGAATATCTCCTTTCACCTGAGGGTTTCCTCAGTGTGACTGGCAATCACAACCCTGTGGAACTGCCCTCATGCTCTGTTCTTATCTCATCCTCCACAGGTACAGTAACACTGGTCTGAACATCACATATCTTTAATTTATTGTACGTTCTTTCAAGTTTCAAAAACAAGAAAAAAATCCAAATATTTGAGGTTATTTACTGCATCCAGTATTACCTACACAGCAAGTCTGCTGACACTCTGCAGTGTGGCTTCTCTTCACTCCTGTCTTACCCACAGCCCAATTGTTCTTCTCACTATGTGAAGCCTGTGCTCCTGCCCTTGCTGGATGCCTGCCTTGTTTTGCAGCATAAAATAGTAGACTGTATTTTTGTTGTTGTTGTTAGATTTCAGACTGCAAATATAGCCCCCTTGGTCTCTGCAAAACTCCTGGGAAGAACCTCTCAACATCTGTGATGTTGTTTTCTTAGTGAAAAAACTCCCAAACCAAAATAATACAGTAATAATTCCAGGCACCTGTCATTTTTAGGTGAAAAATTATATAGGAAGCAGCAGCATCTACATACTCTGACATATTGTAGCATGCCATGAAGTGAGCAAATACAAGGGTAGACATAAACCAAATCTGTTGTACAAGCAGGACACTATACCAATGTGGCTGATTTGTATTCCACAGAAAGTTACATGGAGAAAGACCCAATATTTCAGGAAAAGCTGGCAGAACAAGTGCACAATCCATACCCTGAGCACAGGGATACTGCAGTAAGCCTTGCCCATAATTCTGCCCAAAACCTGTGGACTCAGCACAGCCAGGAAGGGCTCTGGCTGGCCCTTCTGCTGCCTCTGATCTGCCAGCACTGCTGATGTCCCTGGCTACACATTTCCTCCAGGTCTCTCTCTACTACACACTCATGTTTAGGAAGGGAAAGTAAAAAAGTAAGAACACCAGAACAAAAATATAACAAAACAACACTAATACTTCCTAAAATGGCATAGGTTCCCAGCAAAAGCACAGAGCTGCACTCACAGTGAAGATCCAGGTCATTAAGATGCAGGGGATCCTTACAAGGTTTCTCTGCTAATGATGCTATATTGAAATTGAAAGAGCACATTTATCACTTTGCATTTTTAGCAGCATTTAGTAATAGAGACCAGTGTGTTATATTTGCTTCTTATCTCATACTATGCAAAGCAGAGCCTAGCAAATGCTTCACAGTTAGCAATTTATTTGATTTAGGACTGTATTTGGTGTCCATGAACAATCTGCTAGTTGAGAGTGGTGATTACACTTTGGTTATTTTAGAACTATTTGGTAAAAAAAAAAAGTGAAACAGGGGACAGTTTGCTCTCCAGCTACTGCAGTAACATTTCAGTCATGCACCACTGAGAGTTTATTAGCTGGGTTGAAACCCTCCAGTCTAAACCAGTAAATTTTTTCCTGGAGCACTGCTTCCTCACAGGTCACCATCTGTATGGATTAGACCTGAGACCTGGAGGATGTTTATAGAAATGAATTTATATGGCTGTTTCTATTAGTTTAATAGTAATCCAATAATAAATTATTCTAATCGTATTTTTCTTTTCAAATGCCAGACTATTTTTCTTTGCAAACTCAGACAGGAAAGGAAAAAAAAACTGAAATAACCCAACTAATTAAAGAACATTGAATCAGCAGGGCAAAGTTCCTTACAAGGTTTTATATATAAAAGTATTCACAGAGAATTTCTTTTTGCTATACCAAATATGCTTATTTTAACAATTAGCCTGCAATATTTTTGGCTTTTCTGCCCCAGACTTCAACATTGAGTCAGAGCAGCATTTTCACACCTCCTCCACTGACCTTTATGAGGCTGGGATTCCTTTCTGTCTGATGACCAGGAAAAAGCCAGGCTCAGTGCAGGCAGCTCCTGGGAGGGGGGCAAGGTCAGCCTGGCAATTTCCCTCGGGGCTGCCCAGACTCTGCTCAGCCAAAACAGCCCCAGGGTGCCAAAACAGCCTGGAGGAGCTGGTCCCACCAGGGCAGGGCAGGGCTCACCCCTCAGCAGAGCTTTGGAAGGTAGTGCAGAGCAGAGGGGAAGCTGCCAACACTAACTTCCTAAAGGTTAATACTTACAAACTACATTTTGGCTGATATTTCCAAAGCTGCCTAGAGGGAATGGATGCCCAGTGCCCATTAATTTTAATAGGAGCTGGGCAGGCAGGGTCCTTATGAGGGGAGGACTATTTCAGCCTATTAACTGGTGGTGACACAAGGTTTGATATTGCAGGAGCCTGATTACCTGCTGGGAGCACTGAAGCTAATGCAGCTCCTATATTTTGGCTTGAAAATTGAATATGCAAAATGCATGAAGAGTGTGGATATGCTTACCATAAATAATGAGTTTAAAATGAAAGTGGTTCAGATGGAAAGGGTCTAACCCAAAACCAGCTACAAATGAGTGTTCCTGATGAGCTGAGAAATACACTGATAGGGTTTAGCACACACTTGCAGGAGGTTTCACTGAAGACCTGTGAATAAGGTTTGTTACATTAAGAATTTAAGCTTCTAACCTGGTTTGTCAATTTATTCCTTCTATTAGGAAGTTGTATCAGCTTTCAAAAGGTGCCACGGAACAGTAAAACACAGACCTGGGCGATTTGCAACTAGGTTTGAATTTTAGGAATTTTAAAATCTCCTCCATTCATTCTATTTATCCAACCTGGCTACACAAAACACATTTAAGTCCATGTCTGTTGTAATCACAGATCATCTCTGATCACAGTTCCCACCCAGCCATGTGTTAATGAGCAGCTCAGCTGGGAAACCTGCAAACTCCAATGGACACATTCTGCTAGAATCCCCACTTGTGGGCACCAGGGGTCATTGGTAGAGTGCAAGCCATGAAGCAAAACTATAATTTACTTAATTTGTGTTTGCAAACTTTTTCTGCAATGATCACACAGAATTTACAAGGGCTGTTTCAGAGGAGTGGTGGAAAAGGATTCTGCAATGCTGCCTCATTATTGCTCATCCAGGGAGGTCCAGACTGCCATCTCTGACAAACAGAATAGATTAAAAATATCTAAGTCAATATTTACAATGGAGAATTAATTGGTTCCACTGTTAAAGCTGATTTATCAGCAGGTTATTGCAAATAAATGAATAAAAAAAAGATACTAGTGTTGGTCAACCAAACAATAAAAAATTATTGTATCAAAAAAGCCAAACTGTAACTAAAGACTTCAAGAGGGTTTTTTTTTTTTGGTCTCTAACATAAAAACGAATTTTATGAGTCTGCTGTACAGCATTTTGTCTTGGCTTTTATGTCTGTGATCCACCCATTGCTCATCAGTATGCTGCAGTGTATTTTGATCAAATAATACCAATTACTTTGCATTTTGTGGGTGAGACAAAAGACACTGGAAGTCTTCAAAATCATCTGTCAACCCTGTTGGGAAGCTGTTGCCAACGAGCTAGTAGTACTCTTCTAATTTCCAAGCTACATTTACTGATGGAGAGTTTATATCAATTAAACCCCCACTGTTTTCTTAGCCTTTCTCCATCCCTTGTCTGACAGCAGATTCCTGATCCAACAGCAGATTGCTTCTCCTCCATCTTTTGCTCTGCTGCCCTACAACTCTTCTCTCTGAGCACAGGCTGCCTGCTCTCCTGAGCAGCCAAAACCTCTCTCCACAGCTGGTCCCACGAGTTAATCCACCCCATTTTTGGGGGCAGAGTGGCTGGAGCTGCACATCCATCCCAGGAAAGGAGCAGCCCTGGTGCTAGAGGGAAGAATTCACTCCTCCATCTCTGCCACAAACACCTCACCTGATTCCCTTCCTGGCATTCAGATCAACCAAACTCATCAGACAAACAGGGAAAATGAATTAGCACCATTGCAATGTTGAGGCTGGGCCTCTGCTACTGAGCTGAATCCCAGAGGAAACACAACCTGCCCAAAACTATACAGATTTTCTCCTCTCCTGCTCTGCTCCTGTGCTCTGTGGTGTAAAGCAGTTGTCACTGTCCTGTGCCCCATCCTGCTCAGAGCAAGGGGTTCCTGAGTCCTTGGATAACCAGTGTGATGAAAGTGTTCACTGCACTAATGAACTTGGGTTTTTACATATAACAGGGACTACAGGTGCTCTTGTTTGAAAAAGTGTTCATCCAGTTGGCAATTTTCAAGAGGAGGAAAGGAAACTTCTAAAGGAAATAGAGTTCATTTGTTATTTGCATAACTGTATTACACCGTGTGTGATGGTGTTTCGTGGAGGGGTCTGGAGAAGAAGGAGAGGGCATTTTGTAATAAGAAAACCAATAGAGAGAGAGGTTTTCTACTCTCATTTGAGTTAATGGGAGATTTGCCTTTGTCCTCAGTTAAGACAGTGTCATTTGCTTCTCCATTTCATTCCTGAGTGATGGTTTGTGCTGATGTTTCACCTTGCTGTTCCTGAGTTCTGGGCACAATTGGAAGATAAAAAAAAATGTACTGACCATGCACATGCATTTTGAAAACTCTGCTGTATGGCTGCTGCCTAGGAATTGTAATCAGAAGGAAACCATTACACAAATCCACATATTAAAAGCAATCCATCTGCCTGCAGAATAGTTTTTATGTATTAATGACATAGGGCAGAATGCTTAAATTGTGGAGCACAGCTCCTTTCCCCACCTCTGTCTTTTGCATGATGATTTCAAAAGAGAGAGGCAGCACTTTTTAAATAATATTGAAATTTGCCATCCTCCATCTTGCTTAACCTTGAGCAGTTATTGTAACAAATTGAATGGTTTATGAAAACAGCTCCCAAGGAGGAATAATGCTTTCTTTGATATACAGGATTAGTAAACTGCTTTTTGACACCTACAGATGAAGACCTGTTCCAAACTCTGAAGGCTCTTTACATGCTGAGTAGCACACTTCCTCAGCAAAAAAGTCTAAGATTTGATAGAAATCCCTTGCTTGCAATGACCTTATTTGATTAAACTTAAGACAATTCTGCAATATTAATGCATAAAAATCTCCCAAAGCAACTAAAGATCAACACACTGCTGAGGGGCTTGGGTCCTACAGTGAACTGGTTGTATTCTGAGAGGAGGAACCATAAATGAGTATGTGATCAATTGTATGGATAATTGATCCTCTGAAATCAATTAAACACTTGTTGACTTGCCTGCTTCCAGTTGCAGCTGCCAAATTAATTCACATAGTTCAACACAACAGACACTCTCAGTGCTAAATTAGTGACTCCTATTTGAGCTCTCCTCATCAGTAAGAGGATAAATGATGTGTTTGCTTCCTTCAAAGATTTGGTCACTGCCTCTTTAAAATTTCAGTGTGTAATAGCTTCAGCTTCTCATTTATTAATTTAAAGAGAGCTCACTGTGGAGGAGCATTTTTCATTCTTACTTAATCATCCACTTCTTTTGTGTTCAAACCCTAATCCTACAAACCACATTCCAGCCTTGTGAACTAGCTCCATGTTTATAGATGGAAGGTGGCTTTGAAAGAAAAGAAAAAAAGGCTTCCTGCTCTGCAATACTCCAATCACGTATTTTCTGTAGTGTATTAGAGACACCTGTAGGCACACAGCATTTCACAGTGCACCAAAACCACAGTAACTGATGCAGAAAAGATGTGTGGAGTGAGCTTATGCAGAATTAGCCAGTTAATGATATGGTCTTCCCTGGCAGAGATAAACTATCATCGGGATTCCTGCCAGGGTTTGGTGTGAGAGGATAGAGCACAGATGCTAACCCGACCCTAATGTTTCCCTAAGCTCCCCTCGGCCATGGATTAGCTGGACACTGGTTCCACACATTCCCTGAGGACTGTGAGCAAGGATTAGCAGCCAGTCACCATCCTGTTCATTTTCCTAAACTCCACAAACCCTCTGTGCCCTCATTTGGCACAAACCAGCAAGTCTCTCAGGGTTTCAAGAGCCAGTTTACACCAGCTGAGAATCTGGGTGTCAAGATGCTTTCTGAGAGCAGTTTGGATGCTGCACTTGGGCTGTGCATGTGTGCTCTGCCACACAAGGAAAAGATGAACCCAGTGCTTGTTTAAAGGGTGTAAAGGTTTCACCCTCCTGATCCTCAGATCCCACACATCCTCCCTCGGCTGGGTCACCTCTCCACACAGATGCAGTAAATGGTAGCAAATCTCTTTCTCCTGCTGCCATGCAGGGCACATACACACCAGGCTGTACCTTCCTGATGTCTGGAAATCTCTCCCTCACCATTTCTGGGTGAAGAGTTGCTGTGAGACGCCTTCCTCACCATTGCTGTAGCTGGTTTTACCCCTAGATCTTCCACCTGTGTGTTTGCACGTGGGTCACAGGGGGCTGAGTCTCCTGTTCTGGGCTCACCAAATCAGATCTGTGTCTGCAAAGCAGAAACCCCTTGTTTGTTTTCTCTGTGCTCTCCAGGCAGCCTGACCAGTCCTTAACCTGAACTCCTGGTCCTGCCTGTGGCTTCATCCCTGCAAGGGAATTTTCTCTGGGCTCTCTTTTCCCTTCCAGCTCATTCTTCTTTTTCCCTCTGGTGCCTGGCACACTGGCGTGGCCAGCTGCCTTCCCTGCCTCCAAACCCTCTTCCCAGGCTCTTTCCAGTGCTGTGATTAACACTTAATGCTTCCTATCAGAGGAGAAATCTCCTACTGTTTTTTCCATTTAGCCTCTGGCGGGTTTATTGCAAGTATTTGAGCGAAAGGTTACTTTCCTCTGTATGGAGGTGAAGTAATTATATGTTCCTGTGTGTCTTCACACTGCTCCAGAGCCATGGCATTCCTTAATTTCACCATAGGGATGCTGTTTGTGCACCTTGGTTGGCTGTGAGGGCTGTGCTCCCTCTGTGTCAGCACTGAAATCTGCCAGCTGGAGCCTGGAAAAGCGACCACCCCTCACACAGGTGGAGATAATGCCATGACTTCCAGCTTTTTTTAACCCCTCTTAAGTAGAAAAAGAAAACGTTTTTCCTGCAGAAATCGGGATTTAAGTGAGCTCCCTGCACTTCATCAGGGGTGGATTAGTCAGCTGTTCTACGAGCTGATATTAAAAAGGGTGGTTGCTTTGCTGTGCAGGAAACCACAATGTCAGTGCAGAGAGAAAGAAACACGAAGCATAGGTGGGGAGACAAATTATAACTGCAATGAGGAGCTACTCACACAAACCCACAGTCAGAGGCTCTCATTAGCTGCACCAGGAAGGCAGGAGCATCCATTCCAGGATCCCTTCCCCTCTCCCCAGGGCCTGGTGCAGTTTGCAGGCAGCAGGAGCAGCACAGCCCTCACTGGGAGATGGGGGAACCCTCCCTGCAGACTGCCTCAGGTGAGCTGCAGGTTTGCTCCTTGAATGTCCTGCCTGCGTGCACCTTAGACACAGGAAATCATCCCTCTGGGTGCTGGAAGGCTCTATACCTATACACAAATCTAAAAATAAAAACAAAAAACTAACTATAAACTATCACACCTTAAATAACTCCACCATTAAACACTACTATGCCAAACATACTAAAATTCAAACTAAAATCCAAACAACAAAATAATATACCACTATTAACGTTATCAATACAATTTTCACTATTCCTTTAACAACAAAATACAAACCTCAACCTACCTTCACATAAAGAAAAATAAAATATAATTAAATTACCCCAAAAATAGACACAATCCTACCATCCACCATGAACTAATGCAAACTACACTAAAAAATAAAACTTCAAAACATCTACAATACATTAATAACATCACTATATGAAGAAACACTACAACTAGAATATTAAAAAAAATCCAAATTCTCCTAAAAACTAATTTTACAATCAAAAAACCTCCCAAAATTAAAAGACCTACTCAAAAAATCCAATTGCTAAAAATAAAATAAAAAAATAAACAACATCGAATTCCAACCAATATCATCAACAAAATCACAACAATATCTCCACCAACCAACCAACAAAAAAAACCTCACAAACTTTCCTAAACACACCTGCACAGCCCAAGTGCAGCATCCAAAACACTCTCAGAAGGTGGTTTGACACCCAGATTCTCAACTGGTGTAAACTGGCTCTTGCAACCCTGAGAGACTTGGTAGATTATGCCAAATGAGGGCACAGAGGGTTTGTGGAGTTTAGGAAAATGAACAGGATGGTGACTGGCTCTGCAGGGTGTGCACAGAAATACACACACACACACACATATACCTATATAAATATTAATAGATATAAATTAATAGATATATATCCATATGCCCACACAGAGATTAGTTTGCACATCCACTGGCTCAGGGACAAGCACAGCCTGGTCTGTGTTCAGGGGATGAGGCTCTGCTCTGACATAAAATCTCACCCAGCACTGGCAGGGTCAGGCACACGCCTCCCCTCTGCTCCCTTCAGCCTCTGCCCTGCCATGGGGAGGCAAACTGCTAATGAGGATTCTGTGCCTGGGTAAATGAATTAATTACTCTGCATGGCTGCTGCCAGCTTTGCTTTTGCTCCCTCTCAAGTCAGCACCTCTCAGGGTCTGGCTTGGTTGCAAGGGCGTTTCAAGAAGACATGATCTGGACAAAACAAAAGCCTAAAATATTTCAGTAAAGTTAGACTTCTCCTCCCCCCTCTTCTTTTTTTTTTAATAGCACACATGATATTCTGTGACTTTTTCTGAGCTTATTAAATGGATGTCAGAGGGAAAGACAGACTTTTTTTTTCCTCCTTACAAATGAAGTCATCTGAATTCACCAAATAAAAATAAATATGAGCTTACTGCTTGGCTCCAGTTGTGCTGCAGAAGGACAGGGCTATAGATTTTCCCAGGAGTGTGGAATAATTCACCAAGGCTGCTCGTTATTCATATAGACAGTGAATTAATAATATGGGACCCTGAGATCTCTTCTTATCTAGGCCGAAGCACAGCTAGAGGGATGAGAAGCTGACTCCTTGGATTTCAAAAAGCATTTTTCCCCCTTTCTTCAAGAAATAAGAATTGATTGAAAGTATTTTCACAGAGTGATAAAAAAAAAAAGGCTTTTTGGTGATACCACCTAAAGTACACATTAGATAAATAGAAAACTATTGGCTCTGTGACTGTGAACTGTTTTCACTTGATGTAAGTGCTGATAGATACAGGATTATCTCTAACAAAGCATTTACTAAGGACCTGACCCTAAGTCAATAGGAGCTTTTCATTTGACTCTACAAGGCTTGAATCCTGCTCTCACTGCAGGGAGAGCCAGGAAGGGTCTGTGCATCCCACGCCCGCCTCCCAGCTGGTGCAAGCTGAGGTAGCACCCGTGCTGGGGGAAGATGCTGAGGCTGAGCACCAGCACGAGGGGCTGAGCTGCGCCTCTGTCCTGCAGGAACACTCCTGAATTATGGATACTTGCTCCACAATCAGCATCTTACCCATAATATAAAAATAAATATAAATGAACTGATGTGAACAGGGTGGCTGCACTTACTGCCTAAGGCAATGCCTATACACTGTCACTGCCTAAGGAGTGACAGACCAGGTGGGAATTTTCATTTGTGGGTCCTGGGCAAACACCAGCAAATGGAATGTGTGCTGTGAATGCTCTCCTCTCTCTGCTCCAACTATTGCACATGGAAAAATAAGGATGAGCAGCACCAATCATCCAGGAGCACGACTGGAGAGGTGTGAGGTGCTGGCCCAGAGAGGCACTAAAAGTCAGGGTGCTCCCACTGGTCACTAAGACTCATGTTTGGTGTGGTAGTGCTGCCCTGAGGAAGTGTGATGTAAATTCACAGGACCACATGGTGGCTAGTGATCCTCAAACTAACAGAAATCTGAAGTATGTGCATGTGTGATAATATTTCATACATTGTGGAATGATCTGAAACTTGAGATGATCCAAAATCAATCTGTGAAAAACGAAAATATTGGCTTGATTTTATTTTATTTTTCTATATCAGTGAAGGATTTCTCTTTCCCTTGATGCACGACCGGTATAAAACAGGACAGGAGCAAACCATGCAGACTAAACCACTTAATGAGAATTAATGCTTCAAATCCTGAGCTGCAGAAAACTTGGAATGGGATCACCTCACTTGTCTGCAGAGGCCTTTCTAACAGGTATAATTTAGAGGGAGAGATACTGCTAAGCATTTTAGCAGCACCTTCCCTTTTCCTCATTGGTTTTCACCAGTGTTAAACCCACCTCATTTCCTAAAAGCACTGGCAATATGCACAACCTGCATGAAAGTCCCTTTGTGGCTCATTTCAAAAGCCAGTGCAGGTGCTTTTCTGCTATTCCATACTCTGTGGTCCAACAAATTTCACAGATAATTATGTAAGAAATATGAGGTTGCCTGTGAAAGAGTTTAAAATAGCCTGGAAGAAGATTGAAGGGAAGGGAACAGAAAAATGAAACATTAAAAAAAATTGTGTGTCTGAGAGCATTGACTGTAACATAGTAAACTCCAGTATAGATGAACAAATTATATATTATTCACAAGCCTTGAGGAAAACACAGACATAACCACCTACTGACTGTACAGGATGGTTCAATACCACTTTGAAGGACAGGGTAAAAAGCATGACATTCCCAGTATAGAAGTGACAATATTAAAATTATAAGTATCTCTTTTTTTATAGTAATGATAGGATAAAGGGATAAAACCTCAGCCCACAGGAGAAATTGCACCAGTGACAGAGATTTCTGCTGAGGGACCTGAGGGCCTTCAGGAGCCCACTGGAAATGCTGGACATTGCTTTTCCCAGAAAAAGGGATCCTCTCAAACTCCTGTAACACATAAGGAAGTAAATCCACCTGGGGCTTGCTCTGGAGAGGTATTTGGGCAAGTGAATAAAATAATAATATCCACGGCAGAGAGCTGAGCAGCCTGATGCCCGTGGTGTATGCTGTGGCCAAGTGGCAGGTAAGATAAATTGGAGAGAGGGAAGGGAGCACTTCAAACCATTCTTTAAACAAAAAAGGCTTTGAAATAATGAAGGGAATCATGAAAGTAAATGTGCAACAGAACAGGCAAAGAAACAGAAACTGGAGTCTGTGTTTCACGGCAAGGTTTGGCTTTTGTTTTGCTCCCACTGTTGCTACTGCATAATTCACTGGTGATGGAGGCAGCTTTTAGGACAGCGTCTGCTGAATGAGCCACAAGGAATCATTTATGACTTCTGAGGCTGCCACAGCCTGGCCTCACTATGCTTTATTAAGATGAGACCCCAAAGAAAAAGTCTGCTGGACTTGGCAGGAAGTGATACTTGGGAATACACATCAACTTCATGCCCTTCATAGTTCAAATAACCTCAGCCTGAATTTCAGCCCATGCAGGAGGAGGAGTGCATGCCAGGCACTGGGATGGTATGCTGGCCATGATCAGATCTCACAACAAAAGGGGCAAAAGGACCATTCATTACCCCTGATACCTATTACAAATGCTAAGATGACTCCTACATATACTTGTATTCTATGAAAGAGAAAAGAAAGCCAGCTCTCCACGCAGCCCAGTTGTGCCCCAGGGCAACATCTGGTAGGAGAGGAAGGCAATGCAATCCCTGGTCTGCAACACGGACTCACACTGCCAGAGCAGCAGCCTTGATGACGTGTTTTCTGATGCAATTTAACTGGGAAACACCAAAATCTTGACCCCAGTACCATTAAGTCACAGTTTGGCAGAGCAACACTGATGTTCAGCCTGTTTTACACACACTAGTACACAGCCATGGGGTGCAGATGGCTTGAGGTGATAACCAGCCAAAAGCCAAACTGCTCACAGGGGTCTCCTGGTCCTTGTCACCTCTCAGAAGTGATGCTTCTGTTTTGAGTTTCAGTGTATATTGCTGTACCTGAACACCTGTGGATATTTAATTAGGACCCAAGTAAGATTTCTTAGCGACATTATGGCTTGAAATTATATACATTTACACACTGTAAATAAAACCTAGTCTGAGAATAACTGATCTTCATCTTTTCAATATGGTAGATAAAGAAGGTAGAAAGTTGCAGGTGACCTTTTGAAAAGTTCTCATGTCCAAAATAAACAGCAAATCCCAAACCTTTGTGTGAGTTAAAACACTGACGTCAATGGGACTCCCATGGGAAGTTTTAGGAGTTTGTCTTAACAAGAACAAAACCACGAAATTGGAAAAAAATCTTGACTTAAACCAGGTCAGTATGTCAAAAGTCACAAAGCAAAGTCTGGGATAAAACAAAGGCCAAAGTAAATGTCCCTTGGATTAATTTTTACCAGCAGCATATTGGGCTTTTGAACCATCCTCCAGCCATCTACAAAAGCAGCCATGGGCTGACTACAACAACTGAACTTGAAAGGGGAAGACATTCCTTTGTAGTTCACATCTGCTGGCTTTGAAGTCACAGTGAGTCTTACCAGTGACTTCAATGGGACTTGCCTTACACTTTCATATTAGCCATTGTTTTATCCTAACTCCTTTCAAAATTCCACACCATAACATTTCTCTTTATTGTAATCCTGACAGAGCAATTAGGCTCCAGTCCACACCTGCACCCGACTTTTTTCTTAACACAGCACTCTTTGAGCCTCTCTTCTCTGAACAGAATTATGAGAGCTGAATTAATGGTGTCTCCCTGCTCTATCTGCTGCCTCTGTATTTCATGACCTGATGAAGAACATGAAATTCTTCAAGGCTTGTACAGCTGATCTTTAGTTACAGCCTGCTGTAGTTTTCACCTACCATTTTATGAGTGTGCTTAGCAGAAAAGGAAAAGCTTCTTTTTATCAGGGTAATTAAGCAATAACAGAATGACAGGATGTGGATTAAAGCATAATCATTCACAGGTGCATTCATAGCATGGGTTTAATCATGAGTTCAGAAGCTGAATTGCATTCCCAGTGTAACAAAATATGAAACACTGCTTCATAATTTAAAAATTTGAATGTGTTTTTTTAAATGGCAAAACATTTCCTTTTGTATCTCTAATATATAAACCAGATATCCACATGCCAGAAATACCTGCTGAGAAAACATGAGGTTCTCATTCCTCTAAGGTAGCCCTTATCCTCTCACCTTTTTGGAGTCAAATCTGCAAGAATGATCTTTGCCTGCACAATTCTCCATTCCACAACACCTGCCAATATTCCTGTCTAACTACAGCTCCTGTCTGAGCTACACAGGACCACTTCCTGCTCCATTCTAATCCCTTGGCAGCCTGGGATTGAGGAAAGATACCCAGAAGAGAACATTTTCCCCAACATTTGCTTGCAGAGCCACTCTCACTTGCTTGGGGTGAAGCTGAGTGCCAAACACAGCCCCAAAGAGGAAACTTTGTGTGCTTCCAAAACTGGCAGAGACATCACCACCCACGGGATTCCAGCATGGAAAGAGTGAGGGGAGCCCAGCACAGAGGCTACAGTGCTGCACAAAACCAGCCCATGGCTCTCTGAAGCACCTGTGGGTTGGTACAAACAACAGCACACAACGCTCACCAAAAAAGAACAGCCAGGGATTTTCACAAGATACTCCATTCCACAATCCCTCTGCTGCGCTGAGGGATTCTGCAGCACAGAGCAGCTTGTTTGGGAAGAGTAACTAATGGGATTAGTACCACTTACTCCCCATCTTCTTATGTGATTTATATTTCCTAAGCACTTCCCAGCCATGGCTCTCCCCACACTGCTGTGTGGTTTCACCTTGCAGTGCTGGCAGGGGAGCCCCAGAGAGGAGAAAACACCCTGTGGAGCTAAACTTCATCTTAAACCCAGACACAAATAACATGGTGCTTTTCCTTCAGAAAAAAAAATTAAAAAACCAAAATCTCCGTGGCAAGCAACAGCAGCAGTGATTTCAAAAGGCAAAGATTTTTTCTGGCTTTCTGTAATGTTTGTTTCAGCACTAGAATACAAGATTCATTTATTTATGTTATCTTGCCACTGACTTTCCAAATGACTAATTAAATCAAAATGAATGGCAGTTGTCCTTTGAAATATTTATGAATTGAAACTAATGCGACACTGAAGAGGGCCTGTGAAGTGAATAAAGGGATAATTTTGTCCAGGTATTTATGAATAATAAATCTCTTATACTCATCAAAGTATCCATACTGGGCAATATTGTCACAGTTTTCAGGTAAATCTTAACATGACCCATGTGCAAAGAGCTATACACTAAAGTAGTAAGAATGTGATCTAAAGATATGCTTATAGATTTTTCTCTTTTGTTAAACAAAAAACACAACAAAATTCCTATGCACAGTCTAAAGACTTACAGCTTTCTGCTGGATGGTACACAAACAGAAACATATACACATGAGGAGCTACTTGCCATCAACACAGGAAGGTCTGTTTCTTGTAGTCCCAGCCACTTTCCCAGGTAGACAGGAGCATTTTACTGTTTGTGATCTTTCCTCAATTCGATTCTTATTACAGCATCTGTGTGCTGCTATAACTTCACACGTTCCTCCTTCTGGCAAAAAAAAAAAAAAAAAGAAAAAAAAAAGAGAAAAAAAAAGAAAAAAAAAAAAGAGAATATTTACACTCTGATTAGGAAGAGCAGCAGTGGCTAATCACAGCACCCAGGCGTGCTCCTGTCTGTGCCTCTGCCCAGCTTCTGTACAGGTGGGATTACAGTTTTCTGTCTTTTTGTGTGCTCCCAAACAAGCCAGGTACTCCTATACTACATTTTTAATAGAAAATGCAGATAAGTGTCCCTTGCCTGTCTTATATTAGAAGTTTCTATGGCATCCACATAACTTTTGGCTTAAAAAGTATGTTGTCAATGTCTAGGCCTGAAGAAATGTAAGTAAAACACTACAGAAAATGTGCAACCACTGTTGGCTTGCTTTATGCTTGTAATATTGGAGGCCTCTTCCCCAAATACTTTCTCATACAAGGACAGAGACTAAGGGAATCCATCTAAAAATAAGATTTTTCTCCAAATATTTGATTCTCTGCTAGTAGTGAGCCCTTAGGGAATGACAATGAGGCTCTCCAGATTACAGGGTGGCCCAACATCACTTTCCTTTTGCTCCCCCACTCACCAAATTGGCAGTTTTAAGGCAGGAAACATTCCCATTGTGTGTGAGATCACCAAGCTTAATTAGGCTTCTCCCTAATTGTTCTTTATGAACATTTGCAATAGTTTTATTAGGAGGAGGGCACAGAGGAGTGATCGACAGACCCACAGTGGCTCTGGGCTTGTGAATATTTGGTGTTTGTGCCATATGCTGAGCACAGAAATGAAGTGCCAGGTGTGCCATTCCCCTTCACCTCAGCTCTGCAGGGCAAGGAGACAAACACCACAGTGGCTTAATGCCCTGCCCAGGTAATTTCTCCATTCCTCACTTCAGATTGCATTTAGCTCGTAATCACTGAGTGTTTAATGGTGCCAGGCTGTTCCCCACAGATTTTTGGCTACTTTCTGAAACTGCAGCATGATCTGGCAGGGTTTGTTTCAACTTAGTACAAAACCTCATGTGCTGCCCACTAAAGGGCAGGATGTGCAACATTTTCTAGAAGAGCATTATTTTTTCGTGTCATTAAGAATTGCTAAGTGCTTTCACTACAGCATAAACCACATTACTCATGTCTTTGGCTTTCACTCTTTTTGAAGGAATATTGAGAGCTTTTAACACTCTGTGCTGTGTGGCCAGATAAGAGAACAGAAAAGAAAGTGTGGAGATGCTGATCCATGTCTGGCTGTGAACAAGGGGTTTTGGTAGAGTCCAGTGGCATCTCCCCACCAGCAGTGAGTCCTGGTACCTGGGGTTTCTACAAATGTGGCATTTTTAGTGAAGCACTGGGCAGGTAGGCAGGGAGGATTCTGCCTTACCTGATGTTGGTCATATGGTGGCGTTTGCAAGCATGAGATTAACTCTGTAATAAATATTGACATCATCTGGAGAGACGTGCTGCTGCACCTCTGTTATTAGGTGTGTTTGGCCTGCTGACACAAGCTTTTTGAAAGCCAATAGGTGTCAAAAAAGAGAGATCCCAACAATTCAGAGAGCCATCCTCTGACAAACAGCCTTTGAAGTGTCTCTGAGGAGTAAGAGGAATTGTGATAATCAACTCAGCCCCAAATGCTTGCATTTTCTATGAAGTAATCCTTCACACAAACTCCCTGTTCCCCTATCCAAGTCATATTGAAAGCAATGAAAAGATTCTCATTGGTTTAATCCATCTTATGGTCATGCCCTAGGAGAAGAGAGATTTGTGATTTTATTGATTGCAATTTCAACAATAAAGATAATGTACACGGTAATAAACATTTCTAATTTTAGACTACATAGACTGTGTGGAAAATATCTGTGAATAAACTAAATGCTTAATTTTCTCTATAAATTTGCTATATGAGTACTAAGAACCACATGACCTAGTCTTGCTTATTTGGTTATCTATTCACAATAATGGGTTGTGGTGGAAGAGCTTTATAACACCTTTAATTGTTATGTGGAAGCTCAAGTTGCTGGAGCAGTAAAGAATTTAGCTCCAAGTGTGTAGTTAGGAGGGGCAAAACATAATGAAACTAAAAGCAATGAAAAACTGCTAGACAGTTAAATACATTAATTGGAAGTCTTACCTACATAGGCTATAAAAGTATGCACATATTAATAATTATTATAATAACAGAAAGACCCCTTCCAGTGCTGGCAGAGAAGAAAAAATCCACCTCACATGGAGAAAATTCTGCATGTTATACAGGCTTTTTTCCTGAAAAATCTGCTGAGTGGGATCAGGTATTTGCATTAAAGCATGTTTAGCCTATGGATGCCTACTGGGTAGCATGGCATGCAATGTATTTTGCTGGTATGAATTTTACCAACCGTGCATGTACATGTGAGACTTTTACAAAGGCATATACAAAATGGGAATAGAGACAGATATAAATGGACACAGTGAGAACAGGAAAAAAACTCATTGAAAAAGCATACTCCTTACTACACCATTCACAGAAACATACACCACAAATATATTGAGGGTGGGTGGTTCTATTTAAATCTAGTTCAGCTGCATAAATGAGGAAATTAATTGAATGGGCAGAGGAACAAGAATCCATCTTCAGTTTCCACTGAAATGCACTCAATATGTTCAGGTGGATATGTGAAACAACTTTGCCTTCTGTGACTTTAATGTTTTATTTCCAGCTTTCTTCTTCTGAGGGGGAGGGGGCTGGAGAGCACCAAGAAATTTTCTAATTCAATATCTGATGACTTTCCTGAGCCATTTTTTTTCTCAGTGGTTCATCTGGATTATGGGAAGACCTGGCAAGATATTACATGGCTGGGAGTCCTGAAATAAAAAGTGAATTACTACCCTGATAGGCTGCCAGTACAGCAAAAGTTTGAATCCTTGTCATAAACCCCACAAATGTCCCTGTTTTTGGAAGTTTATGGTCTATTGAGCTACAGTAGCTTCTGGCTTTGATTCCACAACAACAACCTCATCCAACTCATTCAAGTCAATAGGGGATTTGCCATTGATTTTAAAAGGAAAGGAAAGGGCCCTAAAAGTCCTCAAAGTAAGCATCTCCTGAATGTTGTGTTGACAGTTGCATTTCATGAAGTGGCTGTTTTATACACCTGGCTTTTTTTTTCTAATAATTCCCTTCTGCCCCAAGAAAATCAGAAGATTAGAAATGGAATTGGAACTTGCAGATCAGGAAGAGCATTGATCTTCCTTCAAGAAGGTTCAGGGATGAATGAAGATGTCCTGCCATGACTTTGTCTTCTTCACACCAAATATTAGCAGGATCTGATAGTGAGAACAGCTGATCCTTTCTGAGCACTCAGCTCACAGGAGGCACCCAGCTTTGCACGAAGGAAATGTGACCAAAGCAAGAGGGACAGAACTGCCTGCCAAGGAGGATCCTGGACTGCTGAAGATGGCAAATACCTGCGCCATTGCCACTCTGCTCATATTCCCCAGCCTTCCAGAAATCCTTGTTCTGCACAGACTTCTAATAGAAAAGTGTAGAAATAATAGGTCGTTCTTGCTGTAAAACCAGGACAGCTGTTTGTTACCCCTGAAAATTGTTTGGTTCTAATTGGAGGGCACTAAACTCCTGAAATCATGCTCGTTTTTGTCTCTGTTATAAAGCCACCCTGAGTTTACACACCACAGAGGGAAATATTTTATCATGAGTATGAGTCTGCAGTGGGAGGCTGTGATTTAAAGTATCTAATCACCTATAAGGTCTGAGTGCATGCCTGGCAGAAGCCAAAAAACCATCTTCTAGTCATCTCTGTTTTTTATACCTCTAGCTAGGAGGTAATAATAAAAGCATATTTTGCACTTCAAAATTATAACTTGCCTCTGCGTTCCAGCCAAGCCTGAACTTATCAGTAAACAAACATAAAAAAGGCAAACAGCACTACTGATTTGTGTTATACATTGTGCAAGTCATTAACTATGACTCAGGTAGCAAAACTTCTACGTTCTCCCTTTGACAGTGATGACAATTTAATAGTATTTGACTCTGCTGAGTTACATGGAGCACCCTGCAGCAATGAGAGAGATTGTTTATCAAAATGATAAACATGTTTTCATTTCCTCCTTGGCTGCATGTATGTGATCAGAAGTCTAAGGCCATCAAGAATTCACTTACTCTGGCCACCAGACAGACATTAAGCTATTCAGGACCATCTGTGCTTGAAATGAGTTTCACTTAATGGACCTTCCTAGGGCAGGTCAATCATAATGAATGCAAAGTGTGCATGAATGCATGAGCAGAGCTTTGGTGAGGCTGCTTGGGCTGTTTGGGGCTGGCACAGGCAGCTGACAGGTAAGATGTACCTTTCTTTTCAGGGTCATACACCCAGTGATTTTAGAATTCAGATCCTCCCTTATGTTTGCTTCTAGCTCATTGCCAATGCATCTCACAGCCTAATCCAGATGAAGGTTGTTGTAAGAACCTGGTTGTGCTGCTTGCAAAAAAAATAATAGCAGTGCCCAAACAGCATCATGCCAAATTCTGCCTGTGTTACACCTCTGGTAATTCACTGTGGGGATACAAGCAAAAGAAATCATATGGACCAATTTTATCAACATTTCCAGACAGTTCATTAGGACTAATAGCTGGTTTATGGTAGCTCTATTTATTTATACAGCTTCAAGTGGCCAGTCTAAGTGCCAGTGCTATTGTCCTGCTAAGGTCATAGACCCATATGTTATGCTGAAAATGCTTAAGTATATGCAGATGCTGCTGCTAGAGCTAGGAGAACAGAGAAAATGTAAAAGAGAATTTAAATTCTACAGACTTCAAGCAAATGTTTAACAATGTAACAGCAAAAATTCTTCAGACACTTGTAGACTTCCTGAAAAAAAAATACTCTCAGAAACTAATGGATAAAAAAATTTTCACCCTCGCCACCCCATGTCTTTATACAAACATCCAAGAGAAAAGGAAAAAAAAACTGGTGACAGCCTTTTTTTTTTTTTTTTTTTTTTTTTACTAGAAAGAATCCAAGTTTGGGGGCTGCAGCTTAAAGAGTTTTCAGTTTGAATAAGCTTTGGAAACTTCCCAGGTGTAATTAATACATTCATAAGCTTTAATCAAAATGTTTATGCCAGCTAATGTGCCAGAACTACAGACTACACTGTGCACAGGGGAAAATACTATACTTTACTTTAAGAAATAATAAGCCACTACTATGGAACTCACAAAGCAAAATTTCTGCTTCTGACAGGAATATGTAACAGATGGAAAAACAAAGTCCCATGCTACACCATGAGCCACTTCACAAGTGAACAAATAAAAGACTCCTCACAGCCACAGTGCAATTACACTCCAATTTTTCTTTTACATATAATCCACTGACGTTGTGTATCTGCTCCAGAAGAAAAAGGATCAAGCTTACAGGATGCATTTTCAGAGCAATCAGGCTTAGGGTTTTCACTCATTTTCACAAGATAAAGGTTAACTGCCCTCAATGAAGTCACAAAACAGCTGAACTTGGCTCATAAACTTGATGTAACACAAAGGCACCATCAAAAAATTGACCTAAGTATAACCCATCAGCATTACTCCTCACTTAATTAGTTTCCATTATGATAACTATTACAAATAAATTGATCAGCTATTCTTTATATGTGGAATTACCATAACCATGGGAATTCAGAATGCTCCACACATGCTCTGCAAGTCCCCTGATATAGAGTAGATTGGTTTTTTAGCCCAGTGGATCAGAATAGACTGCAGTGGTCTGTTTCCTAAATTTCTATTTATATTTTCATTAATATTCAGTATTTCATTGTTCATTATGCAAGACCTATATTATTATTTTCATTTGGGGAAGACTCTATGCAACAGCAGCAACGTAAGTGACTCCCACTGTGGGTCATTAAGTTTTGGGTTGGGATATTATTTTCTCGAATGCTGTTGCTGTGAGAGGGTTCTGGAGACACAGGGTACCTCCTCAGAGAAACTGCTGCTTCTCTACAAAAGACCAGAACAAGAGGACCGTGGCCAGCGAAATCTGTTTTCCCTTGGAAATGCGCCTTGTGTTAAACTTTAAAATCCTCCTGACATTTTTCTGATGTCCAGGTCACTTAAAAAAGCTCTCCTGGAGGTGTAACATTCCTGTAGGTTGAGGCCCGAGCTCCTGGGTCATGGCACAACACCCCCATTTTGAGTAAGACTAATAATGAGATTTTCTTGCTTTGTGCTGGCCCGTGGTCAGAGTCTGGAGAAGAGTTGCTGGACAAAGGAGGTCAGTTACCTGTGAAAATTCATTTCACACTCAGCCAAAGTTCTGATATATTCTTGAGTGAGAATTCCTGGGCTAAGGGGGGCAGTGTGCATTCTCACAGGCATGTCTTGTTATTTCTCTTAGAAACTCTTAAGTTTCTAAGAGCAATCTTGACTGGAAAGGCCATTTTTTGAAACCAAACTTTTCTGCAAAAAATTAGTAACGAAAGAACTTCTAGAGGAAAATTATGTCTTTAAAATATTTTGTTCAGCAGAATGTTAATATTTCAATTTAATATTAACTTCTTTTTTTTTCCATTTGTATTTTATTTCCCATTCAGTATAATAGGGGAAGCAGGGCTATGCAAAGCACTAATTAGCCCAAGGATTTGTAGTCTTTTACATTTTTCCACTAATGTTATCTGCCATCAGCCACTGGAGGCTTTTTATTGGAGAGATTTACAGATTCTTATACTTACACCAAGAATAGAATAGACTCTGATCCTCACAAACTGGTGTATTCACAGAAATTAAAAATACGTATTTTCAGTAAAAGAGAAATGGTATGGATTCTACTCTTGAATTCACAAGGAAAACCCAGAGCACACCAGCATGTGAGCTGTGCCTGGATCTTGGGCTGGCTTATGGATTTCCATATCAAACCAATATACACACCAGAGAATAGGTTTTTCTACTAAAGAGCCTTGCAAATTGATCTCCCGAGAAATTTGTGCAGGACCTTATTCTTATGCATACAAAAAGAAAAAAATAATAAAAAAAAATCTCTTACAGATGAATCAAAGGGAAAATGGTCTCCAGAACAACAAGGCAGCCTCCTAGCAGCTCCTGCCTCTGGCACATTGCAGCTCCAAAGGCAGAGGAATAACCAGCAAGGCTGAGGGAGGTGACAGGGCGAGGGTGGCTGGAGAGGAATGCTGATGAGGAATCCACTCCCAGTTCTTATTTAAGCAGGGCTGTGAGTAGTTCTAATCAGGATTTTGCATGCCTGTGTACAATATACCCCCCAAAATGACAGAATCTATGAGAAAATCCCACCTCCTGTGTGTGGAGCTGTCCCTGCCAGGGCCATACCCACTCCACCCAGGACTGATTGCTTTTTTGTCATGGGGAGTGTGGCAAGGGAATTGTAATAAGGATTATCAGCACTCCTCTATTGATGAACTACAAAACCCAGACATGTAACTCACAAGGCAGGCAAGAATCCAATGTTCTCTTAGTGGGGATCTTCAGTCTTTTAATGAGATTTTTTTTGGCTTCAAAGGGAGGCCAACTTACAGCAACTTTGAGAAATGGAGGTTAGAAATTAGAAGTCTTGGTGGGATTTACAGCTCTGGAATGCCATTAAGAGATGTGTGTGAAGAGGCAGGACTTAATTCAGAAAGAGAAGAATGTTACTTTTGAGAAATAACTGAAGTTCCATATCAAAAAGTAATAAGCATTATGACTCTAAATTTCATTGACTTTCAGTGAGATATGACATTCCTGGAGGTCTATATCACTTGTAAATAGGATATCTTGGTCTAAATGATGTATGCCACTAAGGCTGAGCATAAAATCTTGTAAGTACCTTTAAAAAAAAATCGTGCTCTTAGTCACTTGGGTGGTTTGGAAAATTTAATATTTGATATGTCAGAGAGGATAAAAAAAACGAGTTTGGACAAAATAGATGTAATATGCCTGCATTGAAGCAGTGCTCCTCCTATAACTTAAACTGCAGGCAGCAGTATAAACTAGAGATTAAAAAGACCTGCTGTGCTATTCTGATCATTGCTTTGCAGCTGCACAATTCTTCCCCAGAACAAATTTTCTAGGTATCAAAGCTGTGGAGAAATGTACATTTCTGCTGCTGAACAGAAAGAAATATTTCCAATATCGACATCTCTAGTTTCTTGCCAGAGAACAGTGAAAATCCAAAGTGGAATTAGGCCTGAAAATACCCTCACAATAAAATTTGAGTGAACCATAGAATATTGTTCTTGGAACCTCAAAATATTGTTCTAAATACTGCCAGCAAAAGGCATCCAAAGAATCAGTGTTAAATTTCAGGAAAAGCACACAGTGAAAGAAAGACAGGACTACTCTCTTTTGGGATGGAATAATTAAGTTGATAAGGAATAAATGATTCAGTCATGGCTGCTGATGAGAAATGAATATAGAAATGTGCATGAGGAGTAGTTACTGAGAAAGGATTTAGAAATTATTCTATGTCAACTATGAAAGCAGAGCTTGGTCCTGCCAGAGTCTTACTTTTGCCCAAAAGGCTTTCCTCAAGCACCAGGTCTCTAAAACTGCCTAATACATTTATTGAATACCTTCATCTCCAAACTGGGAAACTGTATTAATTTTCCTTTCAACCTTAAAAGAGGCTCAAAATTTCTTATTATGCTCATGATGCACCCTTTGAATTTTTCATATGGTACATGCAAATGTCACACTTTTAGAATTCAAAAAAAAATATTTATAAAATAATCCACTGGTTACAAAGCAGCTCCACAAAGACCAACTTCCAAATGCAGGCTTTGAGTCATCACAAAATGATTCAGGGATCTTAAATTCTTGTGGAAAAGCAAAACAACATCTCTCTATACAGTTCATCTTTTGATATGATGGTTGCAGATAAATTCATCCCCAGATAATTTTATCCACTAAGGTGATTAGCCTATGGAGAGCCTATGATGTGTTTACTGAGCACTGTAGCATAGTTTATGGTAATGCTCTTGTCATGCTTTATAAATGTGTGAGGTGCTTTTATGAAGTAGTTAGATAAGGAGTGGTGAAAGTAATGTGATCCATAAAGAATGCACAGTGATGAAGAGCTGGGATGGCAGAGATACTACAGACAGACTGATAGAGAGAATTATAACCAGTGCAGAGGCTGCATTAATCTTCCAACCAATGGCAATAAATAAAATAACAGGAAGGAATGGTTCTAAACAAATCTGGCCAATGTATAAAACTTAAGTGCCAGGGTGGGATCAAAGTGAGGGTGTTTTGAATGGGTTGAGTTGACTTTCCATATGGCAATAACATTTTCATCCATGGGGTTGACCACGTCCCACAAAATCCACGAGAAAGAAAACAAAGACTGCAGGTTACAGCACATGCAAGCAAAAGGCACTGTGAGGTGCTCTGATGAGCAGCAGCAGTAAATCCTGGCCTCTGCAGCAGCTGAGCAATGCCAAGCAATCACTTCCCAGGCATTTTTCAGTGGACAAGTGTGCCCATTATCCCACCCCATATATTTCTAGAATTATTCATGCTGTGACTGCCAGCAGCTGGCCCTGCATTTGTGCAGAAAACGATTCCTTTGCCAGGAACTGGCTGCACAATGGTGCAGAAGGACAGAGGAGGGGACCAAAGGCTCAGAAGCAATCAGTTGTTCTTGCATGGAAAGCGTTTTACACTGCATTCATTATCCATAGCAGAAGAACCTGGTAGTCTCCAGCCTAAGGAATTTATAGCACACTCATTTCTGAACCTTATTTAGCTTCAAGCACAGTCAAGCACTTCAGTAAATGTTAGGGAATGGGTATGTGAGCAGCAGCATTTAAACTTTCAGACTACTATACCTCAGTTATGAATTAACAAGTCAAGGAATTCTCTCTCAAAATAATCTATTTTAACTTTAAGGCTACTCTACTGTAGTTATGAATTAGCAAGTTAAAAAATTCCCCCTCAAAATTAACTATTCCCTCCAGACTGGAGCATGATTGAGCTGTTTTACTTCTGGTCAGGACCAAACTATGGCTGAGGAAGAGGGGGAAGCAGAGGATGCAGTGGAACTCACACCATATTATTCTCAAAATTTAACTCATCAGTGCAGCCACTTCTGTGGGAAGCCTCAGTGGGAGGGTGGTTGCTTCCTTCTCACTAAAATTTTAAGGGAGAGGATGGTGGATATTTAATTTCATGATAACTTTTGGCACCTCTGATTTTCTTCTTTTGGTTTTGTTCTGGTGACATTCATCTCAAACAAAGCAAGTCTGAGTGATTTTCTCTTTCTCCATATTACTTTAATCACTTACCAAACCTCTCTGCTCCTGCATTTTTCCATAGTCATTATCCTGAGCTGCCTTTTTCTTGCATGAGTCTCCATGTTTTGATGTCTCTCTCCTCCCTATTCCTGCTGATGAGCAATATTTTATTTCCTGCCACCTTGATTTGCTCTTTCTGCTCCATTTCTCTGCATACAATTGTAACCCTGATTTATTCTGGTTCCCCACTCTCTCTCTCTCTTTCTCCCTTTACCTTTTTTTCCAACTGCATTGAATGTTTCTCTCTCTGACAATTTCTTTCTCTTCTCTCTGGAATCTCCTGATGAACAACACAATGCAGTACCGCCTCCTAATAATTGATCACCTGGCTGCTGTTCAGATTTGTACTGCTCCTTTGAATACATGTGCAATTCAGTTCACTCTGCTCCTTTATAATGTGGATAAAAAGGGCTGCATACTTGAGTGGAAATACAGGAAGTCTAGTGAGCAAATAATTTCCTACTTTGAAAGCAACATGTGACACATTGCAACATTGGCTTGAAATTCATATTAATTTATTTTTTATTAGTGAAGGAGTAGCTGTATGCAGGGAGCGCTGCAGTTAGCAGAACCTAAGAGGCTGGGCAGAAAACACATTTATTTTTCTCTCCCCTGTTTACCATTGGTGATGATCAGTATTCATCCAAATACTATCTAAGAGAATTTGGAATCCAATTTTTCAATTAAAGGTTGCTTTTTAAACAGATTTCTTTAAAAAATAAAATATTTTTGATAAAAAACATGGACATTTCACTGGCCGATGTCAACAAATTTCAATTCAAGATAAAATCCCTGTTTCAGTGTGTGTTATAATTCACATTACTCAACTACTTCTAGCAAATGATTCCCAGTTTCCTATATAGTACTACAGCCAATAAATTACACCACACTCACGTCACCACCAAATAGGGGAAAGTGTCTTAAAAGCTGAAGTCCAGACAAAGAAGGAAGGAAGAAATTATTTGAGCTATGTCTCTTATGGTCACAAAGAAACCATTTTACATGAAGATATAAAAACAAACTCAACTTTTGTTCCAAAATAATCCAAGAGATCTATTCCAGGGAAATTATTCAAAAAGAAAGATGGTACATGCACGCGTCCTGTGCATGTCCTGCAGCTTCCTGAGGAGCAGCAGCCCCTCTGATGTGCTGCAGATTCTGGGCTAATTCCAGCCCTGCCTCCAAAGGCTCCTTCTTCCCTCAGCTCTCAGACTTGTCCCGATTCATGTCCAGCTCAGTCCACTTTTGATCTAGTTGGAAAAACCCCATTTCACTGAAACCCCGAGGTTTTGCTTCAGAGAGCTCAGGTTTAAGTGCCATCCCACAGGATTCATGAGGATCCAGCTCCAGGAAAGGCCCACCAGAGAAATTACCCCAGTGCTCTGGCCCCTGCCTGCATTTCCAGTCTTAAGAGTTTTGGATAATGTTGGCTATAAACTGAGCTTTCATTAGAAATTTAAAAAAAAAAAAATATAGAGAAAACAGTGTAAACTAGAAATAGGGCAGCTCTGCCCACTCTCCTTAATGGTGTGCTGTTAATTAGAAGCAGAAGAGGTCATCTTGCACAGTTCTTGCCCAGTATCAAAATGTTTCCCTCCACACACTCGAGAGCATCTTGCTCAATTCATTTTCACATTATTTAAGCAATTGGACTTCTGCTGGTGCAACAGGGGATCCTTTGAAGGTGCAATTCTAATGTTTAATGGGATCTATCATTGGGATGAACAGAAAAAGAATGTTCTGTTTTCTTTTGCTCAGTTTTCCTCATTAACACTAATTGTGATGCTATGACCAAGTGAACACAGCTATTCCCTGTTCCATTTACAGATGTCAGATATGTTTCAGATGGTCACCACATCCCCCATCATCATTATCACCACTTAGACAAGCTGTGCATTTGCTGCTTCTCTTCATCTTTCTTCATGAGCCTGTCCCCATCACCTTACTGATGTCTACAGCTCTTGTCAGCATCACTGACATCACTGATGTTTTTAAAATTCCACTGTATAACAATTACATTATTATTAAAAGTGATAGAAATTCAGTGCTGTAAATTGGATGAGAATTATTCTCTCCATTCAAGAGCGAAAATCTGCCCTATTTTTCCCAATCCAGCATTTATCTTTACTCAGCTCTTCAGTAATATTAACTAAAACAGACACAACCAGCACAAGTTAATAAAGTTTCAATAATATTTGCTCACCAGTGTATAAACTACCAGATACATTGGTATTTATTACTGCCTGGGCACGTCAGCACTGTGGGGATGGACAAGGAATAAAAAACAAGATGTAGAAACAGAGGCAGATGCTCTGTAATAGAAAATCCAGCCAACAGTCTGAGATGGAAGAGGAATGCCATATCTAATTGAAACGGTGCTTTGTGCTTCCCAACAGTGTTCTCAACAAGGAAAGACACTATTACCTCCTGCTCTTGGAGAAAATGCCATCACTTTCCTATTTTTTCCATACTCAATTGTAGTAGCTGGCAATTTTCCAGCATTAATGCTTGAATATTTCTTTTCTCCAGGTATATTAGTTCATTTTTTTCCTAGATACACTCTATTTCCTGTGCCTTCAAAATTTTCTGATCCTTTTTATTGTGAGCTTTATACTTCAGTGACATGTGTTGTAACACATATTTTACTATCACTGGTAAATTGGCAGAGGCCCTGTTTCCTGTGAGCCACAAGCTGGATAAAGCCATCCCCAAATATTTCTTCTAAAACCTGAAAGATTCTTTTTGGCAGAAAACTAAACTAGCACTCACAATAACCCCAGTCCTAAATGGAGTAAAAGGAACAGATTTTCAAGCCCAACCTACCAAGTTATCCAGCACTGCAAATGTGGGTTTGCCTCTTGTTCCAGTGGGAGCCTTCTCCTATCAAACTGCACACTAACAAAGAAGGAATTTAACCCTGCAGCCAGAAAAACTACTGACTTTCCACTGAACAAACAAAAGTGTAATATCAGCAATACCTTTAAGGCAGCCTGGGTTGACAAACAGGTGCTCCCTCTGTAAGACAGTTTCCTTATTGATCTGTGCTAACATCTTGCAGAAGTGAACAATCTCATTGCCATGTCAAAGGCTAACCATCTGTGAACAAGTAATGCAGCCAGAAAATCCTTGTTGCTACAATAATGGCTTTAGGACGTGGGGTTTGTTTCAATCACCACAAAAAGAAACCTTCAGGAAACGTCATAGAAATTCTCTTTTTTCTGATAAATTTAATGGACCTAGGAAAATACTTTTGTTTACACAAATTTCATCTGAATAAATTACAATAATTTACACACTATCAAGTGAGTAAGGTTACTAAAATAGTTGGAAAGTTCATTTTTTCCCTTTTACTCCTTTGAAATTGCAATCACCTCACAGTCTCATGCATCACAGCCTTTCTCTTATTGAAAAATGATAATTCTCTCTGCAGGACAAATCACCTCTTCAATACCTGAATATATATGTTAATACTTTCAGGATAAGATTTTTTTTTTCTTTCACATCAATAAACAGTATTCAGCCAGGCTGGAACCACAATTTTAGACTAAAAGACCATTTTAAGAGATGGATGTGCAAGCACAGTGTCATACTGAGAGACAGAATAGTGAATTAATGATTCTGGAACTAAAAATCTAATGGCAGGACTTTCTGAGACCATCAGACAGTCTTGTGAAAAACTTTCTAACACAGTGAGATAGCATTAGGTCCTAAATAATTGTCATGTCGGAGAATATTGAGGTCCCCTGGCATAAATTTTGACTAAGGATTTTATAAGCTGACTGTTCTCTTAGAAATGTGAACCAGGAGCTCCTTTATATCAGGGTAATGAAATATTATTATCATCATCATCATCTCCACCACTGATTACTGCCTTTCATGAGTTACTGGTCATTGTTGAGTCTATATCTCAGTGTCTCTCTTCTTGGGTTTTCTCAACCCAAAACATCAGAGACAACAAACTGGAACTTCTTGATGTATATTTGCATATCTGTTTACTTTGCAAACTAATTAGCTTTTAAAGTATTACCAGGGAGCTGAACAAATGTACCATATGGCTCCAGAAACAATACAAGAGAAACTGTTTGCATTTGAATGAATTTACTTTGCTGGTACCATGGATGTGTCAGCCCAGTGAGCACTTAATGTTGAACATTAATTATACAGACAAAAGAAATGGCACAAAGCTGTTGTCTCTGTTAGTTTTCTTCCAGGATTCAACCATGTTTTGTGTCCTAAATAAATTCCTGACTGTGACTGCTTCAAACGGGATGATATTTCAGAAGACTGAAAATATGCACTCATCAATGCCCAAGACAAACAAGCTCTCAGCTGTTGTTGCTCACTCACTGACCCTCTCTCAGTGAGAAATTCTTTTTAAAGTGCTGTGAATTCCATCAGCTGGTTGTCAGCACGATGGACTGATGGTGGCTCTGCTCCCTCTGGCCAGTTTCTGACATACAGCTTTCCAGTCAACTGCTCATGGGTTTATGGCTTTGCTTCTGATCCTCAGGACAGGGAGAGGAAGCACTTGGGCATCAGAACAAAGCACAGAAAAAAAAAAAGATAAGTGCAAAACTGCAGTGAAACTTCTAGGAGAAATTTAGATTCAAAGTGAACATTTAGATTAAATTTAGGTTTAGGCTAAACACCCCACCCCTTCCAATAATTTTGGCTGTAAATTTGAAAAAAAAAATGAAACCAATAAATGTCTGTTAACAGAACTCAGTAAAATGGCAATATAAAGTGAATAGAAGAGGACCAAAAAAGTCAACAGCAACTCATTGATACCAAACATTAAAAAAAAAAATAATTAATATGGTAGTGAACTAATGTCAGTTAAGAACAAAATTTAAATGTTTCTAGCCAATGTAAGAGTGAATATTATTGGGAGTGATGAACAGGAGAGGTGGTTGGAGCAATGAGTAATAAGGGTACTGAGAGATGTCAGGAAAATATGAATTTTCACTGTGTTTTCCAGTGTTAAACCCAGGAGTTAGGACATGAAGTTGAAGGTCCAAAAAAATAATGTGAAAATCTCACACAAGGCACATGATCTGAAAGTTTTCCATGAGCTCACAAAGCACTTAGAAAAGCAAATTCTTTTAGGGGTTATTAAACACAATCCCTGCATCACAAACTGCTGAAAACTGGAAAGGTCTGGAGGGAAATTCTCCTTGTTGGTTTATCACTCCTGTGCTCTGCCTTAGCATGTGCTGCAACCGCTACTGGAAACAAGATTGGATTCCTGACCTGACCCATTATGGTTGTTTTTAAATTCCCAGAGATGGTCCCAACAGCCCAGAGGTCATTCTTCTAGTCATCTGAAAATAGTAACCCACTGTAAAGTATCACCAAGCTATTTAGGACACATATTCCTAACATAAATCATGTATTGGGACTTTCATATCCCCTCGCAGGTCTTGCATTTCCATTTTTTTCCCCTCTCTTGTCCAGGGAATATCTCCATCTCCTGTATTTTCTTTATATTCAAATCACATCAGCTTTGATGTTTCTCCTCCAACCCGTGCTATGAAATGCCATCACAAGCACATCCTAAACTTTTATTTATTTCCTCACCATCTGACAGCCTGCCTTGAGGAGCCTTGTCCAGAGTCACTGCTACAGGACAGAACAAGGCAGGAAATGTCAAAGTTGTCATGCACATCCCCCAGTCCTTTGATTTCTACTGCCAGCCACACCTTCCCCAAAACTTCTTTGTTCTTGGGCTCCAAGCTAAGGATGAATCTCCCACGTGCCTGAGAAAGCCTCAGATTTCTGAGTGTCCCAGATTCACTGCTAAATGGCCCTTAAACATGTACAAACCTGGAACACAAATACTGCCAAGCCAGATCAGAATGATTGTCCATCATCTCCTCTGCACTCCCTGTGACAGATGAAACACAAAGAGCTTCAAAGGAACAGTAAAGGAGCCCATAAATGGGACAACTGCAATATAGGCTGCCTACACACTTATTGTCTGGGGAATAGCAGCTCCTAGTCCTTTGGGAGCTTTTTTAATCCTAGAGAAACTCATAATGTTCAAATGATCCACAAAAATACATGTACTATTACATGTCCCTGTTACTATTGGTGTGCCATACCTTTCACATACATTATACACTGTATTATCAAATATTTTAAACCTGGTTCCCGGCATCAATTTTACGAATTTCTTGGGTATCTGCATTCATTCATCAAAAGGACTGCAAACATAACAGTTATTCTGCATTCCATTGTGTGCCTCTTCAGGAGTGTTTCTCTATTGTGTATGGTCACCGACATGACAATTTTTGCTCACAAAAAGCTATTTCCTCATCTCTCAAACATATCATGTGGCTCCTATTTTAGATTTCACTGATGCTTTAAAACTGATGATAAAAGGGGCAATGTGAATCTCTCAGTAGACACATCTCAAACACTCACAACAACATTCAAGAGTTCAGTATTCAATACAGTATTCCCCATTTGTATCCTGGTGTGCTGGAGCAAGCATTTCAGTAGTCACCAGTTTGGGCACACCTATTTCACCCTGACATTGTTTTTTTTTTTTTTTCCCAATAACCAATGTTTTTGTAATAAATCACCCTCTGCAGTTTCACCAGATGGGTGATTTTCCCCCACCACTCCAAGGGCAGGAGGTGGCTCACCCTTGGGACTACTCCAGCTCTGCTTTCAAATCATTCTCCACTTTCTCCCTATCCTCTTGGGCCTGAGCTCCTTTGATGCTGTTCTGCAGTCTCTGCTCATCCCCAGGAGCCATTCAGCACACATTCCCCTGGGTGCACTTGTCTCTCTGCCTTTACATCCTGACAACATCACCTCCCTCGTTCCTCATTTAGGAGTTCCCTCATGGATCCATTATTCATTTTCAGAGCACAGTGCTGTGAACCACGTGGTGGGTTCAATTCACAATGTTGTGAGCCAGATGTTCTGCTCAGGAGAAGGAGTTGGGTCTTTGGATCCAGAGGTTTGATGTAATTAGAGCCCTGTACTGAGGGACATCCACCAGGACTGCCTGTAGCCCAGACAGGATCCTATAAATGGCCCTTTAAATGCACATCTCCTCTCCCTCCATTGAATACAAAGGGAGCATGAATAATGCCCCAAGGCTAAAATTATCCTTTGTGATTTTATTTCTGTGTAAACATTTGTTTTTCCTGCTTTTATCAACTTATTTCAGATCATCTGCCCTTACACTACCCTTTCACCTAGTTTTCATGCAGCTTTTTAATCCCTGTGAGAGTCTTTGGTATGTTCCCTATCACCCAAGATGGTATCAGTCTATCTAAGTCAAGTCTTTACACGTGCTTCATAAAAATCTTTTATTTCGTACTTCTCCATAGATGTCAGATCATTGCCCAAGCTTTTAGCAGATCTAATTTATGGTAAATATTATCTTTGTACTAATTAATTAACATTAAAAATAAGATATAACTGTAACAAACATTTCTGCACACCTTTGGAAGTGCTTTAAAAAGAGTGTTAGCACACTAAAGGTATCACTGATGGTAATTACATTATTTGCACACATATCCTCATGTGCACACACACTGTTACGCAAGCATTATTTAAGTTTATTTTCTCTTGGCTCCCTAAAGATAAGGAGGTTTTAATTTTAATATTGGGTTGCATGCAGTGAGAGATAATTTTATATTACAGCAGGGGCCATGAACTACATGCACTTTTTAGCAGTGGCTGTGCACATCAGCCTGTAAAAATTCTGGATGCACAGGGTGGGCAATTGTGCACATCAGCATCCATCCATGCCTGCAATAGTCTGTGCTGAGCATGCCAGGCCTTGATCTGTGTGCAGATGTAAAGAGTTTTCCATGTTATGGGCACAGAGCTTATTACAGAAAATCATTCATTACAGATGAGCAGAACATTTTTCTGCATTTTTTCTAATCATTAAAATACGTTTCATATATTTTTAGCCCAGTTCATTAAATGTATGCACAAACTTGCCTGCACATCTCTAATTCCACTAGGCTACTCTTAAGAGTTTTGTTCAGTAACATTAAACTCTGTGTACTGCAGACTTTATGTTTTACTACTACTGACACGAGCTTTGCAAACTTAATTGCCAGAGTGACAATATTTCAGACAGAGCTGTGAATTGGGGCTGCTGTTGGAAGGCTGTGTGTCACAGCTGAGGTGGTGCAGGGCAGACACTGGATGTCAGGTGGTTTCTGTGGAAGTGTTTCAGTTTTATTCACGGAAAGCCAACTTTTGTAAATGCCAGCCATGCCTGCGAGGTGTTGGAAGTCACTAAAGGATGTGTCAAGGTCTTTCTACCACACTGACTGATCCTTGGTGCCAATCACCAAAGAGCAACTGGAGAAAAGGCAGAACACTATCAAGCCATGTGTACAGCTTTTACAACTCTCTTTAGACTGTGGGTAAGAGATGTTGATTCCCTTTCCCAAACATGGTGACAGGTTAATGACCTTATACCTGGATTTTTTTCACAAAAAACTTCTGTCCACTGTGATTTTTCCTTGGATTGCAGAAGGTCACACCCACACTAGTTTAACTGAACAGCAACACAAATAAACACCTGCAGCTCAACCCATCTTTGGCCTCTCCATCTCAGGATAAGGGTTGCAGATGGAGGGAGGAGGGATTTCTTCACCCTTATACCTACTATTATCAAAGTAATTATTGCATATCTAAACATAATTCACAGGGAAAGCAAAGTGAAAAGTTTTCTCTTTGATAATACAGTAGAATCAATAACAATAATTAACTAATGAGATGGTAATTACATAGAGAAGTAGAACTGAGGAAAAAAGTAAAGCTGAAGTATAAACACTGGAGCATCAGGAATTTGAATTAAATAGACATTTCTGTCTCTGGCTCACTTTCCACAGCTATTCTGAGTATGTAACAAAATCCACTAAAGTACTTTTCTAAGAAGATTTTCAGGAATTAACACAGCTGAAAAGAAACCTGTCTCATAGGGATGGCTCAGAGTGCAAAAGTTGACAGAAGATTTGGTCCCTGCCATATAGAATCTAAAGGCAAAATCCTGGTCCCACAGAAGAAATTGGCAAATGTGGCCAGGATTTCACTCCATCTGCTTCATTATTCCAACTGAAAACTGCTTTGTTTTTGGGATGGGGACTGCATGAAATTGAGCTGCCTTCATTTTATCTGTGCAGCTGATCTCTAGCCTGTGATGAAGGATTCCAGCCTCTTAATAAAAAAGGATAAGTGCAATTTAAAAGTTCATTTTGTGGACTGGTTCCTTTCCCCCTTGATCTGTGCTGTAAATGGTTCAATTACTGGGACATCATTGAAAAGTCTCTGAAGTTTATCCAGCACACACCCAGAAATCCAGGTGTTTCTTTAGTTAATTTTGTCACACAGAAATATCTTTCTGTGTGTGTTAACTGCCAGGGTTAGGTGGGTTTATTTACATTTTCTAGCAAAATTGTTCAAAGAAGAGAAACAAAGGATGAAATTAAATGTTCAAAGGAGCACAGCAACACCACGTCACTGTGAAAGGGATCCAGACAAAAAACCATACTCCAATAAAGGCTGTGTTGTGTGGTTTTCCTAAGAAAATTCATAGGCATCAGGTATAAAATGTTGAAAACCCTTGGTTCTATGGGATCTATTTATACATTTGGACAAAATTATACAACTATAATTCCAAAGGTTTTTTGGAGTAACACATCACGAACACCAGAAACATTTCTCCTTAGACCCCTTATATCTGATTTTCATTAGAAACAATGTCATGTAAACATTTAGAGTTCACATTGTAGAATTCCACTCATCCCTACACAAAGAACTCCATCACATCTCCAAGGGCTGCAAATGGTGATAATTCCTTGGTAAAAGCACTTTTAGCAGTGTGGATACCACACTAACCCAACACTAACTGCTTTATGAACAGCTACATCACCTCTTCCTAGTGATCTATTGTGGACAAGATGGTGCCAAGAAAATCCCTGTTCTGTGCTTAAATTCAGTGTATTTTCCTCAAGGAGAAGGTCTTTGGCTGACTGGAGACAATTTTCTACCTGTGTGAGTTAATAAATAATAGGGTATCAATTTATTTGAGAAAGGGTATTGCTACAGTTAAGAATGGCTGAGAGTTACTTAGTAGCTTGTTTTATTTTGGAAAGGAAACAGAGTTTCAGAAAGTATTTGATTCTTGGATTCCTGCGCTTAGCTTGGATGACAGATTTTCCCCCTTTTTTTTTACTTCAAGAGTTGGACAGTAATGCAAAATGTTTTAAAAACTAGATTTTTAAAGTTGTTTTCACTGCTTGCCAGATCTAGGAATTGACTTTTAAAGCTCATGTAGAACATGCCCAAAAATACTCTATTAGAGTAAGGTCGTCATTATATTGTAACTAAGAGAAACAAGAACTTCTGGCAGGGCTCACCCACTTATTTTCAGCCCAGATGAAGAGCTCTGCCTCATCAAGGGAGGCCCTGCATCCCCTGGAAAGTTCCTACAAACTTCACAGGTTCCTGCAGGACTTTTTCCTGCCAGGGTGGGACCCTCTTTAGCTCTTTGTGTTTTCCATTAGGGCTGAGCTGCTTCCAAGCAAACCAAATCCACTTCTTCCCAATCCCCAAAAACTCCCTGTGAGTGCCTTCTGAAAAGGTTCAAGGGGGAAAAAGACGTTGCCTCTTCACCAAAATATAGAGATTCTTAATGGCAACAGTGACTTAACTAACACAGCCCCATTCCCAGGAACTTCATCACGCTATCCTCTAATGTCACCAGTTGGGTACTTTTCATTCATCAGCATCATTTCCAGGGGGTCAGCCACTGTAGAGTCTATTCACCAAATAAAATCAGAATGAGCCCTTTTTTTTGTGGTTGGGTTTCTTTGGTGGTGGTGTTTTTTGGGGCTTGTTCCCCCCCAGATGGACACAACATTTGGATATCATTTTTCCCATCATGAGTGGGAATCCCATTTGCTGACTATGCCTCTTATTACTTATTTGCTGTTTTCTTGCTGTTCCTCTAATTCTTTTTCAATCTTTGCATTATTCTACAATTGCTCCTGAATCTGATGTTTTCTACAGTCCTTGTCCCTACAAAATCCAGATAGTGCAACAAGTAGCTGCTATAAATGCAAACTAAAATACCTATAAATAAATAAAATAAAAACTTATCTAAATAGTAACAAAAATCCCAGCACTTCTAAAGCTGAGGAAACCCATTTCCAGTCACCAAACAGCAATTATCATTATGACTTTCATGCAGCAGTAGGCAGTATTATGTTTGCTCAAAAGACCAAGCAATAGATAATAAAAGGGTTATCAATTAATGTTAAATTATATTATCTATTTTCATCTATAAAATCAGAGACTGAGTATGACTTCACTCCTACAACATACTTTGAAAAAGGCAAATAAAGGAGAATGAGAGAAATACTGTGAATTGACTTTGAAGCAGAGCATAGGCTGTACTTAAATGGAGATTATAATGTCAATTAAGGATGTATTTGCACATACTCAGAGTGAATACCTCCAAAATCTCTGTGCATGTGTATAAGCACATACTCAAACATATATACCCATAAAAGTTCAGCTTGCTCAGAATTTAAAATTCTGCTGTGTTTTCCTCAGGAGTCTCTGACTATCTTGAAAGATTTGTGCAGTTAGCAGATAGCTGGAGGTACATTCCCACAACTGCTCTGCCTTTACCTGCTGTTATTTTCAGAATACAAGAGGAAAGTGAGTGATGTCTTCTACTCTCCATCTAAAACCACCACAGGCACTCAGTAAGTGTTTTAAACCATCTTTGCCTGAGTAAGTTTCTTAATGTCATCTGGCATATTCTGACATTTGCTAGCTATTTGCAAGTTAGGTTAAAAAAATACATATACAGATCATTTTCTACAATGAAATACCACATTTTGGTGACAGCCCCAGTTCACCCAAAGAATCCTGATTTCACATACATCCAGATAGTAGAACTGATCTATTGTGGTAATTAACTTTATCAGAGTAAACAAATTATTGCATTCTTTTTCTGTTTTCTACTCTTCAAAAATAGCAAAATTAGAATCCTGGAATGAAAACATAACTAATGTGAATAATCACAGCTATTACTGTTTGATCTTTCTATTTGAACTGGCTTTATATTTTAAAATCTGGTTCCTAAAACTGACATGTCCATAAACTAAATGCATCATCTCCTGAAAAACAATTCCCTTTTCTAACACTATTTGGTGTTTCTCTTATTTATTGGTGTCTTTTAGGCCATTGTCTTAGTGTGTCAATATACATAAAACGTACACAACCTAATGGTTGTCACATGTTATCTACATGGCTTTATCAATATTTTGGAGCATCTGCTGCCTGGCTGCAGCATTCTGTGCATTAGATGATGCAAAACTTTACACTGCAGGGGGATACTTGAGCTCAGGTGTAAACTTTTATATGTTAACCTTCAAACCACTGTGAAATGAATCCCTCTTTCCTGGACCAAACACGAATATATTTGTACAACTCTTAAATATCCAAACTCATAAATATCTTCTTATTTTCCTGGTTTGGATGTCATGGAAAATTCAGACTAAGCACACATTAATACTTGCACTCTTGGCACAGGGTGTGATTTTTCTTTTCTCAGTCTGTTGCACAGTCCTGAGTCATGATTGCTTATTCTTGGTCTTCAGTTCTCTTGTTTCTCTGTTTGATCAAAGCCCAACTGTGTCATCTACAAATTGGCTGTGACATCCACATGCAGGAAACAATGCTTTTCAAAGATGTTTTGGATAGACAAAGTAATCATTTTCAGCCACGCAGAGACTTTCTCTGCTTCAGTGTTTCAGTCCAATCTTTGATCTCACTGCTCCACGTGTGTACCGTTATACAATTACCACCCGTGCATCCCTGAATTCTCATGTATTTATACTCAGTCCTCACTCTTCTCCCCAAAGAAAACACATATTTGCACAAGTTCCTGTGTAGAAGCAGCATTGCTTTGTGCAGCTGCAGGAAACAATCTCCCCCATCATCTCCTTTGATGTTCATGGTCGATAGCAGAGAAATTGTATCCATCTCCTGCCTGCATGTCTGTGGCTGAGGAGCAGACACACACACAGAGCTCTCAGCCTTACAGGCCTCATTATGCATAATTACAAGGCATATTTCCTTGTATTACAATTTAAAAAAAGTGATCCATATTCATGTTGTTATGCTATCAGACAGGGTGGAAAAAATCCTGCAGCCCCACTAAGATGATAAAGTCAATGGGGTTTCTGCTCAGTAGAGAACTAAAAGAGACATGAAGAATTTGTCTGATATTATTAAAAGATTATTATTCTGGATTACAGATAAAGTGCATTATATTACCCACTGTTTGCAATCCCAGCATATTTTACATTTTGTCATATTAGACTGCAAGCTCTTTACAAGTTCCTATTTAGCAGCTCTTACCACTTTCAGATGGGAGCAATTGGGTTAAGACTGTGTGAAGATCTCGGAGGTATTATTGAGGACATAAAGAATTTGAGGGGTTATTGGAACAAATTAATTCCTTGTCTTTGCTTACCATATAGGCAAACGATTACTTTTATTTTCATTTCCTGAAGCAGGGCTCCAAAAATGTATGAATTACTTAGGAGAAAGATAATACTCATCCCAGCCCTTTCCATGTATAGAAGAGTAAATGAAAGAGGTGCCAAAGGAAGCCCTTGTACACCCATTTACAGAGGTACATGGATGCAGATAAATAGAGGCACTACTACTTAAAATCTTCAGCTAGCTGGAAAATTCATCCTTCAGTCCTAAATCACCCCTGAAATCTGGAGACATCAGATTTCAGATGAATATTTTATATTACATCTTAAAGGCTCTTCACTACAAGAAGTAAAATAATTGTGATTAAATTCTCAGCAGATTACAAGGCATCTCCAGCACACAGTGCAAAGGAGGGATGGGGCCTTTGTGGTGCACAACTTGCTGAGAGCTGGGGAAGTGGATTTTGCTTTTTGAAGGATATTTGCCTCCAGCATAATACCAATAATGGAAATAATATCACATCATATAAAGTTGAAGCTTTTATTCTCTACAGAACTGAGGAATGATGAGAGAAGTACTCTGGGAATTTTACCCTTTAGATTAAATATTTGAGTCATGAGTGTCTGAGACAATCAGTTTCGGTTCTGAAATTACCTTGCTATCTCAAGCATAGGAAGAATAAAAAGATACTTTCTGTATTACAATTAAGACATGGAAAATCTTATTTTTAACAAGATTTTATGCTTAACATAAGAGAAGAATTTTTTGTTTTAAATAGTGCTGAGCCTTGACGTCAGCTTTTCCAGCATCAGCTGAACTCAGTCTGTGAGTTCATGGAATGGTCTGGTCTTCACTGCAGCCCAACCCAGAGACAGTTCTCTCCAGACAGCCTCTACCCTAGGGAGTTTACCAAGGGTTTGCTCCCAGAAAATTATACAAAGTAAAACTTCCCTAACAAAGAAAAAATGTAAGTTAGATTTTCCTCCACCCTGTAAATTTGATCTATAAAACTTCCATGAAGTTTCTCTCTTCAGAAACTACTGTCTAAACTGAATTCATCATAGATGTAGAGATGATCATGAAGGAGGGATTACAGATGTTTGCAGAACTAACACTATTTGTTCTCAGGGACACTTTAGCAAGTTGAGAAAGCAGAATGAGATAAATGTGTGTGAAAACATCTGTATTCAGAGAATTACTGTACTTCCAAAGAAGTGACATCATCTCTCTCTATTTAAATACTCTTTTACATAAAAAAGATTGGCATTTTGAGCAAAAAATGGAGCAGGACAGAAGGGATCTGACAGGTTGAGAGGGGCAGGCTAAGTTCATTTCTTCAGTTCTTTGACTTCTGCCTCAGTAAACATGCTTATTCAACAGAGTTTACAAGGCTCAGCACTGAAACAGCTGGATGAAATCCTATGACCTTTGCTACACAAGAGAATGGAAGTCTAGAGGCACTTTCTGACCTTAAAAATCTTTGAGACAATGGAATGACTATAAAAAAGGAGAAATTTCACACATCTTTGAAATGCTGAGTCTGTGGACTTTCAAAGAATTAATTCCATGTGTTCTCTTTTCTAGCTTATTTTCTTTTTTTCCATTGTTCATCTGCACTGGATATAATATCTAAACCATAATGTTGCCACCTAATTTACTGGGGCCAATGTATAAAACAAGAAGAAAACCCTTCAAAATACCATAAATTGTGTACATTAAAATGAAATAGCAAAGACCACTTATTATGAGAAACTGGAAAAGTGCTTGACATTTTTGGCACAGCTGGGAAAAAAACCCTTTTTTTTGCTATACTCACACCAGAGTTACATGTCAGAAATATTGGTGTAGGCACACAGTGCTGCCCAAGGGTGATGATTTCACAGCTCAGCTCCAGGCACAATGGACTGAGTTTCTCTTGGCCTAAAGAGGGCAACAAAAATACTCCAAATGCCTTCAGAGCTGCAAGGAGATGCTGTGGGCTCATGGAAGGCACAACATCTCTGGAGCTCTCCAAGGTGCTACTGCAGGGTCACAGGGAAAAATCCACGGGCATGAAAAACACATCATTTGTACAAATTATTCATTTTCAAAAGAACTGTTTGCCTCACATCAGAGGTGTGGATGGGCTCAGTGATGAAAGGGAAAATAGAAAAAAAAATTGTAAATAGGAAAAGCAGAGAATTGCAGTTGGAGAAGCAATAAAATATGTATCACTTGGTGACTGGGTTGTTTTGTGCTGAGACTGAAGGTGTGGAGCATTCTCCAAAGGCTCTGCAAGAGGAAGGAAATTCCATTTATACAATTAAGCAAACTCCAAGAAAGAGAACCTTAAATCCAGTGGAACCTGAACAGAGGCTAATACAGCTTGACAGAAAAAATCTACGTGATTAGAGGAGTAGCTGAGTGCTATTTAGAGGCATAACAAGCTTAGGTAGGAAGGCCACAGACTTTCATGCAGCACTTCTTTTCAACCACTGGTTGATTGGAATTATGCAAATAGAGCAATGTGTAAACTTGATTTACACACAGACCTCAAATTCTGAATAAATAAACTGGACCCATCTGAGTACAGTTAGTGGAAAGAAAATAAAGTTTCTGACTTTAAGCTAGCAAATTTTAATTAATTCTTTTTAACAGAAAGCAAGCTACAGGTAATAATTTCACTACTACTAGGTTTCAGCATAGGGCTAAATTATTTTCCAGAACTAGGTACAGTGTAAGTTGGAGTTTGAGTAATTGTGAATCATGAGAGTTGCTGCCAAATTTGATCCAGATCTGCACTATTAGTTGCTGCCAGGAGTTTTAAGAGGTCTCTGTTTTGGAGTTCTGTCATTTTGCTAATAAAAGCTAATTACCAAGAACTTTGGCTTGGTAATGGCTTTCACTGCTGGTAAGAAACACATGTACAGCTTCCAAAGTTCTGTTTGAGGAATAAGAGTTTCTAGAACAGGAGTTCTAGAAGTTCTAGGAGTTCTGTTACTGGAGTGCAGGGGAAGTAGCTCCCCAGAATATTCCAGCCCTTGCCACGTTGAGTTTATTTTTCACATACGTTTATTTGCCAGGGATTTCCTTGCATGACTTTCAGCTTAAAGCTCTTGGTACCTTACAGAACTTTGCCCTGTTATCCTGTGCCATCTTAACTCTTCTGCAGGTGCTGTATGACAGAGAGAACTGTCTAAACAAGTCCAACAATACAAAATCTGGTTTTCCAGACCACTCTCCTGCTATTAACTGCCATGCCTGTGCTACTCTAGATGTAGTTAAAAAGAAAAAGAAGAGAGAAGTAAGAGTTTTTTGCTTTCCCTAACATTTAATTATATTTCTGAATTGGATGAGAAGCAGGGAAATTACTAAGGATTGATTTTTCTTTCAAGTATTTTCCATCTAGTTTAAGGACCATATATTCTCAAATGCATGCCACAGGCAAAAAAATAAAAAAAAAAAGAAGAGGGAAGAAAAAAAAAGAAGTTGAATGCTTTGCCTAAGTACAAACTACACAGGTCACTTATAGATTATTACAAGTTAATAAAAATTTGGATTTTATAATGTTGTTGAAAGTTATGGGTGTCTGAATTGGCCTCACTGGGGGTAGTGCTTGCTTATGCAGGATTAAACACCAATTATTTCTGTGACAGTGGGAAGTGCTGCATTTAGCAGACAAACAGAGTAAAGTATATATGCATAATATATGAGGACAGAGGAAATTCCACATCTCACTTTGCATGTGAACAGTTTAACTGTTAACAAATATAAAAGAAAAAAAATCATGAGCACTCCTCTTGGATCTGATCTCCCATCCAGCCAGAGAAAGGGAGACACTCTGGGGAAGAGCTGCACAAAATAACCCCACAACAGGTCCCTGACAAGCCCCAAAAGAGCTGACATCTCTCCCTGCACTCCACAGCTGTGTGGAAAGATCCACTTCTCTGGAAAAAGCTACTGAGTTTTGCGAGCCAAGATCAAACAGCCAACCTTCATAAAATCATGTCAAGCATGTCAGCAGCCCTGATCTATCCAAACGGGGAAGCTCTGAAACACTGAGTTAACACACAGTGTTAACACACAGTGACATTGTGGCCTGATGTGGCGATTTGAAAGGCTCTCTTTTCTGCCTGCATAGAGATAAATGTATCTCAGTGTTGAGCCAATTATTCACAAAGACACCAGGGGACTCACATCAACAACTAGTTAAGCTTCCAAGTTTGCTGGTGAAAGGGAAAGATGCACGTCGGCTGTTTGTCTACAAATATTCAGCAATTATCCAGATATCAAGACACCCAGTAGCACTCAGTAGTCATGGCAACCTGCTTTCACCTTATTTGAAATTGAAGATCAAAGTGTTATTTGACTGAAGGAAAGTATGCCATTTTTAAATTCTTCATTGATTTAGGAACAAGATTTTAAACTCCTGTCTTATGTCGTGAAGATGTCATGGTGAGTATTCCATCCTGCCTGGACTGTTCCCACTTTGCTACTTTCAGTTCTCTATTTATGTCATTTTCATCTCATTTTGCCTTTGCATCTGATGGAAATGTACTAACAAACTGGGCCCCTCCACCTGTCAACATTTAGCTTTCCTTCCACATCAAACAACAGTAACAGCTACCATTATTTAAATAATATTATAACAGCAGGGTTCTGTGAAAACACTGCTTTAAGTCTGGCTGGAACAAACACAACTCAGAATTATTCTGAATCCTGAGACTCCTTGGCCAGTATTACATTGTATTGTATTTTCAGGCCTGAAACCACTCATCTCAGACAAGCCTGGTCATACTTATTTTTCTTCCTTTGTATAAAGCAAACAACTGTCTAGAGAATATCTGAGGATTTTATCCTCTCAGAAGGATCAGTAGGGAGCCATGCTGTGAAAAGGAGCTGCTGGGACTAAAGAAGGAGGTGGAATGGACAACATCCATTCCCAGGCTCTGCCTCTCAAGCTTTCCCCACTTAGCAGATTTTGGGCTGGGAGTGACTTTTCCCCTCTGTGTCAGATTTGCAGGATGCCTGTGCCTTTCTCTTTAAGAAAGGTAAGATTTTCTTGTTTCTTTCATCCTCCCACTTCAGAAATCCAGTGACTGGATCCCCAACTCTCCCTGTCCTCTGCCCACCACACCCTGTTACTGCCCTGAATGCTCTGCAATCTCAGTGTGGGACAAAACCAAAACTAGTCTTTAAGGGCAGTCAAAGTAGAGGAACCAGTCATCTTTTGTATCCTCACACTCCCTGAAACTGCGAGGCTGCAAAGGGAGATACAGGCTAGCAGTGACTTTTCTGCATACGAGAAGAATTAAAACAACTGTGAAGGAGTAGTTGCATAAACCTGCAGGGCAATAAGCCAGGTAGTTTTGCTAAGATCATTTCCAGGCAATGGTCCATTCCCAGTGGAGGTTTCTATTGATCCGTAGTTATTTTTGTTTGCAATCAGCCACAGACTTGAAATAAAAACCCAACCAACCTCTGCTTAACAGAGCATCATCATAAAGTGTATCCAAACTAGAAAGGGCCTTTGATTACAGTGTACATCCACTCGTTATTTTTATTTTCTCTATCTGCCTTCTGTTTGTTTATTGCTGTTCTCATTTTTCCATCACTTAGAGTCATCTCTGCCATAATCAAATGCCTTATTTTTGGTATTTATGGCAGGATGAGGGTGCAGGTGTTGCTGCAGGTAAGAGAGTGCCTCTCCCTCACCATCCTGCAGTGGGACTCTGCAGAGAGGGGTCTCTGCCAGTGGACACTGCTGTGGATGAGGGTTTAGGGAACTGGGTTTTCAGCTGATTTTGTGCTAAAATAGCACTTTGAATGCCTCTGTCTTCTGACAGCTTGGAGCAGCCTGGGAGTACTCATGCTGCTGGCAGAGTTTGTTTTGTAGGAGACTCCACACCCAGCTAATGTTTGCATCTGTAGGTCCTTTTTTTGTGCTGTTGTGCTCCATTAAAAGAATAATATTGTCTGTGTGAAACAAATATATATTTGGCTTTAACCACCCTTAAATGTGGATCTTTGTGAATGCTGGTTACTATAGTTACACTGGCATTGTGGGTAATTCTTTCATTATAACTGTTGCATGTTTATATATAAACAGCTGAGCTGTATTTCTCTTGCTTTAATCTAAGAAGCCACAGGAAATGCTTTGATTTAAAATTTGCTGATCAAGCCTGCAAAGTTAAAAATGTGAGATCAGGGTGAAATCAGCACAATTCCCTGCATTATTACCTTAAAACTTAAGGGAAAATGTACTTCAGAAAGCTGAAGAACTGTTAAAATGGTACTCATGAGTGGGTCCACAATCCATTGTGATTAAACACGCACTTAACCATTTCACAGATTTCAATCTTAATGCCAACCATAGGCTTGTTAAGCAGACCATGAATATAAAGCCTTGCTCTAAGCCCAGGCTTCTGTGATACATCTAGATTTGTTTAAAAGGACATCTTCCTTCTCAAATTGAACCCTTTAGGGTTATTTTGTTTGTATTTTTTTCTTTCATGGTGTCATCAATCAGGAGATTGGGTCAGTCAAGCAGGACCTGCCTTTCCTGAACTCCTACTAGTCCCTGGCTGTCTCATATGTTCTGTGTGATGGCCCTCAACAGTGTGCTCTTAAAAGTGAGATAGAAAAAGGAGGGTTGCAATAAGTCTTGTAGAATTAAGTATAAATGAACATATTGACTCTTACCAGAGTGAAGTTCACTAAACAGGGGGACACGGCTCATTGTCCTTAAGCTCTACCCTCTGGGTTAATTAAAAATTAAAGCACTGTGGGTTTCTAGCTCGGGTTCCAGCACCTCAGTAATTGCTGCTAAGGAATAGAGTTAAGTGGGGAATAATTGCAATCTGAAGGTCTATCCCCAAGCAATCCAGAACTGCTCCTGCCCTCCTGCTCTAAGATTTCACCAGGAGGAACAGCTCTGCCAATGTCAAGATCCAGAAAGATTTTCAGATGCTTTTTGAGCTGAAATAAGCAAGAGAAGGAGAAACCATGCTCCTTCTCATCTGTACTCACTTTTGCTGGATACATATGGACTACTTCACACTCTCAAGACTTTTGGGGGGTTTTTGTCCTAAATCAACCAGCAAGCCACCCAAAAGCTGAGTTCATGCTGCTTCTGATAGAGCCACCAAACTCACTGACACCAAGTATGTAAAGTGACGAGCATCTTCAAAACAAGGACATGGGATTAAAAAATCAAGAAAATTGTTGGAGGATTTCACCCCTATCTGCCAGCCGTAGTTGTTCCTACTAATTCTGCTCTTTGCATCTTACACATTGCACACATATCTCAAAATCTCCTTTAGTTTTCTTCCTATTTAGCTCTTTTACTCTCATTTCTATCTTCTGCATTTATGATCTCCAACTTTATTCATGGCAGGTAGGACTGTTTATTTAAACTAACACATTTTTAATATATGCATTAATGCTGTTTTAGGAACAGAATAGTCTCTACTTGGTCAGATTAGTGTATCTCTCATTTAATTACAACTCAAAAGGTTAGAAAGTTTTATCAGGCACGCATATTCTCTGGGAATTATCTGACTCTAAAATATAATTAATCATCCTCTGTCATGCTTTTATTATACCCACTGCTCTCTGGAGTCATTCTTTTATTTTGTCTTCATTCATATTCCTCTGACCTTCTTCTTCTTCACTCTGTTCCCACAGACCTCAGGTGAATTTTAGCCCAGTGCTCAGAAAGGAGTGGATATTGTTAAACCCATTTGTCAACCACATTATCAACTCACAAACATGAGATCTCTGCATATGTTTAGCATTTTCCATATATAGCAGCCCAACTATTAACATGGATGGCATCTGTCAATGTTGACTAAAATTAAATTTTGGAACTCCTGTAAATAATAAAGCAGTCATATAAAGATTATTTCTCTGGAGCATAAGCTACCAGTAAACATGATTTGCATACTGTGCTTACAGCTGTTTCAACATGAGCTGTTTGCTGTGGTTCATTAAAATGATTTTATTTGTCAGATTCCAGGATAGTTACAAGTCTACGTACACGAGGCTGGATGAATGTGGTGACAATTCAGGTTTTCAGGACTATGCACGTGTGTACTGGATTAGTGAGCTGAATTGAATAATAAAGCTTAAAAAGAGATCATTAATCACATGTCTCTGACGAGAGAAATGAAAGAGGGAGGACCTCTGAGAGATGTTCCTAAGGAACAAAGAGTACAAATAGCAAAGCAATGTCCCCAGTGAAAAGAAAAACACTTTTATAAACCTACATCTCACTTCCATTCAACACACTGCAATCTTTTCTATTGACTTAGCAGAAGTTAAACTGGAATTTGGGCACAAAACTTAAATGTATTTTCATATAATACCTGTGATCTAGATAATAACATCCATACATCTATGAAAGGTTTTACTCTAACTTACAGTAAATTCACACAAATCTTTTTCTTTCCTCTCATGAAAATTATCTATTTTCTTCCCCATAATACCACAAAAGTCTAGATTTTTCTCCCTATACTCACAATCTCAGCAGAGCAGCAAAGAGCAGCCAGAAATTTGATTTCAGCTATGGAGATGTCTCTTCCCAAACAGAAAAAACGGCAAGATGGCACAAAGACTGAATTGAGGGAACTCTGCTGTGAGGACACATGAATGCCCAGGTAGGACCCATCACAGCCACAGTCTGTGTGTTTCCTGCTGCAATTTACAGTTCAGCTGTGCCAGAGAAGAGCAGCAAAAATAGGATCATTGACATCTCTTAAGAGTTTTGGGGCTAATTCCTATTTCTGTCAGACCCTCTGGGTGTGAGCTGAGGCTGGACCCCAGGAAACTCCAAGTTCCCCTCCTCACATCCCCCAGGGCACTCTGTCCCAGGTCAGGTGGGAAATTTAAAAGGCAAAACTTGTGAGTAATGAGGCCAGCAGCAGCTGCCTGTTTTTTGGTTATCCAGCCTTCCTTTCCATCTCTTGCTCTCAACCCTCATAAGAGTACTGTAAGATGTGTCTGTAGATGTCCACTGTTTTTTTTTTTTCTCCATTTTCACAGCGTGCAAGTTACACAGAGCAAACAAAGCAATAGATGTGACAGCCACTTGAACAGCTGTGCCCTGAGCAAAACCAGCCATTCTGCTTTCACTCCTCATACAACTCCTTGCTCTTCATAGTCCTGAAGTATTTTTTGACATTATTGAAAGACCTGCTACAGTGAAAGGTAAGATTACCACAGTGTGCCACTACATTTTTATAGGTTTGGACATCCCTGAGAGCATCTTTTAGGAGTCCATTTTCCAACCAGGACCCAACTCAGTTGGAAAAGATGTGGATGTGATTGCAGGGGTCCTGCACCAACCCTGTTTAACCAGTGCCAGCCTTTGGTGGTTTGCAAATTCACATAAATCAACTCCTGAGGATGTTTCCACTGCTCACAGAATAATTACAGAAAATTAACTCCTATATTTGCCATGATAATCAAAGCTTTAAAAAAAGTACATGTGGAATAATTGCTCATTGAGTGCATGTCCAAAGAAAGTGTCCAAAGAAAGTATTTTGCAGCAAAAGTCTGTCTCAGAAAGAACAGATGTGAAAAACATTTCCTTAGAAGAAATTTGGTTTCTAATCACAGGTAAGTAGATTTGCTTCCAGGAAAGCCTGTCCACACTCAAAAAGTCTGCCAAAGAAATGCAGGACTTCAAGAATGTTGGAACAGGGAGAAGGAGAGAGGAAAAATAACATTTTCAGTTTCCCAGCCAATTCTGGGCTTGAGAAGGAAATTGGTTTAGGTCAAAATATATATGCTATTTCAACAACAAGAAAACCTCTGCATTTAGCATAGGCAGAATCTAAAATGCTTCATTTAACCTTAAAAAATTATTTTATTATGTTTTAGGTTTATTTAACTTCTGACGAGAAGGTACTGTTTCATTTTCTAGTATGTAGAGCTTTTTTTTCTTTTTTTAATAAACTGAAAATGCTGATTTGAAACAAAAAGTTCAGAAGTTGGATCATTAAAATGCTGAAAAGAACCATTTTGGCATTTCCCATGAACTGGTTTTGAATTCTCTCTTGTTCCTATATTTTTCATCAGGAGCTATTTATAAGATTTGACCCAAATTCTTTTCTCCCCAGCTAGCTCTTCTTTTTCAGATAATTTATTAGTTGTCCAGTAAAGTAGTGGCCATGACCAAAAGGTAGCATCAGTTCAGTTAGTTAAACTAAGCAGTAAAAAAACCTCTTAACACCTCAAAAATGGAGAGCATGGAAAGACAAGACTGTCCTTACTGCACTGTTATTTTTCAAAATATTTCCCATTAAAGGGCCCACGAAATAGGCAAATTATGCCTTAAGTATCTTGTTTCTCTTATTTGTGACAAATTACCCCGTGTCTGCCTGCAGGGACAGTTTTTATGCCTTGTGCATGTGCTGAAGCCCAACTGTTCATTATGAAATCATTTTATTGCTCCTGCTCTGCCCTCCTGCAGGCCCTGATGCTGGGACTTGGAGCTGTGCATCCTCGGTTGCAGCACAGGCAACTAATTAAAATGAATTTCTGTATGTTGAAACAGCAGCTTCTCATGGGCTGGGTGAGGAGCTGGGAGGGAAGGACCATATTTTAATGGTAAAAGACAGAGGGGTTTAGGATAAAAAACCCACAGAGTTTTCTTCTAGTAGATATGATAACTGAACCAGATATTCCAGGTGCAAACTGGATTTTGGTGAGGAGTTGTACTAGGAACAGTAGAGATGCTACTAATTATGTTTTGTATTATTTTCTACCCCTGTCATTCTTCCATCCTCATGTTCTGGTTCTCAATTCAAAGCAATTTATTGGAGCCAAACTCTCACCAAATAACACTCCAGAAGTCCCCACAAAGACTACTTGTGGGCAGGTGCTAAACTGGCAGAAACAGGGTCTTTTATTTTAGCAAGCAGAAAGGTTCTGATATAGTTCAAATTGCATAACCACATTTTCTTCCAGCAGAAGAAAGACAGACCTTATTGAAGTGAGAATCAAAACTCCTTACTCCTTACAAATTTACTTAAAAGGGCCAAAAAGTTAAAAATCTAAAACTTTCATAGCTTAAAAAGGAGAATAAGAAGAGAACCAGCTATCCATTAATTTTCTAGTTCTCTCTGAAGAGTTTGGTCTGAGGAGCTTTTTTTATCTTCTAAACTTTTGAGAAGATTGAAGAAAAGAAACTACCTGCAAAGAGGAGAAGCTAATGGACAACTCTTAATTCCGCAGTGAAACAAAGGAAAAGTAATCTCAGCTTTAGGTGCAAATTATGAAAAATCATTGTAATTTTTACTAACTAATTTTTTACTCATTTATTACCAAAGATTGCTGTCTGCACTGGATTACTGATGGTGGCTTTGAGGTGGCTGTGACAAATAAAACCCCACCCACCTTCCCCCTGAGATGGTTTTAGAATCTCAGGATGAAGGTGTTACACTGCCAGTCAGGTTGGTAGAGCAAGGGAGGATATTTTGCCCTGCTGCAGGAAAGTATGCAAGGACCTTGATGGAGCACTGACTGCTGCAAACAGACAGCCACAAATCTCAGGTGTCTAAAACCTGATCACAAATCAGGCTGGTAGCAGCTCATGAGCAGGCTGGCAATGACCTCAGCACTGTCACACACACTCTTATCTGCTAAATTGCTTTGTGGTAACCTCACGTCGTGTCCTTGACCACACTTACACAAGTATTTCTCTCTTGCTTTCCAAAGAGCTGACAGTGGGGCTTCTGAACATCAGAAGGATCTTTTTTATTATTATTGTTTATTAAATATTTTTTCTTTCACATTTGTAGATGCAGTGCATTCTTCCTTATTGATACACAACCAAAGAGCTGAAGCAACTTTGGGATATACTATTCATTTATCCTATAAACAGCTACAGCTTTAATTAGCCAATGGCAAACAAAAGAATATCCCATGGCAGTGCATGAATGGGAGAGTTTCAAAGGATGCTCTGAGAAAGTCTAGTTTTTCAAAAAGGAAGAATTTAAAAGCCAATAGAAAGCATCAATATGAAATTAAAACCCAATAGAAAGCATCAATATAAACCTTTGTTTGTCTTTTGTATGCAGGTGCTTTACCAAAGTTGTAGGACAGATTTGATTTTTCAGGAACACATTGGATATTCCTGCATGAAATAAATAGGACATTGCAATGGGTTAGAAAAGACCTAAGACTGCAGCTGGAGAAAATATGGTTTCCTACATCTTTATTAAGGAACATCATTCAGATGTGCTTGGAAATCCCCAGGAAAAATCTACTATCCCAATGCATAATATGCTATGGTCTTTTTCAGTCCTTCCTTTCCTTTCTATTGCAAGTCTCTCTCCTCATGTCTCTGTTTTCTGGGAGAGAAATAATTGTCTGTAACATTTGTCTCTATTTAGCATTTCCCCATCTTCTGTTTGCATGTTCTACCCTGTCCTGCCTTTTCTATTTATACAGCAAACTTTCTGAAGCAGAAATGTTCTCCTGTTCTGTCTCCACTGTGTCTCAAACCACGGTGTCCCATCAATGCTCGCTCTGTTGGCACAACAATAATAGACTTGATAATTATTACTGGTCCATGCTATTAAAGTCACATCAGTGACACAAATGTGCAAAAACATCAAGCTGCTGGGAGAAATATCTCCAAGTTTCTCAGCAGATGTCGTGTGTGTGTGAGAAGCTGAGGTAAGGAGCTACACAAGTACAAATCTGTTGACAAAGTTATGAAAGAGCTGGGAAAGGGTGGAATTGGTTGGAACAACACAAAATGGAGGTGTCGTGGTGATAGACACTCACTTCACCTACCCTTGTTGGACATCAGGGGTCATACTCCATTACCTTTTGCTCCAAGCTCCAAATCCAATTTGATTAGGGACTAATCTGATTCCACATAATGAGAATACTATTTAGGATGCATGCTTTAAATGTGGCTTTTAGTCCACAGTTTGTTAGGTTAATGAATTTAACAATTGGGATGATTTGTATGTTCCACGGATGATTTGGCACAGAAAACGTTTGTAAAATGTGCAAAACTGGCTAAAAATGGCATTTCAAGGAACACAAGTGAACAATTACAGCTGATGCTACAACTTGCATTTGTCCTTCAGTGATACATAGGTGGCTAATATTTTTCATTTTTAAAATGTTTCTAAAAGTACCACTAGAAAAGATGAATGGAGGGAGAAATTTCTTGGACAGGTAAAAAAGCAAGAAAATATTATAAATTTTTGAGCAGATCTAGTAGAGTAGTTTGGTGCTACAACTCCTACACTTACACAGTGCCTCCAAAGGAGCATGAAACATCTCATGGTTGGAGCCCAGAGTAGCTAAAATCACTGCTTTTGTCCAGTTACCCATCAGCAGATGTGGGTCAAGTATAAGACAACCCCCACCTCCAAATGCCCAACTCCCAACACTTCTCTGTGGGAAGGTCTCACCCAGGGCCCTCTCTGAACACACACATCCACAGCCTTTGTACCAGATCATTGTCTCCAATCTGCCATTTAGGGCCAAAAAAGCTAAAATTGATGGTGCTGGAGCTTTCCTTTTCATTGCACAGAGGTTTTGTAGCTAAAACCTTCAACCAGCAAAGCAGAGACCCAGATGTTCTCATCACTCACCTCTGCTGAGCACCCTGGTCACTAAATCATAGGCAGGGCAGCCCTTTTGGGGTGGTGGAGAGAAAAATAAATCTGAAAACTGCCTCTGGAAAGGTAGAAGCCTTGGAATCAGGACCCTGCTTCCAGAAGTACTGGCACATTTTATCCAGTCACTTGAGGCATGCTGTTAAATCCAAGCATTTAGCATTCCCAGAGCAGGTAGCTGGATGAGATTTCAGAGCTGCAATTCCAGGCACAGGAACCTGAGTTTTGCCCAAGCCTTACACTGATGCTCAAATCCTGTATGGGATTTGTCTTGCTGGTTCCTACTCCAAGACCTGACAGCCAATTGCTTGTCAGAAGCACTGGAGCAGAGTGGTGGCAAGGCAAAGAAACTCAAACAACACTAGAAATCAATAATGACTTCTCTTACACTAAAAGTTTGTTGCAGCACAAAGCTCTGCAAGCAGATGCTGCACTCATTATTGCTCTTTAAAAAAAAAATCAGGCTGGGATTCTATTGGTGAACAGAGCACTGGGACATTTCATGCCAAGGAAACTATTCTAGAGAAAGAAAGTTGTATATCCCAGATCACCATCAGGGCCTTGGAAGCAGAGGCAGCAGTGGCAGCTGGACAATGTCTTAACAAAAAAAATAAAATCATTCATTATGGTTATGCTGCATCTCAGGCCTCACTCTGCCGTGTTTCCTTAGAGGTCTACTCCAAAGATCACCTTGCTGCCAGCATTCTTGTGCTCCCCACAGTAGCTACAGAAAACTATGAAGTTCCCTCTCCCTCTCATTGAGTCAAAATCGAAACCTGTGGGGAGAAGTGGTGTTGTCTCCAGACAGAGAGGATGACAAGTCCATAAAAACCTAGAGGAGAAACAACCTCTTGGTGAAGGAGATGCCAAGAGATGCCTGGAAGGAGCTGCAAAAGGTGATGAGACACTCCCTCCTCCCTGGTTCTCACCCTTAAACACTCATGACACAGCATATGCCACCCACAGCCACCTGCCTTCACGGGCACCCATTTACCTTTACAGCAGTTTAAATATAATTTACGATGACATGAGATGTCAGGTCAGCCCCTTGTGGGTTTTTGTGCTGCTCTGAGCCCCAGCTGGCCCTGCTGTGCCAGGCTGAGAGGAGCTGTCCTCCAGTCACACCTCCTGGGTGCCACGTGGAAAAATACAGAAAATCCAGTTCAAAGGGCCTCCAGTTCTGTGACACAAACCCCAGAAAAGCTGGGAAGGATCATGCTCTGCAGCATTATTGTGTCATCCCACTGAAGGCAGGAGCAATACTGCTGGCTTTGCTCTCCTGCTGGAGCAATCTCTCCCTGTTGAGTGCCCAGGGTGTATCACAGGATTGGCCTCGGGGCAGAGGCTGTGATGGCTGCATCTCCCAGCTGATGAGCATCTGAGGAAAGGGTGCACCAGGAAGACACAAAGCAGCAGCAGCAAGGCTTTTAGCTAAATATCAACCTTTTGATCAGTCTTATTCCAGCTTACTGCAGCCTGAGATGAACATAACCCCACTAAGATCCACATTGTAACTCAGTGGGCTGTGGGCAACAGACACAATCTGGGGAGGATCAAATCTGCCCCACTGACAATCCAGGGTCTGTGGCTTCTGAGCAACCACCTGAAGCACCTGACAACCTGACAGGCATTTCATAAAAGTGCCTTTATTACAGGGTGCATCCTGACTGACACAAGCTTACATATTACAGCTGGTTTTTGCCAGCTGAGGATATTGCCTTGGAGTGATGACAACAGGCCAGCCTGGAGAAACACGACGAGAAATAAGCAGTTGGTGTAAGTTCAGCTGTTGTCTTGAAGTGCCTCAATTGAGTTTAATGGTGATTGTGTACAGCACAGAGAGCAATATCAGTCATAAAGTGGGAGAGCAAGTGAGCAAATGACAGGGAGAAAAAGGGATGAGCATTTCCCTTTTCCAAGTATGTGACAGAAACCACATTGTTAATTCTCCAAACTTCTGTCCTTTGAAATACCTCCTCTTATTGATCTGATGATACAAGGATGCTATCTAGTCCAGAATTTATAGAAATAAGCTGGCAAGACTATACTAATATTAACATTTAGGAGAATGTCTCTGGTTGAGTTAGCTTTGGATACAAGTACATTCTGTTGAAAAAGCACGCGAGAGGATCTTCAACAAAAAATAATCATTTCAATGAGCACAATGCTGAAAGCAAGGCCTGTTGATCGCTGGATGCTGACCAATGCAACAACTCTGTGTTTTACATGGATATTTAAATGTCTCTATTGCCCTTATGTTCTTCATGGTTTGTTTAATACTGACCTTCCAAATGCAGCTACTCGTAATAACCAAAGTAATTTGCCAAAGGTAACAACAGTAACAAGTAACAACTGCACTTAGGCTTAGCTCCCATATTGCCACAACAATATAACAGAATTAGCATCTGATGGCAGGGAAGATTTCCAGTCCCAGCACAGTGAGATAAACGTTACTAAATGTTAGACTACTGTGAAAGATTCAACAAAACATAATTACCATGATTATAGGCTATAAAAAGTAACATTACAGAAGAGCTCACTTAATACAAAGGAGAGGAGGAACAAAAAATAGATTTCTGTCTAGAGGTCCCTTTTACACAATTACAGAACATTTCAGCAGTCGATACAAAGAGCCAGGTGGTTGTACCCAGAGAAGCAGAGAGAATTGGTTTTTCATTAAACCTGTGGTACCTGCTCACTTCCCTCCCTCCTCCTGCATCTGATGAGAGTCACTTTGATGGGCCATGACCAACTTGTCACCCCACAAAGGCATCGAGGCTGCACGTTCCACACAAGGAGTTTCACACCATCCACAGGGCACACAGAAGGAAACAGACTTCGAATGGGTCCAAAGCAAACAAGAAACAGTGGGAAAACCACAAAGAATGTAAACTTTCTGCTGTGAACTGCATAGAAATATTCCTTCTTTTGGGAGGCTTAGAGGTGACTTTCATTGGATTTTCTGTAATCAGTGGACTGGTCCCTACATACATCGTACACAATATGTACAGAATAGTAATGAGTGGATCAGTCTCATTTTGGATAATATTCACCCCAGAAAATGCACATACTGGTCTGTCAATTGAGTGACCAACCCCTTTTTCCTCTCCACAGTGTCATCTACGTTAGGTTTACATTTCAACAGTTGACTCACTCATAAATAAATCTGGGGGAGCTGGCACAAGTGAATGTTTACCAAAATCTCTCAGACTGCCAGTGATTCTCCTCCTGTTACATTGCACTGATATTTTCTTTCTCTTTCCAGTGGAAAAGCGAGAGCACAAAGGTATTTCTTACTAGCAATGTAGCTTGTTAAAAATATTTTAATGACAGATAGAGCCACAATGTCTTTTTATGGTTTTTTGGTTTTTTTTTTTTTTTTTTTTTGGTCTCATCAGACATTCTTATCAATTACATTTTTCTTCACTGAGCTGACTCTGCTTTGGCCAGAATTAAAAGCATGACCCAAAAATTCCTTACAAAGAAAAAAAGATTGCTAAAATAATTTAAAGTATTAACTAATGAATCTCTTGAGTAACTTGTACTCAGGTCACCATCTTCTTGTTCTGAGTAACTTGTTATTTTTCTGCTATGGAGAGACTGTTCTTAGGTAGATCAATAATGTTCTGCCCTGCCATTTAAAAAAAACCTGAAGCATGAAAAATAAAGTTTTGAAAAACATTTTGAGCCCTCTTTTGTTCTTCAGAGACCTCAGATTTGCTTATGTGCGTTGTGCCATTCACTGACTGAGTGCAAGCAGTTTGAATTCAGTGGTGATCATTAAAGGAATGCATGCAAAGGACGTGGTATTGTTGAAGGGAGAAGGTTTGTATGAGAAATTGAGTCTGTTTCGTGCATCATGAAAGGCAGAGGAGAAAGATGGAGTGGTAACCTAAGGTACAGCCAGTACTTGTGGGTTCATTTGAGCCTCTGCTCTTGCCGGAGCCTTGATGGAGTGAGGCACAGAGTGATGCTCTCAGAAGCACTTGCCTGCATCTTTAGCTACTTAAATAATGTAGGGAATCTTAGTCATAAACATCAAAACATCCCATTGTATTTACATGCACTGAAGGCAAGCATTCTTATTTAATCCACTCCAGGCATTGAACAAAAGAGAAAAGAAGAACCGAAACCAGCGTTTACTCCCTTTGCCTACAGCACATTCCCTGAGGGGTATTTACACAGCGTGAGGAATGTCCCAAAACCAGACTCATCAGTGGTGTCCCACCTCCTCTGGCTGCAGTTTAAGGGGAGAGTTCAGTCGTAAGAGGCTCGGGAAGAAGAGGAGTCGCTCAGTGACCCGCGGCGCTCCCATCGCCAGCCCGGAGCGATGCGCATCCCTCCGGCAGCGCTCCGGGCACTCCGCACCCCGGGAGCCGCCTCCTCCAGAGGGGCGGCACAGCTCCCCCGGCAGCATCTGCCCCATGTCCTCGTCCCTCTGGAAATAATGGCCCTCCTAGGAGCAGAACATCTCAGGAGGGTAGAGAGTTCTACCCTCTCCCACCTTCAGACCCACCCAGATTTCGCTCTGTCAGCCCTGAAAGTGTAGTTACAGCAGCTTCCATATCACCTTCCCACTCTTCCTGCCAAACTGGCAAGCCACCAGAACCTCTTTTTTAAATTTTTTTTCCCTTCTCTCCCCTAAATTATAGCCAGCAACAGGAAAAGCAGAGAGATGGCACTGGGCAAGGGCCAGTTTTGGTGGGGTCTGGGGTAGCTGAGCCAGCAGAGCCATCTCACCCTCCTTGGTGTGGGGAAGAAGTTTTAATGAGTATTACCAGTACTACCCTGATGAGTTTATGGAAAAGGAAGGGGGTATTGTGCTGCAGGCACGACTTGGTTCCCTCTGCTGTTGTCCAGGTGCCAGGTCTACCCACTCTGCAACCTCTTTTTTTAAGGCTTAATTATTTATTGTTTTGTACCCAGCCACAAGCACTGGGACTTGGACTGGTGGGGATCTTTTATGTGTACAGAAGCATTTGAACTTCAGCTTTGCTCGGGATCACTGTACATAATTTGCCAATCACTAAACATGACTAATGATCAAATAAGATGTAAATGTTTCGTGGTAAAATGGGTAAAAATCAATGGAAAAGTCTTAGTCATTCCAATTATTTCCCAAACTCAGTTCATAGATGACAAATTAATATTTAAGCATATTGGGGAGAATGTGACCTTTATTTAAACAGCAATATAGATATCAATTAAAGGACAAATTAGTTATACCTTTTGACTTATGTGCAAGGAAGAGAATTGCTATAGTATGGAAGAGTTTTTAACTGGTGGGTAGTTTGGTAATTAGGGAGCTGTCAGAGCTTGTTATGTTATCTTGCAGCAGTTGGTGATCAAAATACTTCTTGCCACTCATGATCTGCGTGGGAAGCTGTTAATATGCAGCTAGAGTCCACACGAGTTCAAAGGGTAGAATTTAATTATGATACTGTAAATTCTTAATTTTCAATTACTATGGCACTAGGGATCTGCCCTTGAGAAAGGGCAGGTAAAAGACATTTTGGCATTTACAAATGTATGAATAAATAGGAAGGCAGAGAGAAATAATATTTGCAGGATTGTTACATTTGCAAGTTCTCCAATTGCTTTTTTAATTTATTTTTGCTGTACTAGATTGCAAAACAGTTTTCCCGTGTCAACAGTTACAATGCATCATTTGCAGATATTATCTCACTCCAGGCAGCAGTTTCAAGGCCAGCAGAAATAATACTTTGATCTGCAGTGTACTGTAAGCCCACGCACAGCTGATGGTCACAAGAGTTATGTACAGCAAATAACTGCCTGTTCTGGGAAAAACCCTTGCTTAGAATCAAACACTCAGCTACCTTGCAGGTCTCCTGTATTGTTGAAATTCACAGGACCAACTTGGCCAGTGTTATGCAAATATTTGGGAGGAAGATTTTCTCTGTTTTCCAGTTTTATCACCGTTCACCAATGACCTCAGCACCAAACAGAAACAATCCAGCTCCACCAGCAGCCAAGTTCTACCCAGAGGCTCTGGACCAAGTTGGAAATGATGGATCAGAGTATCCTACTTCCATGCTGATGCTCCATTACTAACTGCAGCTAAGCCTACAGACCCAGCCCCAGCTCACGTGAACACTTTTGTATCAAAGATCACACGCTCATTTAGAAGGGGTACAAGGGAACACCCTGAAGTCAACATTAATGAGGAGAGCAGAAAAGCAGAGGAAGAAAGGTTGCCTATGTAAAATAATCAAGTTTAAAAGGCCAGAAACTTTTACCCCATAGCAGCACTTCAGCCTTGTTTAAAGGGGACAACACTGAGGCCACTGAGCCCACACTGGCCCCACACAGCCTCTCACACAGGAGAGCATCATCCTTGATCTGCCCTGCACACATCACCCAGAACTGACCCTCCAGATCTGCTGCAGGGCTTCACTCCTGATATTCCTGCAATTCTGAATGCCAGAGATGAGAGTTCCACAGCTCCCAATAAAGCTGAGTGAGATCAAACTCATGGAAAACTCTGTGTTTCCCTCTGAAGCTACAGTGGTTTTATTTTATGATGCTCTTTATGCCACGTTTCACAATTGCTATCTGGGGGACTGCAGCAAAATCACATTTGTGGGTGTTTCCCACCAAACCTACAAGAATGAATGCTCCAAGACCAAATATCTAAAGAAATCTTTTATCACGCTGAATAAACAGTTGTAATTGAATCCCCTGTAGCAAATTTTCATTGGTGGGGGAAGGGCTAAACAGCCTTAACCAAAAGTTTACATAGCATGAGACACTGCAGTGGGCAACTGTGCTATTAAAGTGTTTTTCCTGAAGTATTTTTAAAACATTTATAATTTATATAAAAAACCACCAGGTGGTACCTTTGAAGTTATTTAGCATGAAAGTCCAATAAAAAGCTCCTTAGGTTTTAACAGCGTGATACAACAGCTCTCACAGTATGTGTAGTTAGCCAGCTCGTATTCAGCAGCGTGGGGAACAAAAGCACAATACTTAGTGCTCCCTGTCAAATCCAGAAAAAGTCATTTCATCACTTATGGTGATTTACATGCATAGCAAGTTGGCCCAAAATGCAGGTGCTTTTTCCAAGAATGGAGAGGAAGCACAAAAAGGTCAGAAACATCATCACAAGCACTTAATACAAAGCAGTTTCATTAGGTTTCCACAGAAACGTGATGCTCAAGGAAATCCCAGCTGAAGCATGTCCTTCAAGTAACACACATGTAGCACCATCCTAATTTGCTCAGTTATTCAGCAGTGGAGATCATGTCAGCTTGTTAATTAGGCAATTAGCGTCTGAGACAGCAACACAAAGAAGTAGGAAAACAACCTATTTTCAAAGTGTAGGTGCACAGAAATGATTTCTTTGGGGACTAGAATTTCCAATTCTGAGCTCTGACTAGTCCCTTGTCTAGTTTTTCTTTTTCAGAATGAAAAATAAAACCAAGGCAAAACCTCTGGTTTTAGGTCCCACTGTATAATCTCACTCCAAGTCAGTGGGAGTCTGGAGATACAGCCATGGGCAGATTTCATCTCTGTGCCTGTGATTAGTGATTGAGGGGGTGAGAAAACAAAGAAAAGAAAAAAAAATAGAAACAAAACTCATTTGATGTAGGATTGCTGCTTTTTCATGCTCTAGGCCACTGAGTACCCTGGCTGTAACTTTGGCATGCAGCAGTTTTGAAAAGGCACACAGTAAACAGGAACCATGATTTCATCAGCACCCACGGTGTGGGAAAATGTACATCTCAATATTTGTTCTAAGATTGGTGGCAACAACAGCAACAAAATCTCAGCCATTTTCCCCCCACTACAAGTTCTGACATGTGCATCTGTGCTCAGGGAGGGGCATTTTGTGTGACATTTTGGGTGACAACCTGCAGGCCAGTGGAAAACTCTGTTGGCACATGGAAAGAATGGCATCCTACCCAATGCAGGCTGTACAAACCAAGGCCCTGGCAGGGCCATGCATGCACAAACTTGTTTTGCAGCTGGTGACATCACAAAACCCAAATATATTGGGTAGGGCTGGAGGGGAGCACTTGATTTCTCCAAGTTTTTTCCAAGCTGACGTCCACAAAAACAATTTAAAAGTGTTTCAAGGAGGTCTGTCAATAGCCTGAAGTGTTAATAGATTATTTGGTGGACTCCAACACTAAATCCAGACAAGCATCATGAATGGCTGAGAAGAAACCCAATGGTTGTCAATAAACAACTGAGCCATTACCATCCATTCCTTCAGTTTGATGAATGGGGAGGGCTCGAGTGAGAGCACAATGGCAGTTTCTTTTTGATATGGAAGTTACTATCATATTTATACTCATTGTCAAAGGAAATAAAAATAAAAATCATGGAATAAATTTTTAAGCTTCCAGAATGTAACTCTTCTTTATGATCCTAGGGGGAACAAAGATTGAATCTGCTCCCAGACCAGAGCAGAAAAAGCAGCTTTGGTCATCCTCAGCCATCAGACTCCTGCCCTGGTGCCTGTGTCACGGGCTAAACGCCATGAACCAGCTGCGTGCCAGCTCCTACCTCTGGACAGATCTGCTGAGAGCACTTTGCCCACGGACAGACAGAAACTGCTCAGAGCAAACTGGTCCTTGTTCTGTCTCAGGACATCCTCCCTGCTGGGGGATGGCAGGAATCTGAGCAGGAGGGTTCACAGCTCACCCCTGGCAGTGATCTGCCAAGTTAAGGCATGTGTACCCGAGGCAATAACCTAGAGGTGAGCAAGTGCAGAGTGTCCACCCCAGGTACACACAGTGAACTCGGGTCAAACTGCAGGGAATTTGCCAGAGCTGCTTTTCTAAGGTTTGTGCTTTTGTGCTGACTCTGTCACTAGGAAAAAGGCAAGTAATGACTCTAAGTGAGTGTGTTCAAAGAACAAATGGGGTTTTTGATTTTTTATTCCCAGTGCTGCACCCCTACTTCGCTTTAGAGGTAACAGCTGAGGATCTAAGTGCATTATACTGTAAATACACCAAAATGGAAATGCTCCTCTCTAATGGAACAGTTCATCACCTAGGCCAGCTTCTCCATTGATTTACATTCCACGTAGCCTCAGGAGCACTGCAAGGGCTGTAAATCAGTGAAGAATAGCATCCTTTGAGTCTAAATCTCCCCAGCCATTCAGAAGTCATGTTAATATGTAGCTGGAGCCGTGGTGTACACGGGGGGGGACTGTCAGTGGGAGCAGTTCCAATCAATGGCATTGAAAGGGAGCACTGTGGTTAACGCCTGCATCGATCACGCTAAAGAGTGATAAACAATTGCAACCATCAGCCCAGGATCACTGCCTTGCACACTGCATGAGAGATTCCCATGTCTTGAAGGCTGTGTTTTTTAGAGTTGACTGCATCGTTGTTCAAACTATCCAGTTTTATAAGCCTGTTTTTCTCCTTTCTGCAAAATATGAAGCGCCAGGATCTGGAGGACAAATATCCTTTAAACCAATAAGCTGAAGATGCACTTGGAAAAATGACTGTAAAAACAGTTATTGTAAACTGTAAAAACACTTGCCAAGTGGCAAATTTTCCTCTTCTCGGCATCTTTGACATCTTTGAGCTGGATGCCAGGTTAATTTTTTCTTTAACCACTACAACAGTAGGATGAACACTACTGTGAGCTCATGCCTGGGACAAGCCTGGTGACAGAGGGACAAAAACACAACTCCAGGGACCCAGGAAACTACATCCTGACATAATTGGACAAAATCAGGGTTGGAGGTGAAATCAGTTCATTTCCATGGGTGCACTTGATACACAGCTTTGCCAGAATAGAACACATTTCAAATATTTACTAAGTGAAATAAATACAATTCCAAGTTCCTACAGGAAACAGAGCCATTAAAACATGCGCTTTGTTTTCTCACAGACACACTTTCTATGCTGATTTACACCCCTGAGCAACTAGGAATTTCCACATCTTACCAAAAGGCAGACAAAATCCACTTCAGAGATGGAAAAATCAGTGTTGATTTGTGCCAGTGTAGGCCTTATACTGACACATATGAAGAGAAGAGAAAGGAATTTTCTCCCACTCTTTAGTTTTGCATTTCATATGGATAACTCTGAAAATTTGGCTTTCCCAGTCCCTACAAAACAGACCACCAACATCTCAACTGATTAACAGGATTGCTATCCAGGACCTGCTCATTCTGGTTCCTTGTGCTGGTGTTCAGCTGTGCACACTGGATGTGGCTTTCAGACACTCCAGTTATAAAACATTTTCCATTTCATCTTTTGAGAAGGAACAGTTGGAGAAAAATGACTTCCTCCCATTCATTAGTGGGGGAAAAAACCCAAAAAAATCCCCTAAACCAAACACCAAAAAAATCCGCAAAATTAGCAGCTAGAAGAGCAAACCAAATGAAGGGACCAGCAGAAGTGCTCAGGCTAGTAAATCTAGAAATAAAAATGGGTACACCTGCCCTGAGAACAGCTCTCCCATTATCAGCAGCCATCTATGGTGTGTTCAAACCCTATCCCTGGTTTAGTTTCACCCACAAGCTTATTTTGTAAAACACATTAAACTAAATTCACAAAATGTCTTCCCTTTCTGAGCCAAGCAGGGGGCAGATGACAGCCTTTTCATGCTTTATTTTGTGAATAAAATTAACTATGAGCACACCTGAATTTGATCTCTGACCACATCTCCAACCACACTAAAAGGAAGAAGACTCTGCTCTGCAATGTCTGTCACTTTAGAGAGGTTTGTTGAGTCTCCTGAGCAAAACCATCCCTGTAATCATTTTCCTGAGGGGTTTAAAAGCTGGTACTCCTCCATTAGTAATTATTCACATGTGATTCATGGGAGCTACTGCTGCCATGGTAGGGGTGGGAGAGAAGATTTCAGATTTTCAAAATGTGAGATCCCTTCCTTCCACAGTTATAATGGCACTGCTGACTGAATAAATAGGCACTGGGCCTCTCAGGCATCTAAAAGTGGCCATGTAATGTGTATATTTGCCCATCGGGGGGTAAGCACTGTGTGGGAGCCTTGTGCACAAATCTCATTAAATGACTTGTGGGATGCACAGAAAAAGCCTGTGCACCTCTTTAAATAAACTAGCATGAACATTTATTTACCATTTTCATTTTCTCTGTCAATCAGCTTTGGGGAAAGGAAAAAAAAAAGTAAATTGTTGGTATTCATAATGCGTCAGTACAGGAACACTGAGTTGTGGGGTTGCTGTCCCCAGCATGTGTCCATGTATTTTTTGATAAGATTTGTTGGCTTATCCATTTACACAGCATTAAGGGTCTATCACATATGACTCAAATGCAAATGTTGACAAAAAAAGGTCCAAAATTCCTCTATACTGCAGTGTCATAACGAACAAACAGAAGCACAAACCCAAACAAAACCAACTATTGGACCATTTTGGAAGGCAGGCTGATTTTCATAAACTCATTAAAACAATTCTCAATTAGGCATAAAATAGAAGATCCAAGATGGATTTTCTAAGGGAAGAAGGAGAGTCTCCATCCTCATGGTTGACTGATGTTTTGAAGTGCTTTAAAAATAAAACTGCACCACCCTCCCTCACCCCCATTTTAAAATAGTGCTTTCCAAGGCAATCAGGAATATCTCCTGGAAGAGCCACATCAAACTACATCTTGTCCTTGAAAATATTAGCTGAGGAATGATTTTTACAAGCTCCACTCTAAGGCATACATTGATCTGATGACAGCTTTGGAATCTTTAGATAGAGTTGAAAAATGTCTTTTTTTTTATTTTCATAATGCCAGCATTTCTGTCTCCATGAAAGCCCACAGGGTCACAATTCTTTTGGCCAAAACTAGAGAATTAAACTATGAATAATCTTTTATTATTTCATTTCGCTATTCCCACTTCTCATACAAGTTTGACGGACTGCTCCTGAATTCTTTTTCCTGCCATGCTTAAGCTAGCACATGATTTTAAGGAAAGAGATGTCAGTAATTAGGTTCATTGAGTTTTTCAAGTTGCTGGGTTTTTAGTGATTTTTTTAAAAGGACATGAAAAGTTTTCTTCACTTTTCTTATCCCAGGAAAATTGACAGTATTTTCTTCATACTTCAGTGTGGGTACATGGACTGGTTCAAAATGGCATATAAAAGAGAAGAAATGGAATTTATTGTCTAATAAAACTTGTTTTCATTTACAAGATAAAGAAGGGTGGAATAGTTATGAAGAGAAAGTAAAAATCCTTTGGGGGCTGGACACAGAAATTTCATGTTTTCCAGTCACTTGTGAGAACCAAGGCTGCTGTGAGCACCCCTCTATGCCACTTCCATAGAGTTTATATCCTGTAACTGAGAATTTCTCCATAGCTCCTACATGGCTCCCAGCAGCTTCCACTGGCTGGGATTTCTGTATCCATAGAAATCTAACAAGGCATTAAAAATAATAATTCACTACTGGGAAATCAGTGGGATGGCAGTGAGAAGACAAGATAAAATAACTCTTAAATATGTAGATAATTCGCAGGGAATGGAAAACTTCAGTGCTCTGCCTCTCCATCAAAGGCTGCTGAAGTCAATTAGAAGACTTCACTTCAGCTGAGGTCTGTACCTTAGCATGTGGGGAAAGCTCAAAGAAAATGGCTAAGTTGGTGAAAATCTGCTTTTTCTCTCATTCCCCAGCACCTTTGTAGTTCAGGTACAAAAATCAAAGAGATCTATGCTAAAAAAACCCTAAAAATACAGCCCAGGAGAAGGTGTTTCTTCAATCTTGCACCTCTCAGGCAGATTCCACAGGACTTTACCAATGAAATCCAGAAGGATATATCTGGAATCCATACAGCTTTGAGCAGTTGAGGTAAAATAATATCTATGGCACAATTTCTCTTAAATACATCTCACATCTGTCAAAGCCCACTGCAATCAATACTTTTATGACTGTAGCTGCAAGTTGCTGAAGAAACACAGCAGCTATCTTTTAAACTGATATCAGCAAGATATAATGGGATATTGGAATTAACGTTAGCTCAGTCAAGCATGACAGCTCGGTGTAATGACTAAGTGTCAGCTACTTTGAAAGTTTACATCTCTTTTAATTACCTCGATTACCCAGCTGGCTGGTTTTCAGCTCGTACAGCTCCTGGAGGCTCCAAAATGAGCAGCAAACTGCAAGGCATGGAAATGTCAGCAAAGTTTTCCACAGCTTTGTAAGGATCAGATGTTGATCCTACTCAAACTGCTGTCCCCTGCTAAGAGGCACACTGCAGAACACACCAACACTGCTCAGGGTGGGGAGATAGATCCTATTTTTGTTCTCTCACTCAATAGAACAGCTTTTCTGGGAGGTGGCAGTTGTGGAAACTTAGTAGATCAAGGAGTTCTCTTCTGTATCCCACCAAGCACAGGGTGGCTGAAAACCTGCTTGTTTTATTTCTAATTAAGGCTGCCCTCTTTTGTCTCCAGGCTACTACAGCTCTTCAAACCAAATCCTGTGGGTTACACACCAGGCACAAGAGCTGTTTTCTCCCCTGTGTGCGTGGCCAGGTTGGAAACACAAACCTGACTTTTAATGAGCCCTGTTTCCAGCTAAACCACCTTTCACTCTGTCACCTCCAAACTCCCAAAAGGGAGAGTGTGTGAGGGAACACCAGGGAAGCACACACCTGCACAAAACCCCTTTAACTGCTCAGTCCTATACCAGGCCTGGATAGGGGACCACTGGGACTCTCCAAGTGCTGATTCCAGGGAGGATAAAGGAAATTTCTGACTGGTGAATGCTGAGTTAGGGCTTTCCTGAGAAATGGCATTTTGCAGTAGAGTTCAGTCAGGGAGGGACATCTCTTCATCACCTCTGCTGTCCATAAATGTACTTTTGCACTCCTACCCTTCACCCCCCACACTCTGTGGACTGCATGGCTGGTGTGCTCTCCCTTAATCCATTTTTAAGCAAGTATTTTAAGAGATACGAGGAGCTGTTTTCATAATGAGGGTAATTACCATTGCATTTTAATCTGCTGCAATACAGAGCCATGGTTCAGCCATGGTTCAGCAGCTTTGCTTTAGAGCAAGTGTTAAAATAGAGAGCTACAGCTCTATCCTGAAATACATCTGTAACTAACCTTTGGTGCCTCATGCCAGGATTTTCTCCCACTAAACACTAATAAGGTGCGCTCTGGCCTGCCCGCCACAAGTGGATGAGGCTCCTCTAATGGAGCCTATAACTACCAAAAAGAAAAAAAAAGAAAAGGAAATAACTATCTAGTCACTTTGGCCTCATTTTATAAATAGTGCCATCTAATAATTCTAATTGTGCCAGAACATTGCCTCCTAGAGATTGATATCACTACGTTACAAAAAAATAATCAAATCAGAGTGCAACAAAGGACAGGGGAGCTCAGAGAAAAAAATAAGATTAGCCATAGATAGGGCCAACTATCAGAACCATAACAGTGTTATAAATCCCATTCCTTTCAATATATCTGACATAGTGTACAAGGATAGAAAATAGCAGTAAAATACCACATACAGGTTCATTATTTTCCTTGCCACACACTGCTTCTTGGATAGGTTTGTGAGAAGTGAAGGAAAGGGGAAGAGGTTGTTTAAGGGATAGTGAAGGAGCATTCACTCATCTTTTTTTCAATGACAAAAGTGCTTATTTTGGACATGCACAGGAAGGCTCTCACAGGAGAGATGCAGCCACTGACAGAAGCCCTCAGGTACTACTGGCAGCTGTTCCAAAGCCTGTGAACTCAGCCAAGCCCTGAAAATCCTTCTCCAGCCTGTCAAGGCCCAGAGAAGGCAGCTGAGCCTTGTTTGCAAATCAGCCAGGCAGAATAGGTAAACTTCAGTTCTCCCAAAAAGTCAATTAAGAGGGTTATGAAGGCCTGTTCAGCCTTGGTTTGGGAGGCAGGGGCCAAGGTAGCAGGGTTAATTACCAAGGCTGGGCTCCTTGGGGTTCTGCTAGGAGCACACAGGCAAACAAGGCTTGGGATGGGTAAAAATGTGTTAATGGAGCACTGCAAACAACCCCCAGCCTGAGCCAAGCCCCCCCTGCAACACCCAACCCTGATCTTGGGGAAATGCTGTCCATGCTACAGAACCTCCTGCCAGGGATGTGCTCTTACTGAAAAGATTTTTATGCATAAATAAGTGAAGGGAATCTGGAACAGAACCTCCATGAGTGAGATGGTGCAACTCTAAAGCAAAGCCTGTAAAAAGTACCAATGGGAAGCAGTTTAACAATTGTCATCAGAGCTGGTGGGGGCAGCAAATGGAGCAAATGAGAGAAAGCAGCACAAGGCATAAATTGTGAGGCCTGGGGTCAGTTGGAGGAGAATGGGCAAGAAATCTCCTTTATTCCAACTCTCACCTATTGTGATTTCCCCTGCAGGGAAAAAAAAAGAAAAGAGCTTTCCAAATGGAAAAGCCATCAATGCAAGCTGAATTTTATGTTGCCTACAAAATGACTCTCTTATTAACCTTTCATCTGAGAATCACCATCAGGTTCCTCCTGCACAGTGTCACATCTCTCCCAAACAAGAAGGACTCTCCTTTTATAAAAATCACACTGTTGTTCAGTGGCATTTTCCAAAGCATGAACCTGACAGCCTCCTTTGTTTCCCACAGGAGCCCCAACCTCACCTCAATCAATCACTCCCCTAAGAAAACTTTCCTATTCCTCCACCTCTCTAGAGCTGGCTGCTGTGAGGAAGGCACAGGCACAAGAAACCTGTAAAAAAAGGGGCTTTACAACTAGGAAATGTTAAGTATTATTAATGCATTAGAGAGCCAACACAGTAGCTGTTGTTGCTGTCAAATGCTTTAGTAATACACTAATCTCACCATCCACATAATTCTGAGTGAGTCCCCAGAGGAGCCAGGATTACTGCATTGGCCATATAAAGGTAAATGTTGCTTTTTCCCATTATGATTCTACCCACAACTTCCAGCACTGCCTGATTAAAATAACTTGGCCCTGACTTTCACAGTATTTTGAAGGTGACAACATTTTTAGACATGACATCCTTCCCCAACAGAGAGTGCAGTTACAGGAGCTTTTTAATGGCTTTTGCAAGGCAATAACTCTGCAACTTAAAGAAAAAAAAAACAAAAACCAAAAAAACCCGAAACAAAACACAGCCTAAATATGAAAAGGCTGCTTTTATTAAGATCTTGTTTTTCATTAACATTTGTGTTTTAGACCTGAATATCATTTTACGAATAGGGTTGGTAGAGAACTGGGTACTGTGGCACTGAAAGTTTCTTTTCCTAGTGATTTATTTTATGGTAAGTGCCCTTTATTTATTTTATTTAAGATTATTTTAAAAAAGAAAAGAAGAAAAGAGACAAAGACCATTTTGATGTGTGCTTTTTTTCCCATGCTCAGGTGTGAAATATCTCTGGCAAGGATAATCTGTCAGTATTTAGAGACAGAATAAACTCCATCAGAAACCTGGTTGTTTCTTCTTGAGTATGTTGGGGAATTCTATCAAGAGACCTGGGAGCCCTATCCAAAAGCAGATTTCTGGAGATCAGAAGATGTTTGTTTGGAAGCTCCCCTGCTCCCACAGCTGCTCCTCGTGCAGCCTGTGCAGGGACCCTCTCCAGCAGAGCCACCAGGCTGACAAATTCCCCAGTGGCCTCCTGCACCTTCCTCAGTGCTCCTGCTATGGTTATATTTTGTTAAACTAGATCAAAGATTCACAGGTCCTCACAAGTCATAAAAACATAAACACAGCCACAATAAAAGTACTCACCAGCTGTCTCAGAAATGGTGGACGTCAAGCTCAAGGACTTATTTTTCCTTACATCTGTGAAACTTTCTTCTTAAGTAGGCTGGGAGTATAATCTACAAAAGATTTCGGATTCAATTCCCTTTAATTCCAGGTTTGTCCTTGACTCTTCCCACAAGAAGATTTTTCTCCTCATGATTTTAAAATTTCAAATCACCAGCCCTGCTTCCAGAGCAGCCTGCTTTCAGAGCTGCTCAACTGCAAACCTTCTTTTGGCCAGAATCCTTCACAGGTGAGTTTAAGTGTCTCAAATGTCAGCAAATGAGCTGCAAAGGGGCAACCTACAAAACACTTTATTTCACTTAAGGAAGGACAACAAATTATCTTTTTTTTTTTTTTTTTAATCTAATATGGTATTTGCAGATATCAACTTTATTTAGAACTGCCCTGTGGCTAATTTTTATTGGCATTTGTTCAATAAATCCATCTTCCCAAAGTCCCAAGATTAGTATTTGTCTCCCCGACACTGCAGCTCAAATATTTTTTTGACAGAAATATTTACAGCTGAACTTAAGCTTTTGACAGAAATCTTCCAAGAATATCAGCACATCAAGGATCTCCATTTGAATTAAGTCAAGCTACCACTTTTTTCCTCTCTGTTTCATATAAAAATATTCCTTTAGAATATCCTAAGGAAACTTTTGCAGTATCGTGACTAAATTTTCATACGATTTGTAACTACTTAATTGTAATGAAGTCTGGGGAGAGTAGAACCCACTCACATAAATTAGGCTGTTGGGCACTAGCAGAGAGGAGATAGATGTACTGCTGGAGCAGGATTATATTTAAAGGGCCATGGTTTCTTCCCACTCATCCCAGCCCCTAACAGACCACATCTGGATGGAATATGGACCTGGCTGAGAACAATGGGCAGAAATCTCCATTTTCCCATTTTCCAGCCAGCTGGGAGTCTGTGAGGCCACAGAGGAACTGGGGGCAGCTTGGAGCAGCCCCCTCAGCTGCTGCAGCTGAAGTCAGGGCAGGAGCAGATGGGTTTGTGTGGCTGAGACCTGAAATGGGTTCCCTGGTGCCCCTCCCCTGCACTGAGCAGGTCTTGAACCCAGGCCAATGTACACTGAGCTCAGAAGAGTGCTTGAAGGAGCTTAATTGGGGAGAAGCTTTACAGAAGCTGCTCTTGTACAAAATAACTCGTTTACTAGCATAGAATATAGAAACAAGTCAATTGCTTCCTACATTTCCATGTCCAACACGCTCTGTAGAGCAGAGGAGCTCCCTTATAGCTTAAGAAAGAATAACAATGGAAATTATTAAAAAACAGCTTGAGACACCAAAAATCCAGCAATTAAAAGCACCTAATATCATATTCATGCTTTCATGTATCAGATACTCCCAAACTGTTCTTGCTGCATGCCTGCATTCATTACAATATGTAAAACTGGGAGTGATAGTCACGGTCTTAAGTCAAATTATCCCACATCAAAAATCAGTCTCTGCTCTTCTACCTCAATCTTGTCACGCTGCTGTGGCTCCAGACTTGGCCACTTCCCTTAATATAATCCTTATCTTCAATGCTTCCCTCCCTTCACCCTCCCTGCACTTAAAAATTGCTTTGTACTGCAAAATGCGGCAGAGGATTTTTGGGAAGAAGGGGAAAACCTCCCTGCAGCAATCTCTCCTCATATCCAACAGCCAATTTAGAAACTCAAGGTGTCAAAACCCTCCCAAAAGTGGCATTTTCCTCCCCGTGTCTTTTTTAAATGTTGCCTCCCCAGAGGTGACCCTTCTGAGATGCCACATCCCAGGCAGGAGCACTCCACCTCCAACTCCATCTGCTGGGAGCTGACACTTGGATTAGCTGGGGGTGAGGGGATAGGGACACCCACCCTGCTGATGGCACACTGGGGGACGAGGCCAAAATCTGTACTCAAAGGGTGACCCAGCACCTTTCTCATCTCAGCTGCTGCAAACAGAAACCACCAGGATTTCCCTCACAAGCTTTGGGAATGCCAAGTGGCAGAAAAAGAAATCATCCAAGCTAATTACTGAAAGAGTGGGATAAGTAAATGACACAGCAACAGAAATCTCGGCAAATGCTCGTCCTTTCACCACATTAAAACCTGCTACTTCTCTTGGGAAAATTCAAAATTATTCCCCTTCCTTTAATATTAATAAAAATCATGTCAGGAACACTAGCACAAGCTTACAGAAATGTGACTAAATTTTAGATATGTGGCTTCTTTGGAAAGCTATTCAAACATGCTAAATAATCTTTAATCAATGGAATCCTTTGCACTTGATTTTTTGCATGAAGTGTTTTAAGATAAGAGGGGCTTTTAAAGCAACTTTCAGGTTCATTCCAGTCCTGTGATACCTCTTCAAAGTTCAGAGCCATGGCTATGCATTCAAGTGCTGCATTACTGAGAAATGTACATCAGCTGGAAAATCAAAATATTATCACATGAGCATAAGGACATTATCTGGAAATGAAGATCAAGTAAAAATTTTCAACATGTACAATAAATATTAGGGGAGGATATAATTGTAAATGAACTGAAGAGTTAAATAGCATTATCACAGTGGAGAGAACCATACTCATTTTTATTCCAAGAAAATAAGTGGAATTTCTAGGCAGTGGGTAGGCTGAGATCCTTCCCATTGCATTTGATGACAGACTGCAGGAGGTGCAAACTCAGACCAAAACAATTACTGCTTTGAAAAGCAACAAGTTTCCTGCCTTGGGAGCTAAAAGATCCAAACCTCTCAGGGATCATTTTTCTGTGGAAATTCCAGGAGGTTTAACTGTGGTGTTGTGCTTTTCCCTGTACAAGTAGGAATCTGCATCTCTGAAATCAAGAGAGTGTTTCATTGCCAAAATCAAGTCAAGTGAGATTTATCAATGTACAAATGTCTGCTCCTGGAGGAAAGACAGGTTGTGCAGTTTTAGGGATATTTTTGGCCCTTTGCAGAGTTTAAGCACTTTGCTCAGGCACCCAAATGACTCCTGAGCTTCCCCTCATGGTGGAAAGATATTGGCATTTCTTGAAGGTGGTTCAGCCCATCACAGATCAGGATCCTACTTAGGGCATTCAAACTGGCTGCCTGAATTTTTGCATGGTAGTTTTTTACCCTCAAGTTATTCCACTGCCCTAACAGGATGTGCTGACCACTATCAAAAACCCAGGAGTTTTTACCAAGGGCAGGTAGTGCCCAAACAAGTTATTATCCCACAATATATGACAAATTTCTACTCAAAAGAAAAAAGTAAAGTTTCTCACTGGAACTGTAGCAAGCCATTAAACCCTGCAGTGTGTGATGGCTTGCAATGTGTCTAACACACAATACCAGGGGTATTGCAGGTCTCACTTCATGTCACATCAAGTCATTATTTTTTTTTATTGATGCATTACAGTCTTGGGTTTGGGATGGCAGAAGTTGCAAGGAGGTCTCTGAGGTGCAGGTCTGGGTAAAACAGAGCAGCAGGTCATGAGATATTTATCAAGTGATAATGGGAAAGACCAGAAAAGAGATGAGGTGGGGACAAAGGCTTCTCCAGCTGGGAAGTTATTGAACACTGGGAGCCCAGAGCAGAGAGCTCAGTGGCAGCTGGCTGCCCTGACTCCCTGAAAAATTAATCACTGCAGATAAATGCATAAAAAGACACCACCTCAATCTGTTTGCCACTGTAGCTGGTGGCTAAATTCCCATGTCTTGCTCCTCTCCACCCTCCAGTCTGTGCCCAGATGTGCTCACAGCAGTCCTGCTGTAGTGACAGAATAACACCAGTGGGTTTGTGAGTGGTGCCTGTGGGGAAAATCCACAGGACCTTGTCCCACCACTGCTCTCCTCTTGCTCCTTGTGCACTGTGCAGAATGAGCCTCCAGTTTTTGAGCCCTTGCAGTGCCAAAATTTCAGGTTTGGCCACTCAAAGGAAACTCACCTTGAGGAATTAACTTTTATTCCTCTAGATACAAAACCTGATTTATGGTATATCCACTGGAGGTGCTGGAGCTGCTGCACAAAGAGCTTTACCATCAGCCTTTCCTGGTGTTCAGCAGGTTCATCTGGAGCCCTGAGACTCTTCTAACACCAGAGCAACATTTCTCACTGATCTGCCACTGCTTTTAGTGTTCCTTTTTAAAACAAGGATTTCTTACACACAATGCAAGAGTACTTCATGATTTCAGACTAAGTACGTGAGCAAGTACCAGAGTTGACCTTGCAAATATGTCTTGGTCTAGAAACAGTCATTCTATAAATATAATTTAATTGATAAAACCATATTGTAGAAATGTTCATAGAAAATTAACACAAGTGGAGCACAGAATAGCCAAAGGAAATTAATTTACAAGTGTGATGGCATGAAAATTCCCAGGAGACACTGAGCAATTGAACTAACCCTAGTTATATGAGCTCTCTCTGTGCTTTCAACATCATCACTACACTTGGAAGGAAAATTCTTCCAGCTGCAGCAGAGCAGCAGATGCATAAAGGGCTGATAATGAAGCCCAGTTAGAAATCTTTCTGTGCTGCCCTGCACTTGCAGCATAAGTACCAAACCTGTGGGAAACTGCAGCAAGGTCCCACTCCAGGATGAGTTCACATCATAAAGTACCTGCTATAAGTACCTTTACAGTCTAAATAGGACAATGCCACTTATGTTGTGAAAAAGAACATTTAACAGTGTGCAGCTATGTAATTATGGGCTGCCAGCAGCTGATACAACACTGTGCTGGCGTAACTACTGTGCAGACTTCACATTTACTGGGCCAGCTTTTTGGTTTGAGAAAATTGGTTGTAAAGACAACACCTGACAGAAGCATGGGGATCCCTGGGGAACAGCTCTGGGGAAAAGCAGGGTGGGATGCTACAAGTGATGAGGTTGTGCTGAAGGTTTTCCTACCCCTTGCCCTGATCTCTCCACAGCCCTACCACGGCCTCCCTCTCTCCCTCCCTCCCCCATTATGTCAAACACAGGTAACATTCATGAGCAAGAAGTTCTTCTGGATGTGCAGCCACACTGGAAAAGGAGCTGCCTTAGAGCAGCCACCAGCTCTTTGGAGGCACAAGTTTTGTGGAGACCTTTTCCCATGCAAGAGTATTGTTAAGGAGCTGAATGTGGTTTTTGTGCTAATAGGAGTAAAATGGGTTGAATTAAGTTGAAAAATAGCCATTATATTTAATTATCAGATAAAAATCTGAGTTCAGGAGGCACAATTGTAAATGTAGCAGCACCTTGTGAAGTCAGGGAGGCTTTGCCACTGGCTCAACAAGCCAGGGTCCCCCTCTGTGTATACACAAGACCATAAACATTTCATAAATGATTGCAATCAAATCCAAATAAATATATTTAATAGACCAATCTTCTCAAGATTGATTCTGAAGAAGCTCTGTAAAATGATACGTGCCTGTACATATAAAACACACTGAAAAAAGGGCCCTTTTCCCTTATGTTTTAAATTACTGAATACTCCAGGCTGGTTGCTTTGATTTTAATCTAAAAGGCTGAATTTTCAGATTGCCTAAAGAGAAATGAATATTCGTCATCTGTCCCACTAACATTTTTCTAAGACATTGCTTCTCCTTTTGGCAAACCTGCTAAGATTTGCTTCTCGTTTTTTATCTTCTGCTGTAAAACCAAATTTGTTTTGAATGACAAATAATTCATTACAGAATCCATTTTTTTAAACTTTTCTTGCCTGAGACATCTTTTTGATGCTTTCAGGGCATTGTTCTAGCCAAAGTATCAAAACTCTCCTATTTATTCCACCGTGCAGTTCTGTGTTTTGCTCTGGCAAGCTTCCAGCTGAATTAATTTGACATTCACTGATCAATCAAAGTGCCTCATTAATACCTCCTGCCCGCCTTGTCACCGTGGTCCACTGTTGACAGGAGTAAGGGATGAACATCCACAGAGTCACCTTCAGAAAATCTTTTATTTAATTGTTGTAGACCTACTGCCAAGCCCTGAGGTTATCTGCAATGTTCCTGTGTGTGTCTCTTCCTCTCTTTACAAGTGTAGTGAATAATTTTACGTGGGCTCACGCCGTTCACAGATGGAGCCACTCCAGCAGAGTTATTTGAGCAGTGGCCTCAGTAATTAGCCTGAGTGCTTGCGTGAGGGGGGTTGTTTTATTTCAAAAGCCACATGAGTGACAGGCCAAGTGGACCATTCAGAGGAAAGTGTTCAGAAAGTGGTACTGGGAAAGACTGACAAAACTCTCACTGTGGTGTTATTTATATTCATTCTGCAAGAAAGCCACTTGCCTAGTTTCCTTGTTATATAGTACATTATTCCAATTAATTACTATTTATTATTTGTATTTTATTATAATTTATGAGTGCCAAGTGATATGCCCAAGACTGCAGCATGGCTCACCAGAACAGAAGATCTGCAATTTCCATTTTCATTTGTCTGAATTGGCACCTGTAGCATTGTTAAGAACTTCTTGTGAAATTTAAACCTACATGTCCTGTGCAGGAGTTATTTGGAAGGTGCTATCTGCTTTTTTGTGGTTTGTCTTTTTTTCTTCTGAATGGGTTTAAATTTCCCATAGGAAGGCACATAAATTTCCCACAGGAAGGCACATGTTTAGACATTCCATGATATTTTTGCATGGAGATATTTTGTTTCACATTCCATATGGATGACCAGTGCATCCATACACATTACAGGAAAGGGAACTGAAGTCCCTTATATTTTCCTCCTGAAACCATTGTAGCACAGGTTTGGTTTTCTTTAGTTACACATATTCATGGATTCTTTTGGCTTAGGAATATCCTGTTATCCATTGCTACCCCAGATCACATAACACTGATCCTTATATACCATTAGGTTTCCTAGGCAGCACAATTCTACCAGATTATGAATCTGATATTTCAGATTGCTTTTGTCTGGGAAACACATAATATTCCCCAGGCTTATTGTAAGATTTCAGCGGCTGTGGTGGAGAAGAAAGCATGATCTGATAGACAGGATTCATTTACTACAATGCATTACATTTTATGTTGAATAACTTATCCTCTCTTCTTCCTATTTCTTACAATTTTTCAGTGAGAAAGTAATTTCCATGATGCATATAGTGACTTTTTCCTTAATAAAACTTTTGTCTGAGTTAGGTGTTTGGGGTTCTGTGTGTGCCCACACAGCAGCAAACACATCTCAACACTGCAAATGTGCAAACTGTTAATTAATAACGACACAACCAAAGGCATTACACAGAAACCCCATCACTGTCACAAACTAGGCAGGGATGCTCTAATATGAGAGAAGCTGTGCAGGCAATGGGGTGGATGTTTCAACAAGCCAAAGTCATAAGACACCTTGGCACCAATTTACTGCGTACTTAGAAACCAAAGGGTGTCATTAACTTTAAGAGGAAAGCTCACTCTGCAGTAAAACAGAAGCCATCAAACTGGAGATGGGAGAGTTAAAGGAGTTATTAAAAGGATGGGAAGTCGTTTGGCAGGAAGGCTCCTGGTGCACTCCCCCAGCACCAAGGGGAGTTGAGGGGTTTTTTGCTCCTCCAGTCCCACAGAAGGTGCTGACCCACCAAGAATTTGTGGTTAAGTCTGCACAAGGGGTGTCTGAAGTAGAGATAATGATCTGCAAAACCACAGGACAAGCAGAGACAAAGCTGGGAGAAAAGGAAAAGTCGGGCCAACAAGAGGTAATTATGTTAGAATGGTAAGAACATTATTAATTCAATCCTGAATAAATGTGTTGGGTGCTGCCTCATGACATGCAGGTGGAAAAAATAAAACCCAACTATGTCTTTTGTCATTCTGCCTGATACAACAAATTCTTTCTATGTTCTTGGATCTAAAAAGGGTTTCAAGGAAGTATTTTGTTTAAAGAAGGTATTTTGAGTAAAGAAGTTTTGTCTTGAAATGTGCAAATATTCAGTTTTCTACCTGTCACACAATCTCTCCTCCAATTCCCTGCCCCTATGTTTGCAAATGCATAAAAAATTCAAAAAACTGCCAAAATAACCTGCTGAATTCATCACAGGAGACGTCTATCAAATATTAATGTCACAGCCTAAGCAAAGGCCACACACCAAACCCTTTCCACCACACTCAGTCCCACACACACCATGGACCAGCTCCTGTGCACTGCCAGGCACCAGGGGAACCCCCAGGAAACAGAACCAACATCGAGAGGAGTTAAACCAGATTTCTATACCCCACTTTTAATAACATTTAACACCATTTTTTAATCAGTTCATGTAAATTTGGAGGCTTGCAGCTCTTCTGTGCAATTTCCTCTTGGCCAACTGATCAGGCCTTTGCCAGAACAGAAAAAGCTTGTGAGAATATCAGTCCCACAGGACATGGAAATAAACTTATGAATCACTTGCTAAGAAATCAAAGAAAAGAGGTCATGGGATACTTAAAATAGGCTTACACATTAAGGAAAAGAGGACTTGAACATCTTTTCATTATTTTCATGGTACTTTTCTGAAAATGGGCTGTAGCTTTGGGAAGTAGTGACTCTCATTTCTTTTTTAAACTGGTATTAGTGTGGATGAACTTTGTTGTCACATCTCCTGATTTTGAGCCACAGGATAGGCAGTTATCTAGGCATGATAGAGAAAGGAGAGCATGCCAGAGATTTTACTTTGAAATATAATTCAGGACCTTGCTCTAATGCAAGTTCTTAGGAAAGTGCAGAAGACTCCTCCTGGCTTTGGTAGTTTAAAAAGACATCCCATTTCCAAATAAAAAGTCACAGTCCTAATGCAGCTGATGAGAAACTACTGATTTGTTCCAAGGAATCTTTAATCAGCAATGGAAAGGGACATTTCATAGAACCACAGAATGGTTTGGGTTGGAACTTAAAGTTCCAACCCCCAATTTGCAGCCCCCACCTCTACACTTTTTATTGCATATTTTTCTGGCTGCTGCCACTGCTGTTGGGGGCTGTTGTGTCATCTGCCAAGGGTGTTTCAAAGGTCTGTTTGCCCACAGTAAAGTCTTGCCAGCCCTGAATTGTAGGTTCCAGGACTCCAGCTCTCTCTCCTGCACCCTGAACACCAAGCCCAAACTCATTAATTCAAGCAGAAGTGCAGGAGTACAATTCTGTTTCCACTGGGTGCCAAGAAAGATATTTGTTGACATCAGGGGAATGCTTGAATTTTGTTTTCTACAGTTAAAGCTATAATAAACCGAGAAACCCTTTATTTTCCTTCTTATTTACAGTACAGAGTTGCAAGACAGATGGTAAGAACCCATCTAGCATAAAGAACAGGGTAGCTTTAATTGGCATTTCTGTTAAAAGGATTACTGTTTGATAAAGGCTTGTATTTTCCCCTGCTAAAGGGAGGAAATTAGATCTTTGATGGAGGCTTAGAATTGTGACTGAAGAAAGTATATATATCATTTTTGGGATGGATGGTTTATTTACAGCTGGCTCTGTAGCATTAGCTTATCAATTACCTCTCAAAATGTGATTTACCTATCTGGAGAAAAAAAAACAAGCATCGTTTTTATTGTCTCTAATGATCAGTTCTCACAGTTCTTGTTATTCCCAGCTGCAATAAAATAGTTCTAATGACAGAAGTTTCAATGTACTCTGCCAAACTTTCACTGCTGTCAGCACAGAGTCAGCACACATCTCTCCATCCTTCATTTTGTGTGATACTTCTTCCAGAGTGCACTTATATTCATTATGATGAGAGAAATGTTGGGGATTTTTTTTCCCAACTGGTTAATCTACATAGATTTAAAAATGTGTATGTTTATGTAAAAACCCAAACAAACCACAAGGAACTGTCAAGAGGACTGAATATGTCTCACTGAAATCGAAGACAATCTGTCATCCAAAGCTCATACAGGAAAAATCCACAAAACACCCATTAGACAGACAAGAGGATACAAACCAGATCCCAACCACTTTCTATCACTGAAACCTCTTAAGGATTCAGAAATCTCTCAGAAGAAACTATTTGTGCACAAATCTCACACAATGCCTGAAATCTTTCCATTGTGTGATTTCAAGAGGATCAAACCTGGTCCCAATCCATTAAATTTCCTTCCTTTTGCTCACCAAAGCCCTGAACTCAAACCCACAGTTCTAACACCATCAATAAGTAATGTCACCTACTGAAGGACACGTTTTTAAACAGAAAAATTAAACCTTTGTGAAACAGAAAGATAATTTTAGGGAATTTCCTCCATTGTCTTTGACTGGTGACAACCCCAACTCCACAAAGGAGAGGGCTGGCTCTTCCTTTTTCCATTATCTTTGTGGTAATTTGCATTTTAATTTGCTTGTGGGAAACAGTTGGGACTGTTCTGAATGAGCCTAAAATATTAGAATTCAACACACTGATGCCACAAGAGTGACCACTTACCATAAAGGGAAGAGTGAGCAAAGTTTTGCTCTTATCAGTGACAAATCCAATTGGAAATAGCAACACCTTGGCATAGAGTCAGTAGAGCATCAGTAAGTGTGGCCATTTCAGTAAACTTTGAAGTGTAAAACTTTTTACCTGGGAGTGACTCCTTACTGTCTTCCCTGTTTTTTCTTCCTTCAGCTGCTCACTGTTGAAGTGTTGGTAAATGAAGTCCTTTATACAGGAAAGGTTGTAAGCATGTGATTAACATTAAAATGGCCTGTCAGCAGTCTCTGGGTGGATTTCATCTTGGGGCTACTGAGGTGCTTAATGTTCAGGATGAATTAATTGCTCTGCCAGTTTAGAAGGTCTGTTTGCCATGTTGTGCCTATATTACTGCTGTAAGTTAAATTACCACAGCCTATAAGACACCTTGTAGTCCATTTCTTCTGGATGAAAGGAGCTATGACGAATAAATTGCAGTTTCTGAAACACAAACACCCACCTGAAATGATTATAGGAAAATGGTTGTGGATATATTTCTGTTCCACTTTGGTGTTGCAAAATTTGCTGCATTCTCTTTGTCCCAGGTAATTCCACCTTGCTAATTTTCAAGTTTCACAATCACCAATTACAAGTTAAATGTCAAAATAACAGGAAGATAAGGCACCAGCGGTATCATTTGTCTATCAATAAACTGTCTCTATTCATAACTAAATTTAAAATGCAGCTCAGATGCTGCATGTCAGAAATCAAGGTAAAAAATTTTCAAACAAGCACATTCCTACTCTATGAGAAACCTGATTCAGACTAATTTTAGAACACATTAGGTATACAGCTGAAGAAAGAGATGGAGCAAATATGTTTGTGCTAATATGGTCTTCAATCCCACATTTCAAGGGGCATAAAAGCATGTCAAGCTCTTCCATCCTCTTTTGGCTCACCTACAAGGAAATTGCATTAGTAAGTGGCATAAAATCATTCCATTTCGAGCAGTAACCTGACCCTTTGTTTTCAGTGGTGTCAGAACTGAGAGCTCAAAGGGACAATGGGAAAAGATGGCACCCTAGAGACAGATAGATCACACATTTTTCCTATCAATCAAACAGTCTTTGTGCTCAGGTGGACTGAACTCAGGAGCGTGGCTGGAATTAGACTTGCTGTCATACATTTAACCTGTTTGATGCAGCAGCTACACGTGGATGCCAGAATTAAGACTCTCTCAGTGATGTGGTGAATGTGATACATTGCTCTTTGGATCATCCAAAATAGCTCAGAAATAAGCAGAAAAAATTGACTCTGCCCTTGCAGAGTGGTTGCTGATGTGCTCTGAGGTACTCTGAGGTGATACATATATATAAATACATCCCATAATATGTTGCAACCTTGCTCAGAAATAATGCAGGTGGAGCTGTACATGTGCATGAAGGCCCTGGGCAGTCCAGACAGTAACACCCACAGAAGTAAAGGCTGAGATGCTCAGACATAAGTGGCTGTTTACCCTTTTTGGCATCTGAAAATACTTAGAGACTAGCGTTTGACTGATGCCATCTTGTAATCAATTAAACTGACATCATCAGTTTTATTTGGCAATTTGGGAAAAAATAATGTGGAAACTATTTGCTGTCTATAATTCAGGACAACAAGGGAATTGGCTGAAAATGCAGTTTTCTTCCAATGTACCTAAAGGAAACACCTGAATAACTGAAAATCCATCTGTGACACAGAGCTTGCACTGATGCTGACAGGACCCACAGTGCTGAGCTTCCCACCTCACAGTGGTTAACAGGATCAGGAGCCAGAAAAAGCACTGTAAATCACTGAACAATGCAGTGTTCAAGCATTGGAATGGGCTGTCCAGGGAAGTGGAGGAGTCACCATCCTTGGGAGTGTCAAAAAAAAGTGTGGATGTGGCAATTGAGGACATGGTTTAATGGTGAACATGGTGGTGGTGCTGAGCTGATGGTTGGACAACAACCTTTGAGGTGTTTTCTAACCTTAATGGTCTTATGGCTCTCCTTGGTGTACCCCACGTCCAGGGCTGCAACTTGCCTCCCAAAGCACAGTCCACAGGTAAAGAAAGAGTACAATTGCAAAATCAACACTGAAAATGCGGCTGCAGAAGGGTGAGAAATGAAGAGTTGTGGGTAAGGGGAAGATTTTTATGGCTGGTATTTGAAAATGGATGGAGATTTATTGCATTAGAGATCCACACACAGGTTCTTCTTGAGGGCTGGGTCTGAAAAGAGGATGAAACTCAAACATCAGCAGCTGTGTTGGGTTGGGAATTGGGAAGAAGTTTCTGGTAAAATCAAGAGATGAGTCCATGAGAACGTTTGCAAACCTTAATCTGCTTGAAAGTCTCGTAGAGAATTACTAGATATTCAGGGGTTTGGGCTGTATTGTCTGATCCATTTCCCTGAGCAATAAACTGAGTAGAGATAAAATGAGATGACATTCAGTGCACAGTGACATGCCTCATGATGGGTAGGTGGGAATTTGTCATTAATTTCTCCTTTTGATTATATATAATAAAGAATATATATATGTAAAATATAGCTAGATAGATACATAAAGTCTTTGCACCTGGTCCGTGGGAGAATTGCAAACTTGTAAATATCATTTAGTGATATTTAACAAACCAGCCAGGGTCTGACAAAAATAAACAGCACCAGTGTGAGAAGAAAGCAAGAATTTTCATTAAACAACATCTTACAAAATGAGTTATATTTAACTTCTTTAAACCAGCAAAAAAACTCCAGTGCCTTGGCATACAAATTGTGGTGTTTTTCTTGGCACACTCTGTAGGTTATCTCTTGTGCAAGGAGGAAAAACTTTGGTTCTTCATTTAAGAATTATGATTTAGCACAAATTGAATTTTTGAATGTACAATTTAATCTATAACATATAAACACAAATATCAATCTGTGATTACACAAATATATATTAAAAAAGCTTCAGAATACACATACACACATGTCAAATATGCACATCTACTTACACATTTGTGGATAAGCTTGATTTTCAAGCCTATTCCCTAGCTACCACAGAAAAAAAAAATCTGCTATTTTTCCAAAGCTGGGCCTCCTATCACAAGTCTTCCCTTGGAGTGTTGTAATAAGTAATAATTTCAAAGCATTGAAACTAAATTTTCAGTCTTTAGCTGGGGAAAATCAGCACAGCTCTGTATTGACAACAATATGGAAAGTCACAAACAGGTTGGCCAATGCATTTAAAGCCCTAAAAAAATAGCTTTACCACACTCCAGTTCATGTAGGCTGAAATTTGTGAAGGATCCCTAGTTACTGACCTGGGGAGGGCTCTGGTATCACCCCTGTTTTTGCTACAGGTGTAAAATAACAACTTAGAAGTGCTGCTGACTTAGCTGGTGACAAAAGTACCACCGATGCTGTAGTACTGCTTCTGGGCATCCTGATAATATTTACCGAGCCATTCAAGTATATTATAAATATATATATATATATGTATCTCACATATGTCAAGACAAGCATCCTCAGCAAAATAAAACCCAGACAAAAGCCATAACATAACCATGTTCATCAAGACTATGTCAGGCTGTAAGAATGTGAAGTGCTCAAACCAAGAAGCCAGGCAGGCAAATCCCAAATGTCCTGCTCAGTCTCAATAGCAATGACCCCTCACTTGAAATAATCCACTCTCTATTCCCTCTCCTATTTCCACTATCAGTGTAGAGATTTAGGAAATTAGATTCAATTCTTTGGTAGGAAAACTCCTATTCCATGCAGACACTGGGGTGGAAGGCAAGTCAAACTTCCCTTGTGCTCTTTTTCTCTCCAGAAGTGCTATGTTATTGTCATCATGCTAATGAAGTCCACTCAGGTTGTGTGAATACCCTCCTATTTTTTTCCATAAAACACAGATAACAAAGAAGTAAATTTCAACAGTGATTGATTGGCAGCTGTCAAATAACACACACGGCAGTTCAGGTACCAAGAATTGCAGTTGTTTGTCTGGGCACCATAAAAACCTATTGCAAAAGCTGATGTTTTATGAAATTATCTTCCTGAAGCAAGAGACTGGTAAAAAATTATTTTTGTCGTTTCATTTGCTTTCCCCTAGTCTCCACATGCAAGTTAAAGTTAACAAGGCAGTGCTGTTCTGATCTGAGATTTATGTAAAAAAAAGCGATACCAGTCTGGAGTGCTGGGTAGTTTTCTTAAGCCAAACCTTCATGTTAAGCAGCATTTCCAGAGTCTTACAAACAAACACTAACTGTGCTATGCAATATAACTCGTGACTCTTTCTTGAAGTATTTAATAAATTTCAACACAGCTCTATATATGGCAAGAATCAGCACCTCACTTCAAATCACTTCATGGTACTGAATAATTTGCCCTAAATAAAGCATTTTCTCTCTTTATGGATCAGGCAGGTTATTGTTGAAACAAGTATATTTTTTGTGCACAATTATTTACCATATAATTTCTGTAAATAATTAGTGTTGTTAATTGTATTTGCAAGGCATCAGATAGAAGTTTAGAACAGCAGAAGTTGAAGTGGGGTATGGTTAGCACACACTCAGTGGGAGCTGGACAAACTTCATGCCAGGGTTATGGGAATTTCTGTCCTGTTCTTCCCATCCTTTCTATTATTTATTAAAAGGTCTTATTAAGTCGTTATAGTTTCAGTTATTAATTTGATTATGAAATAAAATATGCACATATATAGATAAATCTGTAAACTGAAGCGATACTTCATCAGAAAGGGATTGTTTATGTAAAGAACTCCTCAATTAACACTTTAAAGCAATAAGTTAAATTAAATATTTCATTAAATGGATTGGGATCTCAGCTAACCAAAGCAAAGCCAACAGTAGCTTGCTTAGAGCAGAAATGCTGATTTACTCCACTTCAGCCCCTTCCTAATGATTCAGGGCTGTTGAACGTGACACTCCCACACCCTTAACTTGTCAAAAGCTCTGATCCAGAAAACGTTTTGAGGACAGAAAGTAGAGAGAGGACTCCCATCCCTGCTGGGGATCTGCCAAGGCAGGCAGTAGTGCTGTACAGCTGGGAAGACTATGCTTAAAAGATTTAGCATTTCTTAGTCACATTTCAGACTTCTAAGAAACGAATAATGTAAAGTTATTTTTGGTGTGTGCATTCTAATGATGCCACATAAAGTTGGTAGCATGGGCTCAGACACAAAGTTTTAAATGAACCAGGAGAAAAACATGGCATTACTTGTCTGCACAACCTCAAAACAAGAAGACTGTTGGTTGCTTCAGATTTTTACAAGTCTCATCTTTTGTTCTGTATCGTGAGAGAGCAGCTAACAAAATAAACATGCTGAAAGATGTTTTTGCATTTCCTAGTTAATAAAAACTTCCACTGCAGTTCAGGCATAGGAAGTCATCTCTACTCCCTGTGTTCTCTGTTCTTGAGAAAGATGCCAAGGTCATTAGGTGCCAAAAGACACATTTAAATGCCTACAGAGGTTGAGCTCCCTGGGAATTGGATGCCTGCCTTAATTATTAGTCTTGAAAATTGCTGTCTCTATCTTAAGTTGCTTTTATAACCTTGAAAATTTGGCCTTAAACTACTCCTGAAAATAAGATTTAGAGACATAACACACTGCTGGCATTTTATCTGGAATCTCAATACCAAAGAATGGGCTCCTATTATTGCATAATTAAGGAAAAAAACATAAATTATTCAGAGGAGCTGTGTTTTCCTTCCCAAAGGAAGCTGTTATATCCCAAACCTGAGCCTGCAGCAAACAAGCTTCTGTCCTGCTGAGTTACAGCCACCCCAAGCTGTATGACAAGAATTGCTGCAACCTCCCCTGGGCATCCATCTCACCATGTGCAGAGGCAGCTGCTCCAGAAGGGTACCTTGGGGAGAGGCTGTAACCAAGAAAAGGGGTTTCTGTCCAGTCAAACCCCTCTCCTGAACTGCCCTCTGAATGGACCTTGCCCTCCTCAATGTCCATACTGCCTAGAGGGGCTTAAAATCCTTCACCTGGGGTTAATTCTGCCTGAAATGACCCCCTGTCTGTTGGACCACCTGACACCAGCCCCTGCATGAGACTGTACCCAACATACACTCCAGCTGCAGCCCTTCTGCCTTGAGGTGGTTTTAGTTTCTAGTTCAGCTGTTCAGCAGATCAGGTGTGGACATCAAGCACCCCAAGGTGACAGCAGCCACCCCAAAGGTGACAGCAGCTACATGAACTCCTGCAAGACGAGTGCTGTGGGAGAGTCCAAAGTTATCATGGAATAGTTTGGGTTGAAAGAGACATTAAAACACATCCCACTCCACCCCTGCCATGGCAGGGACACCTTTTCCTATCCCAGGTTGCTCCAAGCCCCAGTATCCAACCTGGCCTTGGACATTCCAGGGATCAAGGGGCAGCTACAGCTGCTCTGGGCACCCTGTGCCAGGGCCTCAGCACCCTCACAGGGAAGAATTGCCTCCCAAAAAATCCTATCTAACCCATCCTCTGGCAGTTTGAAGCCATTCTTCCTTGTCCTGTCACACCAGGCCCTTGTCCCAGTCCCTCTCCAGCTCTCCAGGAGCCCCCTTAGGCATTGGAGGGGTCTCTGAGGTCTCCCTGGAGCTTTCTCTACTCCAGCCCCAATACCTGGTTCTGTTCACATCTCCCTCACCCCAGCTGCACCAGCTCTTGTCTGAGCAGCAATGCAAAGCACTATTCCCACTCCCCTCCTCTGGCAAAGGCAAATATGAAGGTCCCAGATCATGCTCCAAAATAGCAGCTTTTTCCTCCCGTCACCTACAGGCTTGATGACTTGTGCTGATATCTAATTAATTAATTAAGGTTAGTTGAGGTCGGGGCCTGGAATCTGAGCAATTAAAGTGTTTGCTCCCCTGCTAAAACAAACCCCGTGCATGAGGCAAGCTGCCAAAGTTGGAATTGGTGAAATTTGACTCAGGAAAGGAGGTGCCCAGGGCTGTTCCCTTAGGGCTGCCCAGGGCTGTGCCCTGAGCTCAGGGATGGCACAGAAGAGGTAAGAAATAATCCTGCTAACTTTTGTTTTAAGGATGCCTTTCCTGTCCTCACCATGAACTTGAATATCTGGTATTTTAATTTTAAAGTCCAGCTCTTGAAATGGAGTGATTAGACATAATATCTCACCTTTGCAAGAGAGCCTTTGTGGGTTCAAAGATGAGCTTGAAAATGAAAACTGATTAAAGCCTGAAGGGTCAAAGCCAAGGATGGAAATGACAGTTACCTGACATGGGTTTCTTCTCAAAGATCACAGGCATTTAATCCTGTTGCATGATTCCTGACTTATATAATTTAGTGGTGCAGAAGCAGAACATGCAGTTGGTGGAGGGACAGAGGTGACCTGGGCTGGGCGAGGAGGGGGAGCAGGAATTCTGCTCCAGGGCCTCAGTGATGGAGCTGCCTGCTGAGGCCAGCTGCCCCCATGGCCCCCAGACATTTATCACTACCTGGCCTGCCATAAATACATAAACAGACAGATCACTTGTGCTGGAAATAGCAGAGAGCCACCAGCTGTGAGGATTGTACTCATCACTTTAAAAATTGATAGTGTTTCATTGTGAGTTGGGATTTTTCTGTTTGGTTTTTTGGCAGTTTTTGAGGGTTTTTTGTTTGTTTGGGTCTAATTTTTTTGGGGGGGGTGGGGCAAGGTTTGTTTTGTTTTTTCAAAACTTCTTCATACTCTTCAGGAAAATGAAGAAGAGCTGGAGAAGAACCCAAATGCTGCTGTAAACAGAAAGTGAGCATGCAGCTCATGAACATCATACGGTCACAGCTTGACAAAGCACTTGGATCTGGATGGATCATGCTTATTGCTGTTTGGATTTTCTGCCATTCCCAGGAAGCTCTGTATTTTGCACTTGTTAATTAATCTGAACTTGTTCTTAAGTCATCTAGAAGTTTTTAGAAAGGCCATTCCTTCCAAAATACTCAGCTCTTCCCAAGAATAATCCTGTAAGTGGCTAGAAAGCTTGTACTCACAGGATTCCATTCCTGTGAAAGCCTTCTAGACTTTTTAAGACGCAATAGATTAAAGGTCATTTAAATAATTATAGTTGATATAAAATTGAAATAGCCTTGATGGTACCTCCCCAGACACACAATTTGAAATAAAGTTTTTCGAATAAAAAATCCCAGCGTTATCTGCTCTAAAAGATTTATGTGGCCCACTAACCCCTGCAAGTGTCATGCATCTTAACTAATTAACTCTGCTCTTTATTGATCAGAAAAAAAAACCCTTACCACAGCAAAACAAACAAACAGCAGAAAAAAACCCCACAGGATTTTGCTAAATAAAACAATTATTATAAAATGGTTTTGACCAGTTTACAAGAAGAACATGCAGAGCCTCAGTGAACCTGGAGCCTGGGGGTATGCCATGGGAATCTGCCTCCTGGGCAAAACAAAGACTTGGAAAAACACTGTCAGAAACTCAGAGTTTCTACCTCCTATTTTAAGGGCTTTGCTCCAATCTGGAAGTGCTCTGCTTTGACACCAATCCAGTCATCCTTTTCTCATCTCACTAGGTGGAATGTGGGCAGGAAGAGCTCACTGAAGACACAGGGCTCTTCTTCACAGCCTGTGAGGACAGTTTTAGAGGTAGGAGAAAGGAAATGCATTTCTTCCTTCCTTTGACAAACAATGAAAGGAATCTGATCATCAGGAAACATTTTTGGAAGCAAAATCTGCTTTTGCCTGGATTTCAGCTCTTTCATACCTGATGACAATATCTAAGGCTAACACTTTCTCCTGCCCATTTCCCTCCCAGTTTGACTCCCACTCCCCAGCTTTTGATACACAAGGTAGAAAGTGGAGACCTGTCAGGTCAGGGACAGGGTACATGAATACAGACATAAATACTCCTTGTGAACAGCCTCCATTGGTGTCATGGATGTGCAGAAAGCTGTGACTGTAAAAACCTGGTGATTACCCTCCCTCTAGGGAGGAGAACAACCTTAAGACAAGCAAACCCATTTGGCAAAGCCATTAAATAAAATCAGAGATATAGTTCCCTCCTGTATTCCTGCCTACCTGAGTTTTTACCCCATAAATCCTCTATAATCTCTGTGCCCAGAGACAAATGCAGGGCAGAACTGCTTTTTACCCTGCAGAGCTTCTTGGGTCTAGCACAGGTCTGATGTCCCTAATTCCTTCTTTGCTCATCCTCTATAGACAAAAGGAGAGGCCTTGATGCAGGAAAACACTTGGAGGGGCTGTTTGGTTTATTTAGGCACGTTCTTGTAATCCTGAGTGAATAGCTGAGTAGACCTGGATTTAAGAATATATTTGTGTATGGGACCAGAATGAGGAATGCAGCTGAGGCAAAACATGGTGAAAACATGGCTAAAACTGCATGGCAGACACATGTTACAAACTGGGAAAGCAGGATGGCCAAGCTGTCATCTGTACAGAGGGTTTTCCTCAGCCAGAAATCTGCTTTATTCTGACACATAAAAAATTAAAACACCTTGCTAAAGAATCCTCTGGTTTACAAGACAAGCTGCTCTGGAGTGAATATAAATGTGTTGGCTGCTTCATTGGCAGTCTATGCTTCAGATTTATTTAAGATATAATGTCTGAAGCCATATTTCCCTGGTGATAAAAATCCCGTTAGTAATCCTGACAAAATCCTAAAGGGCTAAAAAGCAACCAAGAGGATTTCTAATCGTAAGTTATAAATCCTTTTAGAGAATATCTTGCTTTAAAATAATTCAGGGAAAAGAAAAGAGACTCTTAGGAAGGAGGTGGTTCTACTTAAAAATGCTATGGTGAGATCAAGGACACTTGGGAGAAATGCCACTTCCTAAGGCAAGGAGATGACACTGAGCAGCAGCTTTGGCTGCTCACTTGGCCTGCGGGACACCAGGTACCTGAGGCAGGGTAAGAGAAGGGGAGGTCTTTTGTGCAGTGCTGTTTGTAATCCCATCTTCCAGAAAATATATTGAGTTCTCCCCATTAGGGCAATAAGAAGGTAAATCAAGATCATGAGTACAAGTGATGTGTGCAGCTGCAGGAAATGGGAACTGCAAAACAAACAGGGATGTTGGAATGGAATGAAACAGCAGAGTGCATTTGGCTGATTTGTCCTGTAACATGGGCAAGGCTTCTCTTGGTTTAAATTGGTTTAAACCAATTTTTTGTGTGTGTTGTGGATGACTTCCACTTACAGTCTCACACACTGGCCAAGACTGAATTTTCAGGATTATTTTTTTTCATGGATAATTTGTGTCATATAAGTATCTGATCTATAATTTGATGATGATTTTAACCCATAGTTTGGAGATGGATGAATGCACATCTTTACACACAGTGGTAAGATGTAGGTAAAGATGTACACACAGTTTCACATGTAGTGAAACTCATAACTTGTGGAACACAAGAGGGTTTTTTGCTGAAAAAATTATGTATGTTACAAAAAACCCTGAAATAACTTCAGGAAGTCTAAGACACTGCAAATACATAGTTCAGTCTGAAAACTAAAAGGACAAACAGTTTATCTAATATTATTCCTCTGCTAGATTTATAAAAAACCTGAATTTGATATGGAAACTGTTCATTGAATGAAATAGGGGTGGCAAGGAATTAATTGGGGTCTCTGCACCTTGTGTCACCGAATGCAGAACAAGAGCCATGATTAAGAATTCATTACATTCAATTACTAATTTATCAAAGAGGCTACATTCTTCACTCACCTGGGTTTTCCCTGGGATGAAATCAATTGCATTCCACAGCAATTGATAAAACTGCTACATTTAAATAAATAATTGTACACCTTCTGAAGATTTTTAAGCCCATTTACAGCCTTCTAGGGCAGAAGTGCATCACTGGTTAAACTCTGCAGGCTGCAAAGGAATGATTACTGTGCTTTATCAGTGGCAATGGTGCTGCTTTTTACTGAGTGAGTAATTAGAAAAGAGAATCCACTGCTGAACATGCAGCTGACAAGAGGCTGGGAAGTCTCTCAGGGACAAGGCTTAGAAAAGTGATCTTGATAAATGGGAGAAACAGACTGAAAGAGAGAAAATGGAATTCATGGGAGACAATTGCAGAGCACTGAGGTGTGGAAGGGAAATCAGAGGTGCCAACACCGAGCTGGGACACAGCTGGAGGTACAGGGCAAAGCAAACTGGGAGTGAGGGGAGGCTGTGGTGGAGTTTGTGGGTATCTGTGGATGCAGAGCAGCACCAGGAGCTGCAGAGAGTGTGGGCTGAAGGATGCTCCCCTGGGAGCCTGCACGGAGTGAGGCAGCCCCTGCCCTCCTCCTCAAGCACCTTCGTGCTTTCCTCCTTCGTGCTGAGGACAGCCCAAGCCCCCAGTTGGATTTAGCCTGAAATACTTTATTCAGCAGATTTGATTTTAGCTGCTCAGAAAGGAGTTTTGGGATGGCTCCAACACCTGAGTGTGAATAACTTAATCCCTCAAAAAAAATTTGCCTCGCCCTAAATCTAATCTCGACCTGGAATACTCTTGTGCAAGCCATGGAAGCCCTTTCCAGGTGGAAAGTCACAAACAAGGTGTGCTGCAGGCAGCAGGATAAAACTAAATCTGTTGCAGGAGAAATCAGGGGGGAAGGGAAGGCCTCTGAGTGACCTCATTGCGGGGGTTCAACCTGAGAGAAATTCAATCAAAAGTGCAGGGGGATACTGCAGGAAAGAGCATGATCAGCCTCTCCTGTGCAGCATCATAGGTGGGATTTTCATCTAAAAGTAAAGTTCCATTTACCCTCTTTTTGACTGTAGCAACTCCTTGTCAAACATTCCTAATACAGCAATATATGGCACAATGTGTTTTAGAAATGGTCCTCAGTCACACCTTTGCTAATTCAAAATGAGAATGTAATGGCATGGAAAATTAATACTGTTTCTCTGCTATGTCACATAAAACTTGTTCCATATTCATGTAATAGCTCATTACTGATATGATAAAATAATATGGACACTGAAAAGCCATTTGTTTCAGAAGCACTGTGAACATTAAAACTTACAATAACTGTAGTGACTACTAGAACATACAGCAACACTTACAAAAAAATTGTGGATTCAGCAATCAGCTCCTGAATAGATTGTGTATTAAATAAAAACAATATCTAGCAAAATAAAATGCTTTATGATGAAGTGGAAAGGCCTTTTAACTGCTCAAGGATGGCATGTATCACAGCAAACTAATTAGTCAAATAAGTCACCCACTGAAAAATGGTGCAGGACTCATGGATCTCAGAACACATCCTAAGAAGGCAGAATCTTTCTGTGTGAGGCCTCGTCCACCTCACCTGGGGAGGTTTGTCCTGCCAGAGCCCTACCTGGGAGTATCTCCCTGCCCAGGAGGAAATGGTGACTTCAAGGGCTGTAAAGAGCAGCTCATGAGGCATCTCCCACTTCATTTGGCTTTGGACTGGGTTAGGCTTTGGATCCTGACTGTATGAACCAGACAAAACCTTTCTTTTAACCTTTAGTTGCCTGTTATACACAGACAAACAGAAGTAGTTGCTGATACATGAGGATAAGTCCAGAGTCACTGATCTGAATGTGAATCAAACCAAAATTAGAACCAATTTTATTCTGGAAAGCAAAACCTGGCTCATATAGATTTGCAAACAATCTCCATATTTTTGAAAGAGATACTAGCAAGGTGAGGTTACAAGGCTGTGGAGCTCATGTTTATATCACAGTGGGAATGGGTATATTTTTATGACATTTGTAACCCAGTCAGACACAGTACACTCATCTTACTGTTATATTTAATATAAAAAAAGGGGTAGCTCCACCCTGCACTAGAAATCCTAAATCATATGGTGTATTATTTGGCCAGAATATTACTAAAGTCTCTGTCTGTAAAGCTTCTCACAGCACATGAAAATATTACACATGCAACAAGAAAATCTACTACTCACAGGAGTTTATATTGGAAGATGTGGGGGACTTGTGGTTGTTGGTTAATAAAGGCTCAGGGGAAAACCATTCATAAATACACAGCCCATTTCAAAGCATCACAAAATGAAGAGTCTGAGACATTTTAGCAAACCTCCAAACTACGTTTTAAACTCTCCAGTTATGAAACAAATTGCTCCACATTGAGTCACTATCGAGAGAAAACTACCTTTAATGCTAGCAGAAAGTGTATTGCAGAAATTCCTCACATCTGCAAAGCACCTCACTTAAATGATAATTATGTTCTATAAAGTGCTGTTACTCTTAGTCACTATTTACTTTATCTATTCTGAGTCATATTAAGTGTGGTGTCTCAGCTGCAGAGGATTTCATTACACCATTTGTTAAAGCATCTTTAATAGGCCAATTTCGGCGTCTGTCTACTGTATCTCACTAAATGGTTTTTATTTGCTAAATGGTACAGTTTAGATGAAACACACTTCAACAAGAAATGCAGCTGTACTACTACAGACGTCACACTAACAGCCAGAAGAGTTTCTCTGAGATTACTGTGACTACCAGGGAAGTGAGGTTGCCATCAGTAAGATCTATTTTGAATCCTTACACTGGTGAAGCTTCAATTAAACTGCTTGGGACTTGAACCAAAACTTGAAATTTAGCCAGAGTTTGGGAGTTTATTCAGAAAAAATAAAACTATTTCTTTGATGTTGAAATTTGTAACCTCTAATGGATTAAAAACATGTAGATTAAAAGGTGGAATAAATACTTCAATGACCTTATTGGAGGTTCAGTTTCAGCCAAGTATTTCAGTCATACTTTGTATGGGAGTGAGACATTCAAATAAAACAAATTTACCATGTGTTGTAAATAAAACAGAGTACAGCAAGCCTTGTCAGTGTGGTTACCTGCTCTAATTCTCAATAGGTCTCTCTATCTACTTGTCTGCAATCAAGCCGTCTATATTTTCAAAATTACATACTTTAAATATTGTTGTAGGAAAAGCTATCAAGTCCAGTTCACACTAGAACATTTTAGTCCTGTATATCTGTAGTTAAGCATTGTCATAGTACAGGTAAAGGTCCCAGCTTCAGCCTTGGGTTTTTTTACAGTATTCCTTCAGACTTGTTCCTGCTTTAGCCAGGTCTGCTACCAGCAGGCTCCAGCCCTGTGTGACTGATCTTTCAATTACACTGTGTTGATTGTGTCGTGGGTTTGATTCCTGCATCTGATCTTCCTTTCCCTTCCTAAATACCCCACACTTCCACACAACTAAATCCAGAACTTCAGAGCCCTTTCAGTCTCTATTAGGTGAAGGAAAGAGAAATATCACTCCAGCTGACACCACTCAAGTGATGTTATCAGTTACATTAATGCCTGGAAAGGGTATCTCCACTGAGACCTGCCAGCAAGAAAACATGCCTTGCATTCAACAGGAACCTTCAGGCACTGAGGACAGATAGTTTGGCCAACCTGGCTGTGTGCAGTGTAATTCCCTAATTTAACACTGCCCGTCCTCTTCTACTCAAGCAAACACCTCCCAGTCCTCCTGCAGGAAATATCTCCACAGGACCAGAGCAGCAAAGTTGTTGGTCCCTTCCCTCTTTAAATTTGTGTGACTTTTATGCATCCCAGGCAGCATCCTAAGTCCTGATCATAACAAAATATCACAGAAGCTTCCAGGAAAACAATATGTAAATACAGAGTACCTTTTGTGATTAAAAGTCCATAGATTTTTCCCTGAAAATCAGAGAAAAATCTAGAAAGCCATCTACATTTGCATGGCCCACCCCTCTCTTGAATGACATGTTTGTCCAAGGTGTAAAATAGACATTTACAGATGAAGGCAAGACAGACTCGCTGCTGCCTTGGATTTTTGTGACTAGCACCAGACAAGATCTGACAAGGAGTGGTCAAGATAAACTCCCACGGTATCCCTCACCCAGGTCCAGCCTTTCCACCCCTCTGGGGGGGGAAAGTGAGAACTCCACAAAGCTATCTTTGAAGAGGAATGAGGTGAAACCAAGGAAAGAAGCAGCTGGAGGGGCAGGGACACAAAGAAACCCTGTGTCAGAGAAGCCTTTTGTCGCTTCCTAGAACCACTGAACCTCCTGAGCTGGAATGTGCCCACAAGAATCACTGAGTCTTATCCCAAGATACCCCAAAAATCCCACCCTGTGCCCAGGAGTGCTGCCCAAATGCTCCTGGAGATCTGGCAGCCTTGGGGCTGTGACCATTCCCTGGCCACCTCCCCCTGTTAAAGGAGATGGAAATTCTGTCAGCTTGCAGCTAATGGGAAAGGAAAGGTGGCTGCTCTCTGTTCATCACTTGCCCTGGATTAATCACTGGAAAGGCAGCTCAGGTGAGTGGTACAGGGGGTTGCAGCACCTTGAGTTCTGTGCCAGTGTGTGCAGTGCTTTCACAGGGTGAGGTCAGCAGCAGCCAAGGATGGCAGTTCTGGATAAAAACAGCCAAAGCAGCAGGTGATCTGCAAAGCAGATACCTGCAATTAACAACCCAGTGGACTTTGGGTTGATGGTGGGTTTTTTTCTCCTCATTAATTAATTCCCTCAGGTAGTTAAAAGGAATCCGAACCCTCTGCCCAGTCTGAAGAAGTCAGGAAAAGTTTCCTTTTTTCCCCCTAATATTTCAGTGCACCACAGCATGTTTTGTAGTTGTTGGCCAAGGACTGACAGTTGCTTTTCATGAAGCACACTGCTTTGCTGACTTTTGATGCTGAACTAAATTATCAGCTATAGCTTTGTACTGTTCCCTTCTGTATGCATTTTCTCTTTAATTAAAGTTGTTGGAGGTCGTTGCATGTTGCTGAAATCTCTGCAGGGAAAACACTCTTCCTCTGTTTTGGTGCAGTTTGGCTCTATGACTCCTTTCTTATCCTGAGTGAATTAATGTTTTCTTAAAGGACAGAACTGTGAAATGGGAGTTAAGGTGCAAATGAGGGCAGTTTTTCCAGTATCTTTGCTAAAATAGGGTACCCTCTTTATGGTTCAACCCTGCCAAGAACTTAGGCACATGCTTATCTTAAATAGCTCCACTGAAGTCAATGAAACAACTCACATGACAGCAAGACAGTGATCAGGGGTTACTCCAATGGATGATCTATGTGTTAGGATTAAAAATAATTCCTACTTGGGAGCTGGGAAAGCATTTGCTCAAGCCTGCTGTTTACTGGTTTCCTCCCTGAATGTCCTCTTGATTAGCACACAAGCTCCATATGAAATATTTGGAGGATTTATATTTTCTAGGCATCCAAGCAGTGCCTTTCTCTTAAATTGGATGTGAATGCCAAGGCAACTTTATGTTCCTTTTCTACTCAAATGCTCTGCTGCTACATGTCAATACTGCTCTATGGCAGTTTTCATAAGAGCTGGAAGTATAAAGTACACCTGCTGTGGCCATCTCTGTGTTTTCTTTTCAGTTTTTGTTGTAGTTGAAACAGAGTTTTCTGATGCCTGCTCTCAATGAACTTCATCTTCCTGAATTGATTTGCTGGATTTTCAGCTGCATTCAGCTCTTTACCCAACAGCCTAATCTCAGCAATATTTATTGTTCTCTTTATTTAGCTCCATCTCTTTATCACACACTTTCCTTCCATTGTTATGTCTGTTTTTCAGGTAACAAGCTGCAAAAAAATAATGTAACTTTTTTTTTTGGTGCAGATTCAAAGGAAAAGGTCTCTAATTATGAAGCCTCTGCTCAAGACTGCACAAGGATTTCTGCTGTCTCCCCTGCCATGGGCAGGAGGGCAGAGACAGCCAGGGCTCAGCCCTTCCATGGCACATTCAGGAACAAAACCCACTGGGTTTCACTGGAGCACCAGGGCAAGCTCAGGCTGTGCTGATCCTTTGGGTCAAACTGCACCAGAGGTGAGTCTGGAGTGACTAATTTTAACAATATGTTTTTATAATTCCAGGATTTCTTTTTCAGAACGTCGTTACAAAAAATTTGTTACTGAACTTCCCAGGCAGGTTTTTTAGCCACCTCCAGGCTGTAAAGCTGTAGAACAGCTCACATTTAGAAAAATTACAATAATAAAATACACATACGAGGACTGACTCCATAATAAGACTTTTTCATGTAATTTTGCTGTTGAGTGAGACAAAACTCCTCCAGTAATGAAAGAGGAGGTTTGCTGTCTGTGAGAAGAAGATGCAAATCCTGATTCCATTCTTTGGTGGTGCTGAGAGCAGGAGCCCAGCTCATGTTTGGTATGAATTCAGTTAGTCTTTTATGACATTGTAATATGCGACTCAAAAGAACTCATCAACTTGATCTAATCTATGCTTCTCTACAGAAAACTCAAATAAGCTTGAATTCTTGGATTAGTCAATGTTTGCAGCCACTTGAATTACATTTCATATATACATAAAGTGAGCATATGAATCTCAGCAGTTAAGCACTCTTCTGTCAATTTCCATTTTTTTCCTTCAGAAAAGAGTAAAATATATTTAAACTCATCATGCTGAGAAGTAGGATCTGGCTGTAATCAGATACAATCAGCCAAAGGAAAAGAAATAGCCATATTTGCATCCATAATCTTTTTTTATCTTGACACTGAAGGCTAATTGTCATATCAGGAAATGCAGAATGAAATACAGTATATGTGCCTGAAGGTACCATGTTTGCAAAATTGCTTAACAGCAGCTACTACTTGCTGTTTTGACAAAGATATACTCTTGCTGTCTGATAGCACATTTCTGTAGGAAATAATTTTGGGTAGGCCCTGTCAAATAAAGTTAGATTTAATGCAGCCACAATGTTAGTAATAAAGAGGAAGCATTGACATTTTCTTCATAATTAGATGTTGCCACTGATATCCAGCAAGAAGACACTGCTGTCCTGAATTGTGATTGTTGCTGGGATGCTCATTGCATTCCCTGAAATCTGTGCTGTCCCTGCGGGTGCCGAGCACATGCACACGAGTGTTGTACTTCTGATTGAGCTGTCATAAATCCATCAGAATGTGATAGAACTCCACCAGATGAACCCTACCTGAACACACAGCAAATAAATCCCTCGCTGCCACTGGCTATTTGTATTATATTTCACATCTTAGGGACAATAGGAATGTGTTATTCTCTAGCAAAGTGTCTTTTAACGGCCTAAAAATTAATAGGAGCTGAGATTTGCTTTCATACACCACATATGCCTGGGGGTTTTTGGTTTTGTTTTCATCTTCTTCAGGTAATCATTTATCTGAATGAGGTTATCAGATGATGAAATGGAAAATGGACAAGTTATTATAAAATTGCTGTGACAGCCTAATCAGGAGCAGGGTCCCACTGTGTTATCAATCACAGGATCAGAGGATGGTCTGAGTTGGAAGGGACATTAATGTCCATCCTGTCCCACACTCTGCCATGGCAGGAACACCTTCCACTCTCTCCCAGGTGGCTCTGAGCCCCATCCAACCTGGCCTTGGACAGTTCCAGGGATTCAGGGACAGCCACAGCTTCTCTGTGCCCTGTGCCAGGGCCTGCCCACCCTCACAGGGAACAATTTCTTCTGAATATCCCATTTAACCCTGCTCTCTGGTTAAAATGCAGTTTGAAGTCATTCCCCCTTGCCCTGCCACTCCAGGATATTCCCTCTCCAGGTTTCTTGTGGGCTCCTCCAGGGGTGCCCAGATGCCCAAAGAAAGGAGCACTTCCAGAGAGTGCTACTTGGCCACTGCTATGACAAAGAATCCCCACAGTGCCCATTTAGCCCTGGGGCCTGTCCTTACAAAGTCAAAATAAGGAATAAAGATATTTGCAAGACTCAGTTACTGAGTGGAACCACTGGAGCCTTTTTCCTGTGGCAGGTGCATCCCCCAGGTCTGGCCCTTGATCCAATTTGTGCTGTTACAATCAGCTCACACAATCCCATGTAAATAAAGCAAACGAGCGAGACGGAAACAAAGGCAGGTGGAAACAGAATAAAAAATGCACCTAATAAATATTATAAATCCTGCAGCAACCAGACAGTTCTTTTTATCCTAAAAAGTAGAGAGATGGAACTGATTAGTTCTCACTGAGGAAAGGATATTGATGTTTAATACCCTTTTGAGGCTGTTGAGCTCAGTTATTGGATTCAAAGCAGGATACCTGATGGTGCAGACAGCAGCATATAACTCTGCTCCCATCCCTAACAACTGCAAGTCCACAAGAAAATTACCAGTTTCAGCTCGGACATGAAGGTGGCCTTTTGCTGGTTGAAAATCCTTTATTTATGAAACAATTTAAAATTATTTGCCATTTGCAATGCCAGGAAGAAACAGCACATTTATTCAGCCAAAGTACAGTTATCTCTGCAGTGAGGTTTAGAGCGGTCCTACTGTTTGTCATCTTTTAGGCTGAATTTGTATTGGTTTTGCAAATGTTAATGCAGAATGATAAGCAAGATTTAGCCCAAGCAGAGAATGTTAGGAGAAAATATGGTTGGGTTTTCCCCTAAAAAAAGCTACAATATCTTTGAAGGGGCAAATTAAAAAAAATCGTGAAAAACTAATGACCTGAGAAATGAAGAAGTAAAAAGTGAGTAGTTTGCACATACAATATTTTCTTTCTGGGGTGACATCCATGAAGACTTTTGGTCTAAAAAGGTGTTTATTTTTCAAAACTTGAAGTGCTCATTTAATGTTTTTGAAGGGAAACATCTTGATTTTCTTTTTGGTTTTGATTTTTTTAATATAAAAATTGAATTTAGTCATTATAAAAAAGCCAAAATATTAACACTGAAAATAAATATTGAAAGAAGCATAAAATCCTTAGAAATTTGAATATGTTCAAACCAGTAACTTAAATTGACACTTAATTTTTTTTTGCTAATAAAAAATGCTTTATTCTAACATGACCAAAATTAAAAAAAAAAACCAAAAAACAAAAAAACCCATCCTAAGCCCCCCCAAAAGCCAAAAACCCAACCAATCCCCAAACAGACCCATCAATTAGTTACACACTCTGTGAAGTGCTTCTTGAAAGCTCTTTACTACGCCTTTTGTCCATAGAATATGATTTCTAGCTAACAGACATTGTACCTGGCTCCTGTTTTAAATAAGAGGACAAAGTGATTATATAAATGACAACTCCTAAAAATGGCAAAATGTGGCTGATGCAGAACGTGAAACTTTGGGAAACAGAAAAATAAACACCAGTAGTTACAATATACCAAAAATACATTTTGAATCCAATATATTTTAGCCATATCTTCTAACTTCTCCAGGATCTTACAGGCATTTTTGCTAAAAAGCCAGTGCAGAAGCAGACTTTTTGACATAAGAAATAGCAGCACAATCATTTTCTGTTCATGGCCTCCAATCCTCCAAAGGGAAACTGAAAATAATATAGCCTAATTACAACTCTGAATAAAACAGTTTTATTACCGAATGAACGACTTTAATTCTTTGTTTGCTCTCAAATGATACGTGAAAATTAATATGTGGCAAATTAACACCATAAAATTCGTGAGTGAAGGGGGTTTTTTTTGGGTTTGCCTTGCCCTACTTGCAGCAAGGGAATACAATTTCTCTTCTGGATCACAGGCAATAAAGAACACCAGATCTTAGTAATGATAGAAGTTATAAAGCACTGGGCTTCCCTTACAGCATAATTCAGTCATTCAGATGCCTTCATGCTTACAAATGTGTTTTAAATGAGTCTCACAAGTAAAATGTGGCTCTTCTGGTTTGCACCAAGCTTTACACCTCGGTGGGGACAATGCAGGGAACCATAACCTGCCATGAAGTGTGACAGTGCAGGATAAAGCCTGGCTTCTGCTCCATTCCATCCTCACATTGCTCCTCACTACCGTGACACAATCAGGCACCTGAGGTCCTCTATTGCCCCATAATGAAATCCAATTAAGATTCATTAACCTCTGGCCTCCCTCACTCATTTGATGGACACTGAGCTTCTCAGGGAAAAAGCTAAAAGGTGAACTTGAATGAGCTCGGTTCAGCAGATGACATTTTGAGGAGTTAAAGACACCTTAGGTGACAATTCACATCTGAAGAACCAAGGCATGTTGACATACTGATTGATAAATGGAAACATTATATGTGATGGTCATGCTGGCTGAACATTTGGAGTGATTTATGCTGTAACATTTGCTTTTTATATGTGTACCATTTTTTAATGTTAACAATAAAGTGCTGTAAATGCTACATTAGTAATAAAATATGCACTGGCTATGTGCTTTATTGGCTTTATTTGTGTATGAATAAATACCACCACATTCACACAAAAATGATATGGAAATAATACACCTTGAGCAGGCACAGTGACAACCTGTAACTATCCTAAGGTGAAATTGATGTTAAAATCCAAGAATGGAAGTCTGCACAAACTGATTCATGTTGGGAGGTACCTCTTACCACTGTGCTTAAGGAGAAATGTGTCAAAAAAGAAAAAAAAGGATGTATCAGAGTTATTAGGAAAAGTAGAGCAGATGACTATGTGGAAGGGACAACACTTAACTGATTTATACCAGTGCTCAGAAACAGTTCAGACTCTTGATGTTCCTTTGAGATTAATGACACCATTGCTCTCTATTATAGGTACCCACACATGCACAACCACTCTGCTGCAATATGAGACAAAGCAGCAAAGCAATTACAGAAATGTCAGAGTTTTTTTTCGCTTCCCCCCAACAATGAACACTTTATCACCTCCTGGTGACCAGTCCACTTTCAAATGGGGCTGGTTTTCCTTCAGGAAAGGCCTCTCTGGAATAATGGGCCAGCGTGGGGGTTCCTCATTGCTATAGAACCACACAAAATATGCTCCAGACAAGATTTCCTGGAAGACCAAGCATCCTGCTCTGCAACCATCAGCCTGTGCATTTCTTGCATACACACAGATGCCCCTGGGAGGCATCACTCCTAATGTGGATGTACAACACAGATGCTCTGTGCATGTGCAGTACAGCCAGCACTTTCATACATGACTGACTCTCCAGACATGCAAAGTAAATCCAAATATTTCATGAAGTCCAGAGCTTGCTTTATGAGTTAGCAATAAATCTACAGAGCACACACCATGTTGTCAACATTTAAAGGGTGAGGTTGACTTACTGCCTACCTACAGTGCCCTGGCTTTGACATGAGTCAGTAAGACAAACAGGAATCCTGGATATAAATATTACTATGTAGTTGTATAAAACATTTACTTTGAAAAATTCGTAGGATCAAAAAGGAAAATAACCAGAGAAAACTTCTGACATGGGGTACCCAGAAGTTGGCACACAGGAGCTGGGATAGGTAGGAGAATTTGTAAATTCACAACAGCAGCAGTTCTGAGTTAGCAGCAGTGTGCTGTGACTTTTTGCAAGAAGTCTTGCATTGAACAGCTTTACCTCACACAGATCATCTGGCTCAGGCACAGCCCAGTGCTAATAACTTCTCCTGAGCCAGGTAAGGACTCAGGATTCATGGGAAGAAGAATGGCAGGGCAGGAGTGGAAGTGCTGTGGAATTACTGCAGCACATCAGGCTGTCCCTGCACTGAGTGTGAAGTGTCAGCTCGGATGGAGGCTGTCAATGGAGCATAAATTATCACAGCAGCCAAAATATGGGAAGATACTGTGCTGTCCTGAAATGCAGCTAACTTCCTCTGGGATAACAAAGCCCTGACACCGTAGGGATGTCCTATTTTGTTGATAAAAATAGCCCCCTTTGAGGAGCCAGAAGAGACACAGAGCCTTCCCCGGTGCAAAGGAGAGCAGTGTTTTCATGCTGGTGGCTTTCCTAAGGCTCTGGCCACCCCCTCAATGCAGCCTTTCACCATCCCTTCCCTGATTACAGTTACAGAAGGCAGCAGGAACAGCAGGCACCTTTTATAATCAAAGATCTCAATAGTTACAGAACACCATGTAAAAGCCATTTCCTCACTTCAGCAAAGACTAAGTGGCAACAAGGGAGAGGATGAAGCAGGGACAGTGGCAATTAAAAGCAAAAAAGGATATAAAAATATTCCCAAAAGCCTCAAAAGTAGCAGGAAGAGAAGACCATTTCAGTCTTAGCTAGCATTAGCCTCCTTACATGGGAACTGAGTCTAGAGGTAGAAATGGCAGTACCCAGGATTTTGTTATTCACAGCATCCAGTGGTGATGTGGATTTGGGGAGGAAGGGGATCTCACAGCACTCAGAGATAACAATTACCCCCCATACACACAGGCACATGCACATTTATCTCAGACACACACAAACAAGCCTGTTGGCACACATAATGCACTCCACAAACCCAATTTGTTCTCACTTCATTATTTTCAAATACATAGGGAGAGTTCTGGGAATACAGGTTGTTGCTTTGCCAAATTCTGCAGAATGCAAGTTCTTTTGGTATTAACAGGAGTCTTTATACTATTTTCTCTCTAATTTTCTACTACAGCACTGCCAAACACCATTTAGCTTTGCTCAGAAAGTTGAAGCTTTTATAGGCAAAGCCCCAGAAACAGTTCTCTCTTTTTTTTTTCTTTACTCCCGTGAGCAGCCACATAAATCCCAGATGTTCTCTATTCTGCAGGAAGTAAATATTGAGATTGTGCTAGGAGATATTCAAATAGAGCTGATGGACCTGTGAGCCTGAGATCCAAAGTGTGCTGAACTTGAAACAGTTCTGTCAGCAACTGCCCCCTCTGACAGTGCTGCATATCTGCTGTCTGCAATCAGTCCTGAGGGCCATAGATCTTCCTAATCACCTTTCTCTTCAGTGACAAATATGAGCAAGCTAAAGGTAAGGTCAAATGAAAGGACTAAACACCTTCCATACATCAGGAAACTTACCCTCACTTCAAAATATGAAGCTCAGCATCTGGTGAGCTTGAGTGATGTAAAGAATTTTTGGCAGAAAAACAGCCAAAAGAACAGAAAAACAGAAAAAAGAACCTGATGCAAAACTCCTTGAGGGCTGTTGCAAGCTGGGGAAGATGGTTCATTCCACTGAGCACAGTCTGTGAGCACACAGCTCTCTACACCTCACACTCAGCCACGATGCAGAAGGCATTTGTTGTTAAAGGCATTTGTTATTATTACTAAGAGTAATTGTTCTTTGGAAAGGAAAGAGAGGTGCAGCCCCGTGGGCTTGTGTGAAGTTTTATGTGTGTAAAACTGGGGTTTTTTTGCCATCAGTGAGTGAGTCCTCAGTGGACCCCAGCCTGGAGGGACCTTTTCTCCAGTGAGCCCAGCAGAGCAAAGGGTGTGTGACAGGGAATGTCCCACTTTGGGGCAGCTGCCAGGACTTGGAGGATTTCCCTGTGAAGAGAACTGTAGATGTTCCCCACCCCTGCCTCACCTGGGTGCAGGGACATTCCAATTCCTGAGGAAAGCTGGGAAAGGCAGTTGTAAGGCAGAGCTCAGTTCTTTGTGTTTCACCCCGGAGCACAAGGCTGTTAAACACTCCCACCCTGATGACCTGGAGGTGGGTGACTGCCTCCTTTTTTTTAGGAAAAAAATCAAGGTTTTAGTAACTATCCTCAGGAAAAGAAGTAAAATGGGAAGCAAAGCTCAAATCACCAAAAAAGCCTGGAACTTAATCCCCTGTCTGAGCATCTCAGCCAGATGACAGAATGACTTTAACTTGGAGCAAATGGGCTGGATGTAAAAAATATAACTTTTCCCAGGTACAGCAAGAAGGAACAGGCACAGAGGTATCTGAATGAAAGTTCAAACCTGAACTTTGTACAAGGCAGTGTGAGTAGTCAGTAATTATTTATAGCTACTGGCCTGTACCTTCTGAGCAGAGGAGAAGCACTAAGCAAGATACATTTCACCATGAAAGAGGCTCTGGGAATATTTCAGGAGGTTATGGGAAGAATATCTGTTGAGGGGTCATGGCTCAGGGCCGGAGGCTGCCTGCTACAGTCTGAATTATATTATTTTATTCTGCAATCCCAGAATGTTCTATTCCATCTGTCACAGAAACTGTCAGTCAGTTCTAAGTACAGCCTAAGTCTATTTGAATTATTATACAAGGGATAAATGGCTTTTCCTTTCCCCAAATGAAGCCCCTAGACTCAGTGTTTCCACCACACAGATTCTAAATTGAAGGAAACTTTATCCAAAAGCAACGGAAGACCAGCCCCAAACCTATCAGAGCATTACAGAACCAGAGGCACCTTTTTGTTCCAAGCAGCTCCTGTGAACCCTTGGGCTGGGGGTCTTTGCTGTGCACTCCACCCCTCCTCACCTCATCCTTCTTGTGCTCCATTGCCTCTCCAAGGGCTTTCCAAAGCTGTTTCAGATTTTTAACTCCTCATGACAAGCAGACTAAACACTTCTTCCTCCAAACCCCACATGAGTAAGAAATGATGTCATGACTGACATATTGGTGGCTCCAATTTGTATTGGTAGTGTCCTTTTCCATACAGGAAATAGAGACATTAGCCAAGAACAGAATTTGTTCCCCTTCTTATCCTATTCCTCTCACCTGAGAGAAAAAAAATGAAGAGATCTAGTCTTAAAATTACCAAATTTGCAAAATCAGCAAACACAAATCTTCCCACGGGACTGGGCACTGTACAGCAATTACGAGGAAATCCACCTTCTCCAAGTGTCCCCTGATCCAAAATGGGGAGTACCCACTGGGAGAGTCCTGGCTGCACAGAAAATCAATTTGCTGACCCATTACATGAGAGATGGATTTGGTGTCTGTGTGAGGGCTGCTCCCCAGCACAGAGCCCAGCTATCCCAGCCTGCCAGCAGCTCATTCTCCATGGTCCAAATGGCCATGCAGCCCTGCACATCCCACACATGGCATCATGTGGAATTACCCCTCTCCCACAGGTCCATCCACAAAAACACAGCTCTGTGGAGGAGACCAGATCAAAATTAATGTAGCCTAGAGCTCTATTTCCATTGCAATTCTAGCTCAGGGCTGTTTCTCAATGCTTCCTAGGAAGTGCTGGTGACATGTTCAGCCACTGAGGATTTCCTGGCTGTAGCACACTGCTGGGACTGCCAGGACAGCCAGGATCCAACCCTCAGTGTCACAGGGACACTTGTGCTGGGGACACTTGCCACTTGCTGAAAGACACATCTGAGTGAACAAATGCAAGGGGCAGGGAGCAGTTCTGCCCTGGCCTGCTGGGAGACCCTGTGCCCCAGTGCCAGGCACTGCTGTGTGACTGTGAGCAGGGCAGCCCCACAAAATCCACACTCCTACAGGCAGGCTCAGGTTTTGTCAATGAATTACATCCCTTTCCCCAGATGCGAAGGAGACCAGAGGTGCCCCGTTGTGTTACAGGGTAATATAAATGTTGTTTTTGGACTTTGGTGCTCCAGAGCTCGTTTGCCAATTACAGGAGGCTCAATTGTTCAGACGAGAGTCCCGTGTTGGCTAATTGGCAAAAACATATACACAGCTAAGTAGCACACTGTGTCCTACTTCGATGAAATGTGCTACCATTCCATCCTAATTAGAAGTGCTCATTTGCTCTTTTAATTGCATACCTTTGCATATTTACAGCAATTAATAAATTGCAAAAGTGGAACACACTAAGTCGGTCTAATATTTGCATTTCTGCTTGTTAAGTCCTTTAAGGCGTCTCTCCCACATTAGGCTTTAATTATGTGAGGAATGCAGAGCACCTGATGCCATGCTGGAAGCCCAGAATGGTTTTCTTTGGACTCCTCTACCTGGTCACTAACCAAAGCAGTGTTTTCCCCACAAAAACTGGCTAAAGATTTACTTCCTGAGGAATTAATGCTGTAATTGCAGGCATTTTTCTAGCTGGCTATTATGCCCTTGAAATACTGATACAAACTTAATTACAGAAGTACAAACAATGCCATTTTTGTGAACTGCTTTCTATTTGGTGCCAATTATGCAAGTAATAAACCATATTCAGTAAAAAAAATAACGCCTTTTAGCAGTGCCCAAGTTTTTTCTATGTTTTTAGCAATTTTGGGAGCTGCTTATTTTTACTGCCTGAAGATATTCTGCCACAATATGTATTCTACAGTAACAGGAATAAACAGTTTATTTCTGAAATTTTCCTATTAAACAGGCTACAGTTTTTAGTTGGTTGTGGTCTGAACTGCTCTTTTGGTTTCATTGAGACAATGCTAGCTCACATCAGCTGGGATCTGGCTTAAATTATAATTTTAAAGGATCTGATCCCGTTTGGTCTGGACATTCAGGAAGGGTTTTTTCCATTAAGGAATTATTTACCTCAAATGTAGGCAATTGTTATTTTTTAAAGTATTTGGTGTACATGCACGCAGATGAAGAAATAAAGCATACTTTCTGTTTTAAACTGTGATGTGTGTAACAAAGCAGATAAGAACAGGGAGGTTTTAGAGACAACAAGGAGAGCACAAGAAATTATGAATTTTTTTTCAGATCTTTGTACATGCTCACTGCTTTCCAAAATCTCACAAAATCCACTCATGTCACTCTTGTGAGACTGCAGCTCACAGTGCTCATTTCAGAAAACAAAAGGCAGCTGACATTCCTGGCTGAAACATCTGGCTCTACACCTGACTGTGGATCAGGGTTTTATCTGGTGGCATTTGACAGGGCTGCACTGGTGCCAGCAGAGCTCATCTGCTGAGCTGAGCCAAAAGCCCTTCCTGTGCTGCAACCTTTCCTCCTTCTGGACACAGAAAGACCAGTCCTTCATACAATAGCTCCAGATCACAGGATTTCTGGATGCTGTTCATAGCCCTGGCAAAGTAAAGAGCATGGCAGGAACAGAGAGCAAATACAGGGCTGTGTCACAGAGTCACAGGGATTCTCCCAGCCTGCAGATCCCTTCATGGCAGGGAAGAGGGGACACTGACCAAGGGTTAAGGCTTTTCCATCCATGTTTTACTGGCATGCTGCTGCTGAGGAGAGCAGCCCTGGTGCTGGCACAATTCCCAGCAGAGTGCTCTGGTGTGCAGGGGGTTTTCCCAAACTGGGAGAAGCTGTGGGAGAGGCAACAGGTACCTGCAGCTTGTGGGACAGCTGCTGGCAGGACCTGGGTGGGACCAGGAAGCTTCAGCAGCCAAACCCTCCCACACCTACAAAAGAAGCCCTGGGGAAGCACTTGGAGACCAGGAATGCTGCCACCAGGGCAGATGGCACAGAAGGGCCCTGCCAGCTCCACTGAGAGCTTTGGTACCCACCCACCACAAAGTCAGGGACCCTGTGAGCACTGCACTCACCACTGACAGAGCTGCCCTGCAGGGCAGAGCTCAGGGGGACCACACTGCCCACCCAGTGCCAGCTGTAGGATGGGCCCTGCTCTTGCTCCAGCTCCATCCAGCAGCAGTGGACACAGCTCTCCTGCTTGAGGGAATCCTCCCCTTAGTGCCAGAGCTGCAGGAGGAGGTGAGGAGGTTGAGGAATGACAGTGACTATGAGAGAGAGACCCCTGGAATCACACCCTGCCTACCCTGAGACAAACCCAAGAGGAAGAATGATGTTTGTTGTGGAGGGTTCCCCCTCCCTGGGAGTGTCTAAGGTCAGCCTGGAGGACTTCGAGCAACCTGTCCCTGCCCATGGCAGAGGAAATGCCAGGGATGGTCTTTAAGGTCCCTTCCAACACAAACCATTCCAGGACCCAGTGATTCCCTGTCCTCCATTCACCTGCCTGAACGCAGTGACAGGAGCAATGGGATGAATTAAGACAGGACAATGAAAATAGATTCCTGCCCCGTTCAGCCAGTGCATCCCCTCCACAACTGCCCCAGCACCCCTGGTTCTTGTCTCAATGGGTGTGGAACCAAACAATGACACACACTGCTGGCTGTTTGGTCAGTGGTTTTAGAAGTTGTATTTAAGGCCATTTTCTATTCATTTCATAGTAGAAAATCAAGTATGAGTTTCCTGCTTAAACAAAAATCACTGCCATTCTCTGAAAGCTATTTTTTGCCCACTTCTCCACATCTCCCAGAGGTACAAACATTTGAGCCATGGTAACATCTCTAGTACTTTGGCAGAGAGCAGGCTTTAATTAACAAACCTTTCAGCTGTTGTATTTTGCAGATAATGTTCAAAATATCAGGCCCAGGTAGGGCAGAAATGAATCTTGCACCATTCCCTCCACCCAAAGGGTGTCAACCCTAATTCCATCATTTCAGATGCCTTTATGGCACATATTTAGGTCTGCAGTTATATTTGCATGCATTCATTCATTCAATACTAAGCCTGACATTTGTACAAAAACGTACAGCTGGTGAATGAGAGAGTTGTCTTATCCTTCAGAAGTAGAAATTTCAGATTTTAATGTCAAATGATAAAAAATAACTCTTGGAGTTTTGTTTGTTTGGTTTTTTTTCCTTTCACTGTAGGGAGAATTTTTATAAAAGGAGATTTACAATTTCAAACTAAATAAGCAAATTGTGTTTGCACTGCAACTTTCTTCCTTACCAATTTCAGTTGTTTTCAGTGAAAAAGGGGAGGAGAAGGCTACACGAAGATGAAAGGGAAATTTACCCCAATGGTGAGCTTTCAAAAGCTGAAGAGTACAAAGAAAACCTGATCAAAAACTTATTACCAGAAACCGGAATGACTATATGTGTCTGGGGAGGGGGAGAAATGCAATATCACAAGCAAAGAAAATTCAAATACAATAGAAAATGGTGCTGGATGTCTGCTGGGAGATGGAATGATTTCCTCAGAGCTCCTGGGAAATTACTGTATGGATATCTGAACAATGGGTCATATCTGGTGTTGAAACCAACCAGACATTTACTGCGTTACATTCAGATATAGGCAGAGTTTAGTTTGTAAACAAACATCAGCAAACTAAATGACAGACTTGCTGCTAGAGACACAATCTTAAAACCAAAAAAAGACAATCCCCACCAGCAGGTATCTGCATTTTTTTTTTTAATGATGAAGAGTTGACAAGTGTAAGACCAATTAAAAAGGAAAAACCTAATTTAAATTTATGCCCTACAGGAAAACATACATTAAACATTTGATAGTGAACACAAAATGGACTAATTTTTTCAGCGTTTTTTAGTGAGCCCATCAGAAGTGCAGAGCCAGAACAGGGCCAGGAATGGTTTTAGAGGCTACTGAGGCACAGCCTGGCACTAGCCTGAAGGTTTGATGTGGTTCCTAAGAGACACAGAGGATCCTGCACTCCCTACCATGCACACAGGAGGCAAATGTCTCCTTACATTACCTACACTTGCACAAAATTGGAGAGGTGATGTGGGTGGTATGAAAGGAAAGCACGCAGGATAAGGGAAATTTGTTCATTTCAGTAAGTTTTACCACTTGCTAAATTTTCCTCAGAAAGTTTTGTGATCCTCTGCAAAGTTCCCGGGGCTGAGATCAGAGAAATTTTATGAGGTTTCTGTGGGGAGGTGCACTGCAGAGCCAATGTTGCTGGGACTGAAGATAGCAGAGGAGTGCAAGCCACAGGCACACATCCCCTGCAGGTGGGAGATCTCTCCTTTCATGGGAGATGCAAGAACTCAGTCGAGATGAGGATGGTTTAGAAAACATAGGCAGAAAATTCCCCTGTTTAAGTTGATGTAATAACAACACATATCACCGCAATCACAGACATGATTTTGCCAATTTGGTGCAAGCAACTCTTTCATATTGTGTGATTCCTTATTGATAAAATATTCCTAGTAACACTAGAAAAATCTCTTAGACACTGAACAACAAGGCTATGATTGACTGCATGCACAGAAATGAGTTATAATGGGATTTGGCACCTCTGAGCTGGGAGGACACAGGGTGCCAGCAATTGTTTGTGTTTCTGGAGGGGTTATCCAGCTTCAGAAGTATTCAGTGGCATGTTTCAATCAACAGCAGGAAAGTACAGCTATCTCCACTTTGAAGAAGTTTAATCTATGGCTACGATCCAAAAAGACCAAGTGTCCTCTGAATTCAAAGGCAGCCAATCTTCACAGACTTGAGAAGAGATTATCTAGAGATTATGTTGGTAATTAACTGAGGAAATGGAAAGTTGGTCTAAACCCTGTGGATCTGCCTCAAAGTGACATTGCTCTTTTCTTTCCATAAAGGATGTGTTGGAGGCTATGGACAGAATTTACAGAGAAGCACAGTGAAATATGGGTAAAGCAACCAGGGGAGCCTGAATTCAGCTGTCTTAACTAACTGAGCTGGACAACTGGGTGGCTGGCAATAGGTCATTTCTATGTGAAATTAAAATGAAAACTAGCAACTGCACACCAACACACAGCAATAATTATATCAGTGTTAATAGGTGTTCCTCATTAATAACATTTATCCTAACTGGTCTTATTACACCTCTTGGTTACTGCAATTACTCCCAATTAGACAGAGGCTGTGAGCACCAGCTTTTATGTCCTGTCACATACCAGATGAGCTGAAGGACCCCTCTGCTGCAACGCTGTTCAATAGACAGACTTCATTTTGTCTTCCTCTAGAGACCTTCTCAAGACAAATGTCTCATTCTTATAACATCATATTTTTTCCTCTTATTTGCATGACAGCGCTTCAGAGCTCTCCTAAATCTTCAATTACTTAATAACTACTTTTCTTTCTCATCTGATAACTGCAGAGAGTGGAACAAAGGAGTGCTGCACAGTCACAGGCACACAACAGTCTTGTTATTTAGCATTTAGATGGTGCCACGGAAAGAGGGACAAGGTACCAGGGAGGCAGAGGGGAGGTGGATGTGAGCAGTGCCAGTTGGCTGGACAGAATGCCCCCTCTCCTCTCTCTCTCTCTCGCTGTGGCCCTTGCCAGAACCATTATGCAGTTTGAGGCAGACAGAGGGAACGTGCCTGCTTTCCACCAGTCTGCTCCCATCAGCACATCCCGCTCTGTGGACACTGCCCAGGCTCCAAGTCACTGCTGCTCTGCAGAGTGAGGAACAGCCTGAGACAGCTACAGCAGGGCAACAGAGCCCCACACAGCAGGCAAGTCCCCCTGTGCAGGCTGAGTGTGCAAAATAGATGTGAGCCATGACACCCCACAGTTCAGCTTCACATAACCCCACACAAACACCAAATCCCCCGGCACGAGCTTAGCCCCTCAGCCCGAGGTATTCACAGATGTCTGGGAAGGTTTGGAATCAGTGCTCCATTTAAATGATCCTTTCACTCCTTCCCACATGAATTATTGTTATTTGCATTAACAAGTATGCTCCATGCCAAATTTCCCACAGGCCTCTTTTGGAATTAGCCATCTGCAGCCATGTGAAGGTTTACACGAACACGAAGTACATGAAAGGATATCCAAATGCTATCAGCTCTAACAGGTACTTATCCATCTCTTAACACATTGCATACACTGGTTGTGGAAGGTAAAAGCAGCATGGATATGAATTGTCCAAAAACATCCAAGCAAACCACATGCACAGCCACACATTCCCAGAAATCCCTCTCCAGTCACCAGTTTCAAGGAGGAGACAGCTACAGAACAGGAGATAGCTCTTAATTTGAAGCATCCCTCCTACTCTAACAAAAAGGTGGTGTTTTTCCATTATTTGCTCCTTAACAACAAAGCACTGAAGGACTTTACTGCCTACTGCAGAGTGTTAATTTTTAATGGGAGAAGCTACACGCTGCTTGATTTCTTTAGTGCATGAAGCAGCCAACCAATTGTGCATCACCTCGAACTCCAGAACAGCAGTTTCAGCAAGGAGCCTTTACAGCTCAGAGCATCCTTGAGGGCTAAAGATGTCAAGCAGTTTAAATGCCAATGAAATCAAGAAGACACAAGGCTCAGATATGTTAGGAAAAAAGGGCAGGAAAATGGAGACCTCCACTGAGACCAAGAACTTTTTCTCTGCTCTAAGAAATAAGAGCCCACTTAAGGCAACTGCAAAGCACCCACCTGGTGAATGGGGAGAGGCATAAGTAGCACTGATGACAAAACATAGAGCAAGTTTTATCATTAAAAATGTGTGAAAAATGGGCTGGAGAACACATGAGAGAGTCCAACTCTCCCTCTGTACTTGAGACATTACTGAGACATGCCTTGCTTAGCCTGTCCAGCAGGAGCTCTGTTGATAGAGAACTACAACAACATTAAGGAATTTGTTTCAAGTCTAAACAGAAAGGGTTTTTTATCCCAGTAATTCCCAGAGTAATTCTCCACAAAATCTCAGTGCCACTGTTCCCATTGCCAAAGCTGCCAGGCACTCATGTGATACAGCACTGCTGCCTCTCAGCAAAACTGGACAACAACCCTCAAAATGCACCAGATCACATTCAGCAGACCACGATTTCAGTGGACAATTCAAGCTATATTGCTGAAAAGGCTTTTCTTTTTTTTTTTAGCAGTAATTTTCAGCAGTTTTTTCAACTTTCCAATGTGCTGTGCAGCAGGATTGAAAGTTAATATCTGTTTAAGCCATTGCCAGAATAGGAATATTTCTGCTCTTGTATCTTTAAAAATATCTTGTGGAGTGAAACGATGGATGCCAAGTTTCAAGGTTGAATGAATTTTTATAGCAGAATTATAAATCCCTGAAAATGAAGGATAAAATGGCGAGTATTTAATAAGCCTGAACTGAAACAGTGCTATCAGATGTCCCTCTAATAATTTTGATAGAAATGGATCCCTCAGCTTTTCCTATCTGTGAGTGCAGCATTCAGCACTGGCATCATTCTGCTGGTGGCCGGTGCTTAAAGGCAGAATATTTGGATTACACCAGAGAGTGGCTGAGACTAAGCAATGGCACAGTATCCCTTCCAGGCAGAAAGATAACGAAAAAAGAGCTGGGCTGATGAATTTTCTTCAAGCCCACTTCCACACCATTGTGACTGCTGTGAACTTAGCACTGCCTTGGGAGACAAATCTTTTCCTACTGTTAGGTGGGTGTTGGATGCTGTGGACAAGAATCCACGACCAAGACTCCTGCAGCCTTGGTGCTGATGCTGCACCCACCATGAGCATCTCTAGTCCCACCTGAGGGTCTAATCAAGTTAAGGTTCCAGTGAAAGAACTAACAGTGATATTGAGCAGGTAAACTTGGAGTAGCAGCCTGGGAGGAGGAGAAGAGTTTATCCTTGTCATGTGGACTTTAATCTCTTTTAAGTGACACTCTTGCCTAGAGGAAATGGTGAGTGCCAATCCAAAACCATGAAAGATATGTTTTGCAATTTCCCATACTGAAGTATTTATGGTTGGATGCAGTCTACTTCCTCACCAGAATTTACAGGGACTCAAGTTGGTTTTGTAATGACACCCTCACACTGGTGCACTTGTGAATTCCTGGCCTTCAAAGGTAACAAAATGTGCCTTGATGGTCAAAAGTATTGAAAAATAACAGCAACAGGTACAGATCAAGGGCTTCAGCCCAAGCAAGCCCTTGCAGAAGCCCTAATTTGGCAATGGCAATAATAAATTTTCTCCTAAACATAGCTCTGTGCTGCTACTCTACCTGCAGTTATTTCAAAGACTGGTCCTTCTTTCAGCTGCCTGGGAATGCCACCAGGTAACAGTCAAGAACTATTGAGAGGTATTAGTTTGCTACCATTATAGTAACCAACAAAAGCTTCCCTGCAGAGGGATCAATCTTTCTGAATTTTTGTCACTTCTGCTCATTTTTCTACACTAGGTCAAAAAAAAAAATTACTATTCTGATTTGGTTGAGCATGTGTAAGTACCCTCTTTTAACATTTACTCACACCAATTTTCCTGTATTCCCTCTCTGCTCAAGCCATCTGCAGGTCAGTCCTTCCCAATCCCACAGACATGATACGCTTATTTGAGGAAAAAAAAAAACCTCTATCTTTTTGGTCTGTCCCCACTTTAGCTTCAGGCCATGAGCAAGTGAAAGCATATCCTGACAGCAATGTAATATGTAAGACAGAACAACTTCAGCCAAGACTCCTTAATGGAAATGGCAACTGCTATTGATTTCCTAAACACAGAGGTTGTGCCCCTCACCTCCATGACAAATCAGTTAGTAAAGACTGGGGACTCAGGGGAAACTCCTGGGTATGTAAACATGAACTTGTGGTTTATATTAACACAATATATTCTACAACTTCTTCTATGGTGAAGTCCAGGAAAATACAGGAGGAGTCTGCAAGTGGCAACCAAAGATACTCACAACCACAAAAAAATAAATCACTAATACAAGTGCAAGTGCAATTGAATTCAGCAGGCAAAGGAAAGAGCAGGCACATAAGAGTACAGAGAAACTATGGAAATCTTTGGATTACCACTAAATTTATAATCAAAATGAAAAAAAGAAAGACAAAGCCAAACAGTTTGATTCTTAGTTGCAATACAATACATATAGTGATTGATAAAAATAACTATTATTTATCCTCTGATAACAGTAACGTATCATTAATGCAATTAAAATGGGTGTAAGAACTCAGTCTGACAAGAGCAAACATCTTTACCATTAATGGCTGTCATGGTAGAAGAAACAAATATTTTTCCAAACATAAAATATAGTTAAGAGACTCCTCACTATTTGATAATACAGTTTATATTTCGAAATTTCCCATTTAGGAGCAGAGCAACCTTTCCCTGAAGCACAGTTCCTCCACAATCAGTGTTTTCACAGCCCTTACCAAGGACAAGGAACACAGACATCACCAAGGATGTCTACAGCCCCCCTTCTCTCCCTGCTAACAGTAAAAGCAGTATAAATAAACCCACTCACTGGCCTGGCTGCACCAGCAGAAAGATCAGACAGACAGCTGAGATGAATAACACTGAGAATAGAATAACTTATTTCGTCCTTGAAGCAAAAGCAACTTCCTTACACCCCTTAAGTTAATAACGCTTTATTTTGTCCCCAGCTGTTAAGTTTATAGAAATTAAAAGTCATGACTATTTGTCTTTTGCCAGCATGAATTTAAAAGTGCCTTTAAAAAATCTCATTATCATTGTGGCTTTTTTTTTTTCAAGCAGATTCAATACAAAGCAGATTACATCCTGCCTGCACTAGTAAAGTGCACATAAATTTTTCACAAACCAATTTATCTTAAAAATTTTTCTTTCCTCATTTTGATTCTGGACACAGTGCAGAGTAGAAAGGCACTCCAAGTATTTTTTAGATAACACAATTCTAGCCATAATGCATTAGTGTTTCTGAGGTATATCTGTTCTATAACATTATTTCCAGACCATCAGAACACAGCTTTTATGAAGTGGAATGATCTCATATGAAACAATTACATTACCATGAACTTTTAGTCTGACGCTCAACCTGAAGATTAGAACTACAGGATTCATTCACAGGAAACAGGAGAGGATAAAATAACTTCCTTGGGTAAGGGAATTTGGAAATATCCATCAAATAATCTGGAAAGGAGCTGCATGGGTGCCCTCTACAATCATGTGGGAAGCCAACAGTCCTGCAACAACCACACGTGGGTCCACCACTGGTACTGATATTGTTCCAGCAATAACCAACAGCACAGTTACTCCATTCCAGATGTGCAAACCATTCTTTCTGAGACACTGGAGGGTGACCATAATCCTCACAATAAGTTTTTAGGAGTGTTGGGAAGAGGCACAAGCCTTCAAGATCTGGGGGAAAGTGTTTCTGTGGAGAGCAGCCCTTCCTCTCCAGAGCCTTGACTCATCAGTGCTTGGGGACGGTCGGGAGACACTGATTGAGCAAACACTCCCAGTGAAAAACTACACCCCACTTGGAGCCAGCAGAGATATTTATAGCCAGGTTTGTTTGAATGGCCGTAATAGCTGAGCTACAGCTTTTATTCTCCACACTGCTCAAAAAAAAAAAAAAAAAAATCAAGGCAACGGCACTGGTGGAGCAGGAAAAGTTCCACTGTTGCTTTTCATGCAGCACTTGTCTCTCCCTGGCACTGATGACAGCCTTTTCACAAGTACCCCAGGTGCCTTACAGAAAGAACAAGACATGAGTATGTCATGACATGAGTGCAAAAAAACGGGAATAAAAGTTACCTTATACAAGTCTGAGTCACTTGCTGTTAAGGCAGAACAAAATCCTGAATTTCTCCTGTTCTTTCATTTGCTTTCACTCCTGCCTAAGGAAGGGTTTTGATCACACTTTCATTTTAGCTAATAAAGTGTTCACATGTAATATATTTACAAGATATAGTAACACTGCACCTTTGAGAGAGACAGCACCGACTGTCTAGGAACAGACAGGGAATAACTGCTCCCAGTAAACAGGAAAGAGGAAATTTCTTGGGGTTTTGGCTGCATTCTAAACATGTAATCTTATTCCTGCACATTTGCTAGTCTTGGAGCAGAAGTGATCAGAAACAAGAGGATGTTGAAGTCTTTTGCAAAAATCTCAAAAAAAAATTGAATCAAGAAACAACCCCAATCAGAAAGAAACACACAGAGGAGCAAGTTCCTCACCCAGAGCAGCTCCTGCTGCCCTACTGCAACCCCAACACTTCTGTTGTGCCTGAACTAGGAAAAAGACTTTGGAACCCATAAAACCTCCAGAAAAAAGCTGTTGACTGGACTTTTTCTTTTGGCCAGGGTTCTTAGCTGGTCAGAAAGTATAAGGAAAAAGGAGTTACTTAAGAAAATCTGTCTATAAAGAAACAATTCCATCTGCTTCCCAGTAAGAGTTTTTAGGGAAAAAAAAAAAACAAACCAACAAAAAAAGCCCTCCATCTAAGTATGGTTGAAATTGCTGCCTTGGGGAAAAAATCTTGCATGTTCCCTTCCTTCCAGCAGACAGGCAGTGATGACAACATTACAGTCCTTCAGGAGTGCCTTCAGGGATATACCAGAGAAAACTTCCTATATTCTTTTCCATATTAATTTGCATTAAGATGACATTTCTAGTGATGGCATTTTGCAGATTTGTGAAGAAATATATTTTTCTTTGGAAAGTAATTTGTGAGAAAATTTCTACCACCTCAACTATTTCAGATTGCTCCTTTATCTTTGGAAGTGCTGCCTTTTGAAATGCAGGCACAAGAAGATACTTAGGACATCTCTGCAGGCACACAGGCTTTACTATGATCACATTCCTGTGCATTACAGCACATTCTTTAGAAAACAGCCAGTTGGAAAAGAGTGGATATAAATCTCAACTTCAGGATGTTAAACCATTCTTTAACACCTCAGGGATAAGACACTGTCTAGAAGGAATGAAAGACTGAGATAATTGAGATGTTCAGCCTGGGAAAGAGAAGGCTTTGGGATGACCCAATTGTGGCTTTGCAGTGGCTGAACAGGACCTGCAAGAAAGATGGGGAGGAACTATTCACAAGGGCCTGGAGTGACAGGGCAAGGGGGAATGGCTTCAAGTTGTAGGGAGTAGGTTTAGATTAGATATTAGGAAGAAATTGTTTATTGTGAGGGTGGAGAGGTCCTGACACAAGTTGACCAGAGAAGCTGTGCCTGCCCCATCCCTGGAAGTGTCCAAGACCAGGTTGGACAGGGCTTGGAGCAACCTTGGGTAGAGGAAGGGTGTCCCTGCAGGAATTTGAGCGAGATGGGCTTTAAGGTCCTTCCCAACCCAAACCATTCTATGGTTCTACTAACCAAAAAACAAAGCAGTTCCTTATACCTTCTCCTCAGACTGGATACTACCAGCCCCCTCCCAGTGATATTTTGGTGAGGATCCACTCTTCTGCATCTCCACACTCTAAACCAGGAGCGAGCGTCCCACGGGAGCCCCGGGAGGCCACCTGACTCAGAGACACATCTCTGAATCACCAGCACCTACTCCCCGTGGGAGGGAAAGGGTACTGAGCTACTGCTGGCCTGGAGCAGGACTAAATTATTCCCTCCCAACAGGCAGGTGCTGGCTCAGCTATTTTGACCCAGCATGTGGGAGGGCTGAGCCAAGGTGTTACCCAGCCCTGGGAGCTGCCCACCCTCTCCTGGTCTCTCACGGGGAGCGGAGGCTCAGGCAAGCTGCAGAATGGGGGCAGGTTTATATCCCTTCTTCCCACCTTCTCTAGGCAGATAAAGCCACAAACCAATTAAACTATAAACTATCCCACACTCCTCTTTTCAAATTGAAGCTGTGTTTAATACATAGCCACTGTGTGCTTTCCAGTGTGAGCTCTTCTCTGAGAGCCTTCCAGAAATCAGCAGCGGAGACTAGGGAGCTGAAAGTTAGCAAGAGGCAAGTCTTGTAACATCCTGAAGTTGCTAATATTTTTTTAAAAAAGAGAAATTTATTTTATTTTTTGTGCCCCTTGGACTTTTATTGTTGCCAAAAATAATCATATTTCTGTCCTTATTCAAGACAAACCAAGTTTAGGATAATTGTCCTTAATATGACTGACTTGTATTGTGTATGGAGCAATTCCATGGCCTGGATAAGCCTTCATCAGTGAAGTGTTTAAGTGGAGTTCAGCCATAAAAGACATGAGGTATAAGGATAAAAGTTCAATGTAGCAAGAACTAATTACACAAACAAGCATTAAGGTTATAAACTTAAGTCCATTAATTTAGGGTGCTTAGAAATCAGCAGCAAAAGTAAATGACAATGCTACATAGCAATGGCAATGATGAGAATAAACAGGAGTGTTTTAATGGCAGCAAACTCCAGAAACAGGCACCTTTTTTCTGAGCCAAGAAAACTCTATTTCCACTTGGCACAAAAGAATCAATTAGATATGGCACTTACTGGTCAGCTGAGAGTTGGATACACCTCTCCTGTCTTCTAGCACTTCACTCTGTACAAATCAATGATCAAAGCAAATGCAGCCATACAACTCTGTGAGTTTCTAATGAAGCCATTTATTTCTGAAGCCTGTTTCTGTATGTGGATTTTTTTATATATAAAGATAGGTGCTGTCATAACCAGCATCCATTTCTTGGCAGAGGGAAAAGGAGCAGAAAATCAATGTGCTTGCAAACTCAGAACTAATTGAGCCATTCCCAACACTGCATGAAATGCAGCAAGACAAGGACCCATTTAATGACTGACATGTTTTATCTCAAGTCCAGGTACCTATGTGGCTTGGAAGAGCCTTCCATTTAATGGAAACTTCAAGTGAAGAGTGTAGGCAGAGATGAAGGCTAAATCTTGTTTCCTCACACAGTGAAGTGGGTAAGATGTCAGTAGTGCCAGGAACGCCAAAGTCCAGTGAAAGCCCAACTTTGGAAGAGATTTTACCTGAGTCTAAGAAAGAAAATTATCCTAACTGGAGCTGGCTATAGTGCAAAGCCTGGTAAATGAATGAACTTCTGGAACTAGGGCATCACATTTTCCTCACAAATCCTGTTATTACACAGAAGAAGGACTTTGAAATGCCTCAACCAACACATTAATTTAATGGAACTATGCTTCATCTGTTTTATACTTCCTTGGAAAGCACAGCTTGAACAAAGTGATTGCAAAATGTAGCCTACTGTTAACATTTTCCTGCATTTCAATTGTTCTTCAATCCCTAATTTCAATACAGTCAGTAGAACAGAATAACAGAACAGCCAAGCTGCCACGTTAACTCAGGTTTCTGAACAGAACTCCCTAGTAAAAAAGGCCATCCCCAATCTGATGTACAGGAAACTCCCATCCACCTTTCCTCACCTCCCAGCACTCTCCTCAAAAATGGCAGTTCATTTTTTTTTTCCCTTTACTTGCTCCTTCAGTTGCCTGCAATGTTCTTAATGGGCATAACGAAGAAAGAGAAGAAAAATGCAGTTAACTTTTTCATCTGTTTTTAGACTCCAGCATAAAAAGAGCACATGAGTACTTTGATTGTTCCCATGCAAATGTTCCTGCCTTTGGACACTTCAACACTTGCACAGATGTCAGAACAGACATAATCGGATTATTCTTTCCTGTGTGGTTTGTTTTTTTTTTTTCCAAGTTATTTACAACATAAATCTTTAATTCCTTCTAATTGAAGGCATCTGTCCTGATATCTGCCTCTTTCATCTGAGGAGCCCGTGTCATCTTATGCAAGTCCTGCTATTCAAGTTCCAATTCATCTTCTTGCTTGACATTTTCCTAGCTGGAAACTGTGTCTGTAAAGCACCTCCAGAAATGGAGGTGTGATGCTTGGTGGAACTTAATAGCCTAGATAGGCTGAAGAATATTTAGCCTGCTCTTACAATAACCATCACTGTGCTGTTAAATGATGCCAAGCCACAAAGTACCTCATCTGAACGATGGGATTAGTCCATTTTGTGACAAATACTGTGACTGCAAAAGCATCTATCACAAAATCTCATAAGGCCAGAAAGTATTTCCTGATATAATGTCATCATGCATACACAGATCACAGAAACTTCTGAAATGCGGAACTGACACCCTTCCCCCCCAACCTGCAGCAGAAACTTTACACATTCTTGAAAATGTCAAGATGTATGGAGAGGATTCACTCTATTTTTGTCCCAGGACCTATATTACAGGGCAGAGGAACAACTTTCTGTCAGGCAGGAAGAGTATTCCAATAAACCAGAGATTGGAAAACTTTCCTGACCAAAAAAAAAATTCATTGAAAAGAGAATATACAAGTTAAAGTTGTTTCCAGGAATGATCCTTAATCTACCAACAGGTTCATTAAGGAAAAGAGATTTTTCTCAAGAAATACAATACCTTTGATTCAGGGATGGCACCTGCAACATTTGTAACTTCGGGTGAGCAAGCCTACATCTCTCCTGGACTCAATAACCTTATTCTGTTTAGTTACTATGCTTTTTAACTTTACTGATGTGGCTTCTTTTGTATCTGTGAGATATATAAAAGGGAGGGCTTTCACATTTATAATTAAATGGGAGTAACCCTTTGAGGAAAAGTATAGGGGACGAGGGAAACAAAACTCTGTTCAAGGAGAAAGGAACGATGGAAGAAGGTCTCTGACTGTGGTGCTTTGTCAGAGACAAGAGGCAGCTGATGGAGAGAGGCTGAGACCAGCACTGAGAGGAGATCAGAGCACATCTGCTGTCCTGATGGAGAGGTTTGTGTTTCCCTAAGCAGCTCACAGCTAATGGGCTCATCACTCTTCCCCGTGTGCTCCCATACAGACAGCAGCCACGGAGCCGCGTTCCCAGGAATGCAGACAGCATCTCTCTGTCACCTCCTTTTCCATCTTTATCCACTGCAAAGTCTGGACAATTCCCTGTGGAGACAGAGTTTGCCCCAGACCTGCTGAAGGCACAAGATTCTGCCACAAAACTGTTTTTTTTTTTTACCTGATAATAATAGGCCAAATGAGGAATGCTGAAAGAAGGAAATAATTGAATTTGGGGTACGGTTGGATTCTCAGTGCTCCATTTGCACATTCTCCAAAATCCACTGAACCAAGGACTGGTTCCATGGCTAATAAATCTACTTGGTTTTTGCATTAATCCAAATGAAAGGAATATCCAGCAGCAGCAGAGAAGGAACAGGCTGTGAATATTAAACACATATTTGTGCAAAATAAAATGCCTATTTCATAAATGTGTTCCCAAATCTGAAGATAACGTCTCCAAGAGATTGGACTGGAAGTTAAAAGGTAAAGGTACTGTATTTGGGCAGAGCTGAACAACATCCATCACCACTGGAGCATGGAAATACAGAGTAAGGGCTTCAGCAGCTCACATCCCTGGAATCAGTTATCTAATGATTCATCTTTGCCACAATAACTGCTGCAAAAATCGATTCCACAGCTTTCCTCCAGTCTTGGGCTTTGCACAGAAAAACAATTGTTTAAATTAATTATTTAGCAAGTACTTTCGGAGGTTAAAAATCTAGCACCTAGCTATGCTGTCTGTTTATTTCATAATAATTTAATTTTTTTTGATATATGCATCTCAGATACACAGATGTGTGAATAAAAACAAACAGTTGTAAGGAATGCCAATACAAATAGTAGGCAATGAAAGACAGCGTTTCAGCTCATTAATATCTGTATCTTAGGTGACTGCAGGTGTACCTTAATGAATTACATGACTAGTGAAATACAATTAAATGCAGCTGCATATGTTTACAAAACTGCAGAACCAAATTACAGGTATCAGTAGCACCCATAATTCATCCATAATTGACAATTTTCATATTACTGGAATAAGGAATCAAGTCATGCAGATGATTACTGCATTTGCCTTTGAGCACTACAGACCCAGGTTCATTTCCTATGCAGCACCATAAATGAAACAAATTACATACTTGCAGGTTAAGGCAGACCTGAAAGCAAATGCCCCCCTGAATGACAGCCAAAAGCTCAAATCATTCAGGTTCTATTTAGCTGTCAATAAAAGTTCATGAATGGCTGATAGCTGACATAACTTAAACATATTGTTAATAAAGTATTATTCTTTATAGAAGAGTCATTGTATGTCTGCTGCAGAGTTGGGTTCTCACCCCAGTTATCCATGGGGTGGATTTCCAGGCTTCAAGGACATAAAAAGAACATAACAAAGAATGGAGTTTGTGAAGAAGATTTTGGTTTTCTTTCATTTATTCTTGTGGCATAGGGATCATCTCTCTTTTTATTGCCAGGATCTTTTCTATGGCAATAACTCCTGTCTACATTTAAATTTCATTTCACTCACAAACCTTGTTAGGAGCTCATGGTACCTGTGTCATTCAGACCTTGCCCAGAGAGGCTCCTGAGCAGCCTGCTCTGAGCAGGAATTTAACCAGCAGCTGCCCAGAGGCAGCACACCCAGGCTGGGTGATGCTGTCCAGCTGACAACAGCTCGTGGTTCCCATCCCTGCTCCTCTAATTGTTCGTAACACCCTCACAGCATTGTTTCACCAGGGCTGTAAATTATCCAGCCAGAGAGATGAGGAGCAGCTGGATTCCAGCCCTGATCTCCTTAGCTGTATGAAGAGTCACGGTGGGGGGAAAATATCTGTGTGTATGGACCAGTGCTCAGCTTTGGAGACAAAGACAGACCCCCTGCAATCCCCCATCATTCTGTATCCTGCCAATGGCCAGAGAAACAAACACAGCCACCAGCAACCTGCCAAGGCAGAATTTTGGAGGGCTGCATCAAATTATTGTATTGAAGACTGAAAAGGCCCAAACAAACAATAAAAAAGAAGAAACAATTATTAAAACTGCAGATCATCAGCTTAGCTTGATCCTACCATGTGTATACAAACAAGAACCCTCCTGACATATGCCTCAAGAAAAAGAGTCCAGTTAAAGGGTCACCACTGATACTGAAGTAAAACCAGTCACAGTTTATTCTCCTTTTCAAAACATATTCATTGTAGGCAATACTTTTGGAATGTAAAAAAAATTGAAAATAATTACACACAGCAGTCTTTACTGTTGGTTCCATTTTGCTTTAAAATGGATGATTTTAAATGGATGGATGTGTTTTTCACATTTTTAAAAACAAAGAAGAGAACTTGAGTGGAGAATTTGCTCAGAGGCAGAGTGACAACCAGAGATGCCAAACATGCAGTAACCCCTGCAATCAATCCAACTGCTCTGGATGCATGACTCTGTCTTTGTAAAACAAGAGTCCAAACACAGAAGAATGAAAGGAGGGGAAAGAGTAAAGAAAAGAATGAAGAGAAGACAAGCTACCACAAGCAAGATACATCAGCTGCATTTTCCAGCTAGGGACTGAACTGATTGACAACTTATCCTTTAGGAAATATTTGACTTCACAAAAAGAGAGCTGTTCATTTGATGACTCTTTCAATATTTATCTTACCAACTGGAAAATTTTAGGTGGCTGCGCTGCATGCAGGAACAGCACCCAGAGAAACACTGCTATGATTTCCCTCTGCAGAATTATTGTGGAGGAAACGCAGCAAGTCTAAATTTCCAAAGACAAAGATAAAAAACAATTTCCTCAGATCATCTGTTGGAAAGTCTCTTTGCTGCCTTTAAAGTATAAGCTATCAGCAGGATTTTATTTTAAAAGAACGGAAGGACAATTTTACAAATTTATACTGACAAGTAGGTGTTTGTTATCACTTAGATTTTGTAAAATGCCATAGTTTTATTTTTGGTTGTTTTATGGGTTCTATTACTGAAAGAAATCATGGCCATTACTCGACATGACCAAATGGATGATCTCTTCCCTTTTGTAGGTGGGCAACTTGAGGTCATGGAATGTCAACTCCTGTAAAGGTGCTCAACTCTTTAAGCTGTTTTGTTAGAATTTGAGATAAGGAATGAGGGGCTGAGGAACATGTAAATCTCAGTCCAAGATATTTGCAGATCTTCCAAAGTGTTGAATTATCTGTGCTCATTTGGTATCTGGGCATGCCCTACTGATTCTGAACATAGGGCAAGGCTACTGCAATGTTACCAGCAGCAAAAATTGCTTCTCAGGCTAAACCCACTCTTTTTTTTATGCTTAGCAGACATGAGTATCTTTCCAATCTAACACATCTCCAAATACTTTCAACAGTCACAGATATGAAGACTGGAGGTTCCCACTCTTGGCTCAACCAGGGTTTCTGCAATGCTTTTGCCAAAACAGCAGTTTGTCACAGAGATGGTGTGGGATGCTCTGTGCCATCAACATCCCTTTATTGCCTCCTCATGGCTGAAAACCTGCCCCCGGTGCAGACAGCTGGCCCTGTGTGGTGGCATGGCTTTTGTCCCAGCTGTGCCTAAATGGTGGCAAGGTCACCATGGCCACATCCTAACCACAGTGCTCATCAGAGCTTGTCATCCTGGGAGTCAGGAAATCACACAGTGGTTTGGTTTCAAAGCCACCCAAAAGACCATCTTCTTCCAGCCCCACTGTCACAGGCAGGGACGTCTTCCATCACCTTGGAGACCAAGGTGCTCCAACCCCCACCCAACACAGTCTAGGAAATCCCAGAACACCAATTAAAATCATTTTGAAGATTAGGGGAAGAAAAAATTATGACTGGGCAAGAAGAAGCCCACCATGAGCCAAAAGGTGACCATGTTTAGGACAATGTAATATTGAGGAGATGTTTTGAGGGCATATGGTCCTTTCTGCAGTCATTCCCCAGAGGAGATCCAGGCCAGAGGACAGCCTGGTTATCACCACTTACACAGACTCCCTCTGAGGTCAGAGTGTCCCCTTTGACACCCCCAGACCAGACTGGTCTGCAAGTGCCTCACAGAGAGCAGGAAGAGTTCAGATCTATCCCGTGGGCCCCAGAGGAAGGAGCTTTGTGTAGATGCTGCCCCAGCAGATCCACACCAGCACTCCAAGGCTGGGTGGGGAGGTGATTGAAAGCTATTGTGAGCCTCTATCCACACAATCCTCCCACTGCTCTGCCCCCCGAAGAAAGACAGCCCCATAATACATCCCAGCCTTAGCAGGAGCTACTTATATCCTGTAGTAGGAGGCTTTACCAGCTTCTCTGAGTTTCCAAGTGATATAACACAAATCTGTCACCACAGATGGTCTCGCCGATAGCATCTGTGGCTGAAGTGCCGAGAAAGGAAGCCATACTTCTTACCACTGTGTATAAAAAGAAAACTCTCCTGCAGTAATATTTCACTGCTGACAGCATAGCATCTCTGTTAAAAAAAGAAACGCTCATGTATCCTAATATTCTGCCTTTCTAAATGATAAAATCCATCTCCGTGTTAGCAGCCTGTCTAGTCGATATTTCCCCTATAAAGCTAACTTATATTCCATTTCTATGTCCAGGATAATCTTTATTGGGAGGATAATGAACACATTACAGAGTCCTGATTTTCTATATGTTACAAAGATTCCTATGTCCTCATTAACTCAAAAGGAGGCAGCTCACAGGACTATTTTTCAACTCTGACTTCACAGCATACACAGCATAATCCTTCCACTGTTATTTTGTCAAGATTTATTTTGCACACACAGATACATGAAGAATTCACATCATGGATTTCTCTTCCATATCTATAATCACAGCCATCTGATTTAGCCCACATCCACAACTACATACCCTGCCTGCTAATGTATCTTCCCTGAGATTTATTTCAATGCACCAACAGGACTGTATCTCTTCCTTCAGCATGTTCAAATGGTCAATTCTAGGAAGGGAAGAAGTCCCTAAAGTTATCAAAGCACTGTATTTCCATTTGCAGTGGAATGTGGAATGCCTCTTTACCAATTAATTTTATCTAAACCTCAGGAGTGGCTGGGCATTGCTCTTGGTCAGTAAAAGCTTTTCTGGAAATACAAACGTCTCAGTGCAAAAGTCCATTACCTCACATCCCTTGTAAGATATAAGCAAAGACTCTTTCCCTCAGAAAAGTCTGCACAGGCACAAATTCAGCATGACCTGAAACTCCAGCCCAGCAAATCAAATTTCTTTACATTTATATCTCAAACATGAGTCTGCAAGATAAGTGCCATGACTCCTTTTGCATTCTAATAGATCCTGCAAATTAGGCTCCGTTTTAACTGCTTAATATGTGGCAGAATTTAACTTATATGCTACCTAAATCTAGGCATGAGATACTAATAAATAAAAAATAATATGTAGACAGCAGATTTTACATAGTTGGATTTTGATGGAGTTTAAACAAATATACCTTAAGAACAACATTAAGCTGTAATCTGCCCATTCCAGAAATGGAATCTGACAGGAACACATGTTAATTTACCACCTTTTTAGGTGGCATTTTTAAGTCTAGGGGATATTAACACTCATAAAGCTCTACTTTCCTCTTTTTTTTTTTTTTTTTTTGTCTATTTCCCTAGGAGACTTAAAATTGCAAGCTGGACTTCTGGGTTTTTCACATCTAGTCTGGTGTCCTGGTGTCATTAATTTGTAATAAGAGCAGGAAGAGGAGAGACCTAATACCTGGTTTGCTACATGGTAATTTTGATAGCAAGATGACCTGGTATGGTCAAAAACAGCTTTAGCCACCGACTCTGTGATATCCCTTGCTGCTGAACAGCTGACAGAGACACATGTACCCTATTATGACAAGATGACCTTTAAAGGTCCCTTCCAACACCAACTATTCTGTGGTTCTATGATATTATCTTAATACCACCTTTCAGGCAGATGTATGTTTCAAATATGAACAGCTTAGAGAGGAGAGCAGGGAAATCTAACCATAAACCCAGGGAACGGGTGGTGTATATTGTTATCTGGGAGACAGGAAGGGATGACAACATTTGCTCTTTTGGCCTCCAGCTGTGGATATCGTGCCCTCTTCTCCTTCTCCCTTGGGCCCTGTTCTGATCTGATGCACAATTCTTTCTTCAGCATTTGGATACACACACCTTGGTGTCAGCTGAAATCAGGAATGGTAATTCCCATAATACAGTGAGACATTAGGTCTAGTTTGGATGGAAAAGGTTTTGATTAGAAGAATTTATTTATGTTAGAAAAGTTGCTGGAAGGTGTCTAAAGATATTCTTTCATAAACAAAAGGGCTGAGATGAGTGCTAAAGCTGCAAAGTCAAAAATGCTTTAGAAAGTACTGTCCAAGCTGCTGTCAGGCCTAAATATCTGACATTAATCCTTGCACAATGCACAAGTTGTCCATAATTCCATGTCCCCTGCTCCTCAGGACCCTGCCCAGATGGGTCTAATTCAGCCAGTGATGCAGACTGTGCAACACTTACCCTTCCCTCCAGCATTCACGTGTGACCCTCTGCTTCAAGCTTTGCTCAAAATCCAAATGCAGCAATAAACAAAACAATAAACTTGCTGAATTCCCCACAAAAGAACACTTTATTCACCATCCTACTTACACAGGCAAAGAGATGGGTGTCCTGAGGAAAATACAAGCACTGAGGAGCCCTGCCTCAGGGAGAGCAGCAAGCTCAGGAGACTCATGGAGAAGATGTCACTTTGTCTAAAATCTGCATGGGACAGACAAATGGGATAAGTGGATGTTTTAAGACTTAGCTGTAATGAAAAACATCGCCATCAATCATTTTATTGCTGTTGCAGAAAGGTTTCTCTCTTGGCAATGAGGGGAAGCTGATTTTTGCTGAAATGCTTTGCCCATGGAAATTCTGCACTGTCAGCAGCAGCATTCCATGGACCACAGGAATCCCACCAGCAAGGATCCCACATGATGCCCCACCTGTCCCTGGTGGTCCACAAGACACCAATATTCCTTTCCCATTGGTCCACAGAACCACATCAAGCCATTAGGGTTTGCATTCTGTGTATTATTATTAAAAGCTAAGCAATAAGGTGAACGTTGCAGAAAACCCTCTGTAATTTTTGGGTTGTTTTAACTGAAAGAATTGTGCAACTATTGAAGAATTTTACCAAATCACACCCATTTTTCACCCACAGATTTAACATATGAAATCACTAATCAGAGAGTGCTTGGAGAATGTAGATACTTCTCAATTAAAAAGTCGAATTTTCTGTGATTATATATAAACTATTGTTTATTTTTTAGCCTCCCTGTGGAGTGATATCTATCATGTTCAGCAGGAAGCCAGGGCTATTTGTTTTTCAAAGATAGCTCTTTGGAATTAATTACTCTGGTATTAGACTAAGTGACAAAACAGGTAGTGCAGAACCAAGGGTAGCAAGAAATTTTGTCTTGCAGCTTTTTAGTGCAAAATTATTCTCCTAACCTGACTGACAGCATACCATTAATCACTATTTAACAATTATTACAGCCAAGACATATTAAAAAACAACCCTAGATTTCTCACTGCTAGTTATGCTTATTTCATTTTCTAATTGCTGGCTTAATTTTTTAAATGTCAACAAAAGACAATTAAATCCTTGTTGTAACTGTTCAAGCCAAACACGTATAATGAAAACTTAATGGATGAGTCCTGTTTAAGATTCTGTTGGAGTTTCTTCCATCTGATGGCACTGTATCAAACATGACAGCTGCTCTCCGGGGCCTGATGTCCAGCCCACCTGAGGAACCTCTGCTCCATCCAGTGAGTTTGGGTGTTGTTCTGGTGCTCCTCAGAACTGGCAAACAGTTAAAATCTCCACTGCAACATTAATTATTGGGCTGTTTCCCAGGATGCCAGAGCCAAGATGGCAATTGCAAAATGGCTGTCAACATTTTGACTGAACAACACTGGCTTAGCTTTATTAACCACCCTCTCTGCTGTGACTGTCAGGAAACAGCACCAGGCAATGTTTTATGGTGCTCCAGCAGACTCAGGGACACTGCCTGATGAGTCCTCTCCTCAACACAGAGTTGCAAAGAAAAGAACAAAACTGAGCAGCACCTGCTGACTGGCACGAGTGTTGTGGCTCAGGGTACAGTGATAAATCAGGTTAAATGAGAAAGCTGGTTTATTATGTTCTCATCCTCCAGCAAACTCTTCCTAGCTCCTGCCACGGTTTGTTGTCATCTTAGTTCTGCAGATAAAACTCTTTATTGGGTCATAATAGAGACTGGATCTCTCTGTGCTTTGCTAGGAGAGTGGGAGCAGCACATAACCACAGGGTGAGCAGGCACAGAAGGCAAAACTCAGACAGTCTCAGTCACAAAATCACTAAGGTGGAAAAGACCTCTAAAATCACCCGAGTCCAACTGGTAACCCAGCACTGCCATGTTCACCTCCAAACTATATCCCCAAGTGCCAAATTCACACACCTTTTGAACCAGTCAGACTCGTTGTGTTAAAAAACAGAAAAAAAAATCATCAGTTGATGATTAGCACAAGAGCAGTGATTTTAAAATCAGACACAACCTGCAAAAAATTTCCGAGATAACCTTAGAAATGATAAAACAGCTCTCACAGGGCTGCAACCCTGCTGAGGCCAATTAGATAACATGTTCTGTGTGCCACATTATGTGGGATTTCAGGTGTTTATATATTGTGCATACACATATATTTGTATATATATGGCTGTATATATTTTTACATAGGTATATATTTCAGTTTAAGAAAGCCATGGGTGAAAACCTGCCAGCAAGACTGTCAGTCAGGAATGTGACAAAAATCATGTCACTAGGGCAGTTAAATGTCCATATTCATGAGGTCAGCACAAAGGAGAGAGACCCCATTTTACCCTATTAGCTTTTAAAACCTGTCACAGCATAAGGAGCTGAACACAAAATACAACACCCAGCATACAACAATAACTCCACATTTGGAAATGAATCAAGGAAAAAAACCTTTCTAAAAGATGTGTTGTTTTAGAAGACAGTGACCTCCTAGAAAGAGATATTTCCTTGCTCTTGGAGTTTTATTAGAGAGCACAGTTGCCATACAGAAATGAAAACAGAAAATAAGTTTAAAGTAAATGGATTCTTTTTCCTGAGTATTGCATTGCTGACAACAGATGTGGGTTTTGTCTAGTCTCTGGCAAAACATTAGAGAATTTCCTATTTTAGGACTAGAACTCCACATAGAGGCACCACCAGTGACCCAGCTGAGCCCAGTAAGAAAGAGAATACCCAGGCACAGAATATTTTGCTCCCTTTGCTTTACAGAAAGAGGCTACAAACCAAGAGGTCCTGACCTTCAGCTGAGCTTTCTGACAAGAATACAACTGTGGGACTGGAGCAGGGGTACAATTAACTGCCAGACTGAGAGCAGGCTGTGGCTGGAAAATAGAGGGAAGAGGAAAGTTTGTGTTAGGAAACTGCCAGGGTGGATGTGGGATGATTGATCAAGTCAGCATCACAATGTCTCAGAGGCTCAGGAAGGGGACAGGGAAAGGCAAGCTAGTGAATTTATTTTTAATTGCTGAAAGTTGGGTTTTTCTTTTTTACCCCTAGGACAGAGAAAAGGTGGGGATGTGCATGGAAGGAAGGGCTTTTTGGGCGAAACTCCATATGTTTCTGCTTGTGTCTGATTCTTTTTCTGTTTCTCTTTTTAGGGTGAAAAAATTTAAAACATACATCTTAATAAGTCCTTTTTTTAAAAATAGGTGAAGATACAAGACTTTCTTGAAGCAGTTGCCATGGAGAAGCTGTTCAAGTGAAGAATAATTACTAGGGCAAAATCACATACAATATGGGGACTGATCCTTCAGATTTTACCCATGCAGAACTCCCACAGAAGTCAACTTGTTATCACATATTTTTAGCAAGCCAGGAAAAGAAAAAGAACTCATACTTCACTTCTTCTAAATGAAAAAAAAAAATCATTTGTTTGCATAACACAGCAGAGAGAATAGGCTTTTTCAGCAAAAGTCTTCAGAAAAAAAGACTCTGCAAGCCATCTTGTAGCACAGGTGGGCTGTTTTCACTTTTAGGATCAAAGAAGTTAATTACTGAGCAGTAATTTGTAAGTGCATGGTGTGCTCTTTCCTACAGTATCAGAAATATTGCAGAATGTGTACTTAAAACAAAATGAGGTCCCTCTCTTTTATTTAATCAAAAAATAATTGCAAATCCAAAGAGAAACATTTTTATACAAGTTCCAGCTGGCTATTGATGCTGACTTGCAGAAAGAACCAACATTTCTTTGTCCTGAACACACATAACTCCAAAATTAGAGATTTGTCTCTTCAAACAACGGTGGTTACACAAGGACTCCTAATGCTTCAAACTGCACCTTGCACAGAAGTTCCAGCAAATTAATTCCCCCCCTCACCTGCATTGCCTCCTCTACCCTTCTCCTCACCCAGCCTCAAAGCAAAGCTCTGAAAGGCACTGTTCACTGGGGATGTGTCTCTTGTATCCCTCAAAAGAGTCCCATACCACCCTTTTGAGGTGATTTGATGCTACCCTGCAGTATCATCCTGCTGAAAGCACATGGTGCTCTTTTCAAAATCTGTGTTACCAAAAAAAGACCAAAAAAAAAAAAAAAAAAAAAAAAAGCTAGATAGCTCCTTTCTGTCACCCTGCAGAACAGCCTATGGACAAAATAATCCCATGCAACACAGCCCTCTTTATTTTAGCATGGTGCTGGGACATAAATCCGCACAGCTCTGGGGACAACAGAGGATGGAAAACCCCTGGCACAGTCTGAGATCCACCACTCTGGCAGGAAAGATCATCCCTGCCAAAGTTTGCTGCCTTTTCCCCAAAACATGTCACCGTGGAGGCATGATAAACAAATAGGAACTCTCATTCTGGGAGCCATGGGGTATTTGTGCTGGGTCAATTAGAGGTGTGTAATTGCACAGGTGTAATTCCACCAGTTAACTTGCCCACTGTAGAAAAGCTCTGAAGCCCCTTGGGGCTCCAGTCACTGCCAAATATCCACAAACTCTCAATGGCCCATTTCCAAAACAACAATTTCCATTAATGAAACATCTCTGGGAAATGGACTCAGAGATGCGATGATCTTCAAATGGATCTTCCTGTTGTATTTTGATCTGCTAAGCAAACTACAAAGTTTGGTTTGTGGTTCACACCCTGTGATCGTAGCACACCTGATGGGCCTATTTCCTCCTGTCCAACATCCATTTCAGAGGAACAATAAAGTAATTACAAATTGGGATCAGGCTAACAAGACCTGTGGTCCTCATGTTGCAATTTAATCCTAAAATGACTGTGAATATATATGGGTTCCCAGCAGTGGACTAGAGTCCAGCATTAGCAGCTGCAGGGCCCTTGGGAACCAGGCCTGACCCGCATCACCCAGGATTCTCAGCATCTTTCCTGTGCTGCATTTGGCAGAAACTTTCCCCCAGTCCTAAGCAATTAAGTGTTTAGGTATTATAATAAGGAAAACCTTAAACAAACAAACAAACAAACTCCACAATCCAGCAATAAGAACAAGATGATTACTTTTTCTTGAATTATCCCAATTAAGTCACCAGTTATCAATTCCTACAGCAGTAAAAAGTGAACATGATTAGAAAATTTAATTAATTAAGCTGAAGGCAATTATACCTATTTTAAACCCCTCCATGCAGTAAGATCAGCAGACCAGATCAGTGAAGCAGTGAGTGTTTAGTGCTGATGGAGGCATCCAGACTGTTCATGAGGTTCTGCAAGCAGGGGCCTGGCTGGGGTGATCCACCCCTCTCCAAACCAGCCCCTGTCCTAGATGTGTCTTCTGTATTCTCCTCACAACCAGAATTAAAGACAAAACAATGGTTGTCCTCTACATCAGACTGAGGGATATGAGAAACAACCATCATCTTCTCAAGCTACAAAAAAACCCCCAGAGCTGAGTTGGGGGTACAAATGTATGTTTTATCACTACAAATGAAGGCGTTGTGTTCCACTGACAGTCATAAATAACAGGAAAATCAGACAGATAAAAAGGGTAAGGACCTGGTTCTTGACAGAGTCAAGCCCTCAGCAGTTTCCAGAGTCTCAGGAAAACTCTATTAGAGCAGTAGGACACCAAAGTTAAAAAAAAAATAAACATTAGATGGTATCTAAGCTGAAAACTAAACTATAAGAGCTAAAAAAAAAATATAACTACAGCCTTAATGAGCTATGCTTAAAATACAGGCAATGAAACCCCAGCCAGGAGGAACTAACAGAATTATTCACTGCTATTTTCATAAAATGTTGTAATGTTTGCACAGATACTGAGGAAGGCAGCCCAGCTCAGGCACACAAATTGAGGTGGAAAAGATGGGTCAAGAGAGGTGCTGAGGAGGGTGACCCAATTAACATCCATGAGGGACTGCTCTGCTGATTCCATGCTCTTCCTAAAAGAGGAAAATTTTGAGAAAACCAAGCTGAAAATCCATCATTTACAAATTCTGTCCACTCAAGAGTGAGAAAGTCCAAATGGTGCAAACTATTTAATAGAGACAGAAGAGAAAAAGTGTGGTGAGACCAGAGCAGATCATTGGGGTGGAAGGGAAGTGCCTCTTTCACCTGAAAAGAACCTCGGGGCAGAAGTAGGGAATAATGGAGAGGCTGTGGGCTGAAACACAGCCCTCAGATCCTCTCCACAACCTCCCACATCTCCTTATCCAAAAACCAGCAGGGATCAGTCAGCAAAACACCTTGGGTGGCTTCTTCAACATGATTAAAAAAAAAAAAAAAAAGTTCCTTTCTGTTCTGCTTCACCATGGCAGAGTGTAAGAGCAGTTTTGATGTAAACTGAAATAAGCTGCTAGGAACAAAAATAACTGCACATTCATTTTATCTGGTTTGGGTGAATTGGTGTAAACCTGTTTGCCAGCCACTGCCCAGGAAAAAGGAGGAGATGGGGAGGGTGGTTATCCCTGGGATAGCAACCACTGGGACAGAGGGAGGGTGAAACATGACGGTTTGCCTTTGAGAGGGCAGGAAGAGATGTGAAAAAGGGAGAAACAACAGCAAGGTGTGAGGGAATTAAATGTTTTCAAAGAGTAAGATAAATAAATGAGATGAAGGATGGGAAGAATAAAGGCTAGATCAGCCCTTGGTGTGCTCTGAGGTGTGATTTTGAGGATATCACCAGAAGAGAGGAGGCAATCTGAGGGTTTTACATTGTTCAGCAACAAGGATGGGCTCCTAAGGTGCAGAGGACAGGCAAAGCTCTCACAGGAGCTCCATACAGATCTGGGGGAAAAAGCCCAGGGCAGAAATAAGTCAGGAAACTGTCGACTATGACTTAACTTTTGGAAATGGCAGCAAGAAATACTCTCACTGGCAGAACTGAGAGTGTCAGAGATGTGACATTACAATTCGAGCAAGACTGCATTTGTAAAAGCACTTTTCTATTGATAACATAGCTTTCCAATAAATAAACACAATGAAAAATAAAGCACATACATGCATTTAGTGTTGTGGAAATAAGATTGTGAAATACCCATGGAAATGAACTGATGATTTACACACAATTAGAGATTTTCTGATTTTCCCTCTGCCATGATTTTTTTGCTGATAAGTCTATAAAAACAATAGACAAACAAACTTGAAATACTGCTGATGAATTCCCAGAAGCCCAAAGTGCACATTTTTCAGAGCTGGTATCTATCTAATAGAGAGAGCTAGAGAAAAGCAATTAAATAAGAAAAAAAGAAAAAAAAAATAAAAGCAAGCAACTCATTCCTCAAATTACTCATTTCTCACTTAAAAGGAGTCTCTTTCCTCTGCCTCCACTACCCTTTAATAGCTCCTTCATGCCAACACCACTTCAGGTCATGAAAGGATAACAAATCCCAGCTCTTTTCAGGATCATTTCCTGTCTGTTATCCCATGCAGGGAGTTTGGTGTCACCTTTTGCTGCACAAAGCTGATTCCTCATCCAACGTGACCTTTTGATTGCCTCCCCTCCCCAGGGGCTATTTTTGACATCTTTTTATCCAGGATTTTTTTTCTGTCAAGGAACTCTTGTTGACACTCCTGCTTAACAGCTCTTCCACTAGAACACGGAGCCATCTCGGGTTCATTTCCAGATGGGCATTTGGGGTCTTTTTGGGAAAGCCAAGGTTCCCAAGGCTCTGCAGTGGGATCACTTCCCAATTTGGCATTTTCTGTGCCCAAAACACAACTGCTGTACTTGCTGTGCCTAATGTACACAGCAGCATTTGGGTTTGTGCTTATGCCTTCCCAAGGAGATGTAATGCTTCAGAGATAATTAACCTACGGACCTTTTGACATTCTTTTCAGCAGAAATGGGTCTTGGACATCCACAGAGGCTCTATGGGCATAGCAGGTGAGACATGGCCCATTCTTGGAGGTGATGGACACAGGAAAATGAGTTTCCATGGCTGCTTCCACACAAGAGACCCTTCCATTCACAGTGAAGAGCTGAGGCTCCTACAACTGTGCTTAAGGTCTTTGTTTCAGATCCTACTTGGAAACAAAGTCCCACTGTTACTGGATAAAGGAATATTCCATTGCTCCTGAGCACAGTGGTTTTTTCCTCTGGAAAATGAGGGAGCTGGGTACCAAGAATCAATTATGGATACCTGTTCCTGGAAGGGTGAAAAAATCAGGGGAATAGAAACTTCAGTTGTCCCATTTAGATGAGGCATCTCCATCACTGGTAAAGGGTCTTACGTGCTGATTATAGGGCAGAGAGAGGAAAATATTGTAAAATGCTGATTTTGCTGTTCTTCCAGATAACACAATAGGAAGAATAACTCAGATGTCAATCTGTACTCTCCGCCTTTTCATTCCAGGACAATGTGTCACTAAGAACTGGCACAAGCAAGCAATTCAGTGCTTAATAAGTACCTAAGAGAATTAGGATCCTAATGACTACAACTGAACTACTCAACAGCCCCTAAAATCCAGTGAAATCATGGTAATAAACTGAAAGGGAAGCTGGATTATGTGCTTCAAAACTCTCCCCCTTTTTTCTTTTAAATTGGGTTTAAAAACTTGCTTTGTTAATTACTTATATACTCATGTTTTTGAAAAACAAATTGAACCTTGCCTCTGGCTTTCTGCCAAGCGTGGAATTTTGGGTGTTAGGTAGTTTTAATAGAAAATGAGACAAATTGTGCAAGAGATTTCAGGGAGTTTTATTGTTGTTATTATTGTTTTAGGCTGGGTTTTCTTGAGCTTTTCAGCACTGAATAGTTCTCCTTCACTTATCTTCTTGTTTAGGTGTCAGAATAGTGCAATAGGGGCTACTTGTACGAGGCTGCAGTGCTGGGGGCCAAGGACAGGGGCCACTCTGCAGTCCTGTCCATCCCTGTATTCCTCAGAGTGCTTTAGGATCTGACACTTACAGAAAACAGTAATTTTTTTTTGTACCAAAGGGTTTCTCAACCAGTTAACACTAATGTTGTCAATAAAGATTTCACCAAGACAATTACAACTATCTGCTTTTCTGAAACTCCCCTCCCAGCCCCCGCAGTATTTAAGTAATTTATGCTTAGAGGAGTTGTGAAGTTAAGAGACTTAATCCTGAATATTCTTTCATAACAAAGTATTGTAGCCCACAGCACTGAGAATAAAATTAGGCATATACATATATATACATAGTCAATTCAATACATGGTCTCCATGTCAATATAGGCTGCAAAACTGCAAAAATATGATTATTGTGAGCAATAGAAGAGGTTTGGTTTGGTTTGTTTTGTTGCTTGAAAAAGAATATCATGGAACTCACATGTATGTGAATTTATTTCAGGCATATTTTGTCCTCAATTTATTAACATCTTTCTGAACCCTGTTGCACTGGCTATTAAGGAGAATTCTTGAGTTTTTACTAAGTAAAGTCAGGTTCAGCTTCAGCTGTGGGATCCATGAAAAAACTGCCCAAGGCCTCATGGAACTCCAGGCTGCACATGCAAACCCATCCTGCTAATGTGACATGATTGAACTAATGGAAGACAAAAAACCATATGGCATTCTTCTAGTTCAGAAAAATAAACCCAGATTAATTACTTAATAAATAAGCAGTGATTACATGAAATGCAAATGAAAGTACAGGAAGGTTTCCCAGAGCCCTGTTACTCTGCAGGTCTGATTTCTGTCCTGGGGAATTTTGAGGAGCACAGAGTGACAATCATCTGCTGGACCCCAGATCCATAAGGAGACAAGGTTTGAGGTGCCAGGTACAGGAATGCAGCACTGTGCATGTTGGGAAGTGTTTTAAATGGCTCTAAAACCAATTGTGTGAGAAAACCCACAGCAGATATGATCTGAGGACTGTGAGAGAGGGGTCTCAGAGGGGGATTCTGGCCCCCACCTCACATAGCTGTGGTGTTGAAGTAGTTTGGGATTTAGTCAACAGGAGAGGAGGATGGCAAGAAGGTTCCATGTCTTCCCAATGGACCAGGCAGGCTTTAAAGACAGGAATTTCCAGCACTTGCTTCTCTCTATTTAATGCCAAAAGGCAACTGGTTCCCTGGTTTTTGTATCCCCCCCACATACCCCCTAAAATCAGGAATGAGCTGAAATTATCTTACTGAGAAAATACTTCTTGCATTTTCAAATGAAAAAGAAAAAAAAGGAAGAAATAAACTTGTTGAGATCCAAAGGCCATTATACAGTAGCAAAGTATCAGGAAAGCAGAAGTCAGACATTCCACAGACCCGAGCAGTAAGTGCTGATCTAATTAAATACACAACCAGACTCTCACAGCTATCAAAAGCTGCTTATTAAATTAAATAAACAAAAGCTGATTAATAAGACACTTGGTGTTAAATGGTTAGCCTCCTGCTTGCTCTGCAATGTTCATTCTATAACAATAAATGAAAAATCATCATGCCTAAGCATGTCTAAATCTGGGCTATAAGGATTCTTAATAAATTCCTGCAGTGAGGCAGACCAAACAAAGAATAACTGGCATGAAAGAAGGATAGAGCATATAATAAAAAAGGAAAATTTGAAGCACTGTCACAATTAACATGAGGTCTATTTGACTCTCAGTGAGGAAATAATGAAATTGGTTGGACCGGTTTCCTCTGTGACCAAAACAAAATAGGATTCAGGGGTCCTGCTGCCTGGAGAAGAGTTCTGTGGCATCACAGACTCAAGAAATCCAAGACTACAAGTGTCAGCACACACAAGGGTTGTACCCTGTCCCCCTCAGTGGTGAAGATGATGAATTTAGTTCAGACCTTGTCAGGTCTGCACATGGTGCAAAGGCCCTGGGCAGCAAGAACTGTTCAGAGAAAACCCAGCCTGGACAGAAAGCTGCAATAAACCCTTTAGCTTCCATTGTAAGTAAATCAGGTTAATCTTCTGTTTTCTAACACCAACAGATTCTCAAAAGATTCCAACTCTTTCTTGAACCCCAGCTGACCACCCCCCTCAGGGTGTGAAGCTGCAGCACCCAGTGCCCATCAGCCTGATTAGACAAGAGGGCAAATACCTTTATCAGTATGCTCCTATGACTGTTTTCTCCAAACAACCAGAATAAACAAAGTAGAATGGCTCCCTGGCACAGCTGTGGAGCCTTGGAGAGCCCACCCAGCAGGCAGCAACACCCCAGCACTGCTCTGTCCTGACACATCCCATTCCTGCAGCCCACCTGAGGCCAAGGTGTCTGTGGATTACAACCTGTGTCTGAGGATCTCATTGTTTGGGAAAAAAAAATAAAATTTCTAAGGAATATTAGGCCCACTCAGGGGGATGCTGAACTTCTTCAGTTTGACACAGGAATTACAGACCCTTCAACATCTCCTTTTCAAAACCATCCACTTGAGCAGAACAAACTCAGGGAAATGTTCCTATTGCACGATTCAACCAAAAAAAACACCTAGGAACACTGCAGCTCACACTTCCCTTTCCAAGGAGGAGCAGGTGAGAAGGAAAACACACAGCAGATATTAACTGTGCTGTGTAATACACACTGAGATGTGTTCAGGTGCAGCTGTGAATTTGTGGCTACAAAAACTTGCAGAGAATAGGGAGAAGAAGGTGGATGTCAAGTCAACCCTGAGACCGAGTCTTTGCTTGTTGGATAATCAAATGAAGTTTCCAAGACCTTCAGCTGAAAAATAATTGTTTTAGAGCTTTGTGCTTGCAGGAAAATTACTGAGAAGCAAATTATTAATGTAGCCTTGCTTAGCTCCTTTATAACAACTCTGTGAGAACACCCAGGGCACAGAAAGCATAGGGCAGAATATTAAACTTGCTAAATCATAAAAGCAAAGACAGAAAATCAACTGGTGTGAGGGTTTTCAGATGGAACAACAAGGGGTAAGAGGAGCAGTGAGATTTTGCACAGCAAAACACTCCCGTCAATGTTAAATAATGAGGTTGTGGTAGTGACTTAGCTATTGGAATGAAAGATTATTTAAATAGCCAGGTAGCTTGTTTATCATTTCTGAAAAAAAAATATAAAGTACAAAGGAAAGGCCAAGTTGTGGGGCTTTTTTTTCCTTCTTTCCAAGCAGTGCTTTAGTTTAAATTGCTTCCTATTATGCCTAGCAAAGATATGTTCTAAATGTTATTTTTTATAAGCCAGTTTTTGGCTGGTTAATAAGAGGGAAGAAGAAAAAAGGAAAAAAAAACCCAGCAAAATCTTTCTAAGATTGCTTTCTAAGAAAGAGTAACAATTAACCAAGTGTTATTTGACAAATTTTCTATGCCAATTACTGCTGCTAGTGGTCAGTGCTCTGCCTGCCAAGGAACAGTGCAGGATGCAAGGAGGCATCTCCTAAAAGCTTCTGCCTTGGCACTGAAGCAAAACCAACCCAAAACATGGTATTAAATAGAGCAGCAGCACAGGAGTGAGTCACAAATGCATGACCCCATTCCCCAGTGGGATGGTGCCAAGACCTCCACACTGCACTAATGAGGGAGGTTAACGAGCTCATGCAGAGGTGAAATGGACAGCACAGCCAGAGTGGGGGAAAATTGGGTCTGATGAAAGGGGAATTGAGGGCCAGTCAGTTATTCATTCTCCACATGCACTGAACAGAGGAATCACCAGGTGGATCTGGTCTTTCCTGGGAATAAACGTGGCAAAATACTCCTGTCCTGAGGGGGAAATGTTCTGTAAAAATTCCCAACAGCAGCATCACAGGACTGATGTGAGCCCTGTGTGAGATGCCACATGCAGCCTGGATCCTCCACATGCCATGGTTCAGCTCTGAATCCTGCAGTCAGGAAACTTCTCTGGATTATGGCTGCATGCCCTGGATTGTTACTGCTCATATAAAACTACTGTTTCATTTTTTCACATAAATACAACACCAAAAGAGGTGTCCTTCCTTCATTAAAAGTAGTTCACATCCAATTAATAATTGGTCCTCCAAGGGAGTTTCAAACCAGGGCTTGGACTTGATTTGAGATCCCAGGCACTGTATCAAGAGGCTGAGGAACAACTTGTTCTCATTCTGTGTGAGTCACATCCTTTCAGCATCCATGCACTCAGGCATTCCTCTAAAGAGGAAAAAAACCCTATGCTAATTTCCAGGCATATGATCCTCCTTTGGGGTTGTTTTTTTATTTTTTTTTCTCTGTTTAAGATTAAGCTTTTAGAGTTATAATGGATATTGCATCATCAGGCTAGCTTTAATATGTAAAAGAAAGGCTAATTATATGCTGTTTGGTGGTGGTAGCAAAAAAAAAAAAAATCAAAGCTTTATCTTGCTTTTCCTTTGAATCCTCATGGCCCAGGGAAAGCAAGGAGCTGACAGCCTTGGGCTATGAAGAAAGGCAGGGTGAAATTGGCCCCTGTGCAAACCACAGGCAATAGGACTATGCACAACTTTCTCAGGATTGATATGCTCCTGCAAGTTTAATTTTCATCCTTTAGAAGCAGAGAGGGACTGCAGAGACAACAGAACCCAGATTTCCCTGCCAGGGAGAGCAGCTCAGCCCAGCCCTCACTGCACTCCTTGGAAGTGCCTGTACAAGGCTGAGCAGAAGCAGCTGACACTGGAAATGTTTGAAAACTTCACTCACCCTGGGGCAGATGGCTGTGCCCTGACCACTCCTCCCCAGTTTTTGGGAAGAAAACATGGACAACACAAAGCCTGAGATCTTCTCAGCATGAGAAGGCATCAGACACACCTTCAAACCCTGGTTCTGCTTGAGCCACCATGAAGGTATGGATTGGAAAAGCTCTTGCAAGCCAAGAGGCTTTGTCACAGTCTGGAAAGCAAAAGGATTTGATTTTTAAGGGTTTGTTCCAACAGGTTAAAAGCTAGCGCCCATTATTTTTCATGTTTTCCTGAGTTCCAAAGAAATTTCAAGACTATGCCAGCGTCCTGGGAGTTTTATTTAGAGTGCTAAGGAATCAAACTGGGCAGGCAGTGGGAGTTCATCACTGTGGGGAAACTGCTCTCATCTCCATGCCAATGTTTTCTAAACCAGAGCCAAAGGCAGAGCATCCACCAAATACCACTGAATGGAAATATTTATCCTCTAGTTAATCACTAACACAATAGATTTGGATATTCGTAATTCTAATGCAATGATTGAGTGGGTAAATCATCCTGGCTGGATGGGACTGCGTCTCCACCCAGCACTGTGTCCATCCACACAGAATCCATACAGAACTCCCTTCTGCAAAATATTCTCTGTACTTCCAAAATATCCATTTAAATGCACCATGCAGTTTATATACTACAAAAACTGGGATCTACATTTAAGTCAGAGCTGGATGAAGGAAATAACACAACTCCATCACATTTATGCATAAACTCACACCTCAGTAGCTTCAGCATCCTTTGCTACGTTTGATATGACGGATAAAGAAATAGTTGTAGGGAAAATAAAAGTGAGCAATGCAAAAAATAAATCTTTCTTAGATAAGGAACACAAACTCGCGTTGTTTTGGCAGCGGTCTCTCTAAATGTAGTTTGTGTTTGTTTTGTATATTGATTTTGTAATTCCCTTACAATTCTCGATCCTAAGGTAGACAGCGAAAGTTACTTTATAAGAAAGATTTAAATGAATGAATGGAGTTGCTGGGGAAACAGAGGTGTCACGCAGCTCCCCAGCAAGTGCTTGCAAGCCAAGACAGGCTGAGGGAGATCAGCAGCTTTTGCTGTGCCATAAAACAAAGGTACAGACAAACCTCCTCGGAGCTGAACTAAACTACCCCCACAAAAAATGATTCCAGCCTCCCAGGGGAGCAAGACATAACCGCAGCAAGCGTCCTAAGTACCTATTCGTGTAAAAGGATGACAGAGCAGGGCTGTGTAAATCCTGCTCACCCGCTTGCTTCTCATTTAGCGGGTGATTTACTGGACCAAACTGCGGTGTGACTACCTGAGCTCCCCGTGAGGATGGGTGTTTAATGTCCCCGTGCCAGCCTGGGGTCAGCTTTGTCATTCACGTCGGGCACCCAGGCTAATTCAGGTGCACCCCACATCCTCCCCGAGGCGCTCATTTGCCTCCTTTCACCGTGTGAATGCTTTATGCACCGCAAACTAATTATTCTGCTGTCTATCTGCCTCTCCCCAGCCCTCTAAATCGCCCAGGATTGTAAAGAGGGAACAAACGACCTCATTTCAAAGCACTGAAAAAAAAAAATAATCTAAGTTACTCTTTGTTTTGAGTTTCCATCCAGTTAGTGATTTCCAGGCAGTCTGAGAAACCTCCCGAATTCAAACCCCAGAAATTCAAATTCTGGGTGAAATACACCCCAAAGAGGAAAAAACCCTACGATACTGGTGCTCTTACAGCATCAGTATTAAATTGATTGCCCTTCCTAATATCCCTGTAATCCTGTCTGCTCCAAGCATGCTTGTTTGGAGTGATTTGACTGTGAGAGGCATTTCTGCCCTGCTCCTGATGGATGTACAGGATGACAGGTCTGGCTTTGAGCTGCACAAACTGATTTTGTGACCAACTTCAGCAAATGCAACCCAGAATTCATCCCAGGAGTAGAAATACTGTGTCACTCTTCCATTGCAATTTTTTTTCCCAAAAACTACTCTCTCTTTTTTTTCTGTAATTAAAAAGAACTCCCAGAAGCTTTTAACACCAGATCCTTGTTGCACATTTTTTAAACTAAATATTCAGAAAGTGTACAAGCAACAGATTTTATTGTTTTTTAGAGATCAGATTATCTAGGAAACTGAACTGCTAATGTACACACACCTAGTCAGGAGGCATTTTTATGGTGTTGGCTTTGCATAGGAAGAACAGGTAGAGGTTGACTTAAACTGCCAGATACAAGGAAAAAAAATGTAGTTTAACTCATCATTTGACTGACTGGAAGGAAATGAGCAGGAGGGTAAGATGGCAGCTTTGATATTGTCTTCTAGCAAGAAAAGAGCCATGTGAAGGCAGGTTTCCCAACCAAAGACTTCAAACATTGATGTCAGCAGCTGACATATTTCTAAACAGAGAAGGTAAAGAGGAGGTTTTTTAATGTGAGTGCACATAACCTGTATTATTCTGCGAGAACCAAATTATGAACTGCAGAGGAATGACAAATTCACTGAGCTTTAGTGTCTTTTAGTCTTTTCTTAGCCACATCTCTCACAGAGAGCCCAGTTCTCCTGAGGTGCTTTTCCATGCCCTGGGCACAGCACTTCACCCCAGCAGCACAGCAACAGCTCAGCAACAAAAATGCTAGCCAGAAGCAGAGGGGGCAAAACAGGAATTTCTGCTCTGCCTTCCCCACATCAGCTGGACTAAAGCCTCCAAATGCACAGCAACCAGGACTGCAACTTTCCAAAACCACAAAAAAAAACCGCCACACACCAAAAAACCTAAACCCCTCCTCACCCCTGCAGAAAGACCCAGCCCTTTACTCAACACAGGAAATTTTCATTCATACCTCACCGTATTTACTACACTACTTCCAGGTATTTCCCTCCATCCCTTCGCAGACAAAAAAAAAAAAAAAGAAAATAAACAACTGCATTCTGAAGGGACAGATGGTCTCACCCCTGAGTTACAACAGGGAAAATATTTGAAGACGTTCATGCCATGGGTTTCCTTTTCAGGACAATGTGTTTTTCTTTCTGTTTCTCTTTTTCCATACCAACACTAGTCTTCCTTGAAGCCTCCTTTCTATTTTTTTGGCCTAGTAGGTAGGGGTATTCCTGGTGTAATATTTTATAGCAATTTAATTTAATTTCAGTTCTTATGTCCATGCCTCTAGGGTGCTATGTCTTCTTTTCCCTATGTGTTAGTTTGATTTATTTTGCTTTTCTTCCCACTCTGATTATTTTATGATTCTTTTAGCCTTTTCTTAGCCACATCCTATTCCTCTAGCACTCTTTCCATATTCCGTGCCCACTTAAAGGTGCACTTTTCTGGGCACAGCAGATGGACCTGAGCTCTCCCACTGTGGAGCAGTTCTTGCCTGGCCCATAGAACCAGAGGTACTAACAGCTGCTTAAATACATGAATTATTATACCAGCAATAATACATGACAAAATCTAGAAACTTATCAGTGCTCAGCCAAATATATACAAATTGATTCTATTCAACCTGAGAAAAGTTTACACAGCAGCACAATGAACACACACTTACTCACACATTTTAATTATTGCCACCAGTCACGTTCATTCATCACTTTTTTTGCCACCAAACATTTTCAGTGTGCAGAATACCTTCATTTCAAGATACTGGGCTGAAGTGAAACAAATCCTACAAGAGTAATGCATTTTATATTCAACACACTGATGCCAATTACAGGGAGTTCATCTGACGTTTGTTTGAAAATTTCCGAATGTTTAGTTTTGACAAGAGACATTTCAAAGAGAAGCTGTGTTTTATTAAGCTGTACCCTTTAAGCACGAGAATAACTGCAACTTAAAAGAAAGATCCTTTTCACTACAACTACATTAACTACGAATCCAAAGTGAGAAGAAACTATGAAAGAACACATAACTTAATAGCTTTAAAGTCACTTTTTACACCTTGCATTATTTTTGTTCGAACATGACTGGTGAGACACTAGTGGTTGCCTAAATTCACATCCTACACTGACACAATCAGTGAATGAATGTCCTCAGTCCTCCTCCAACTGTTAGTTGTCTGAAATACCATTTATTCTGCTCACCATTTTTTTGTGCTTATGTCTGAATTAGCAAATAACTGTGGAGAGAATGAAGCACCTGCAGACAAATTCTAGGATGTTAGTGGTGAGCACTGTATCTGTGCAATAGTTTGTGGTGGTGTAAATATTTAATTGGCACTCATTGGGCACGTCTCCAGTGCAGACAGGAATCTCCCAAGGAAGTTGTGAATGTCATCCAAATGTCTGCAGACTCCTTGGAGTGCTTAATCCACACTAATACTTCAATGTGAAAAAGGTTTAGTGTATTTAAGGTTAACTGTGGTAATTTTCTCTTTTGCTTCAACTGAATATCTGCTCTAAATTACTACCAGAGGTGTATATTGGTGCTCTCTTGAAAAATATCATAAAATGATTTTGCACTAAACTTCCCATACACCAGGGGTTTATTTTTAGGGTAGGTCTCATGGATTCTGTGGGGCTTAGTGGAATGAATTCTCATCCTGGAAAAGAGGGAATCTGTTTCTACCTGCTAATCCAGCAGAGCCTCTGAATGCTGCGCCTCAGCCCTCCAACAGATCCAAGAGTGAATCCAGAAGCAGCTGACCTTGCAGCTCTGGTCAGGCTGGTCCCAGCCACTGTTCTGCACTGACAGAGGCACCAGGGAACTGCTCCTGGCTACCCAGATCTAAATTTGCCAGCCCAGGTAAAAGAGGCTGAGCCCATCCAGCGTTATGGCACAACAAATAACTTTGTGTACAGGCTGAGAGGTGACCAAAAATCTGCATTGTGATACCATTCATTAATTGGCATTGCAAATTCTGCAGAAATACGTTTTTATACAACACTAATACCCATGGAAATATTTCTGCAACAGATTAAAGAGGTAGATCTACCTATCAAATGTACACATACATAAATTTTGGTTTATATCCATGCCCAGATATCACATTATCAACATGTTACTATAATTGAAACAAAGATTAGAATCATCGAGTAATATAAATGAAAATTAATCTTCAAGCAAGTGCTAGAGGAGCTCTAGCCATCTTTGTAGTTTCATTCCCACATCAGCCCACTGTGAGTTCAGCAGGCATGAAGGGGATTGCTGGTAGATTTCAGCACGTAAAAGTACAAAGGCACTAAGCGACCACAATTTGAGAGCATGTAAAAGCTTTCATGAGATTTTTAATTCCAGATAGTAGACATGAAAAGCTGTTGTTATTAACCATTTTTCATTATTAAAGGTCTCTTCATCCCTGAGTGAACAAGTGGCACTGACAGTTGTGCATTAGTCTCAGATGACGACAAGCCCATCAATCTTACAGGGCTTGAAAGAAGAAAACACCTCAGGATTGGCAGGAAATAATTCGTAGCATGAAAAATAAAGTAAAAATAAAATAAAAGTAATAATAATAATAATGTATCTTCTCCCATGTTGTTTTGAAAATCGTGATTCCGAATGGAATTTCATTGATATGGACAAATAACTTTTGAGATTGGTTTGCAACAGGTTTGTTTCCAGAGCCACTTAATCTCAGATTATCTAATATAAAAGATTAATTTTCTCAGTTTTCAGTTTCTCCTGGTATCCTATGTCCAAACTTTCTGCAAGGAATGCAGATTTTAGGGTGTAATACTATCATGATGAATGCATGCATAATGTATTAAACCTATTCCTAAGCAAATACTGGCTGATATTTACCAACATTTGCCTTTTATCCAAGCCAGTCTTTTCAGCTCAATTCCTATTGATCTTTCAGCCTGATTTCCACCTTTCCCCATCAGTTTTTTTTGAACCACTGACCTTTATTTTGTCCTCTGGAGCTGTAAGAATGACTGAAGTGAGGCTGTTAACTTGCTCTTTAGGAAGCTGATGGTGAGAGTGGCAGCTTTTACTTCAGGCTCACAGAAGCCTACAAGTGTGTAATTGATACTCCCATATTAGTTTAATCTCTCAGGTCAATTCCAAAAAGAAGGAGCAGTTAGACCAAACACTTTGTCACCCCTGAAATGAGAAGAGTGTACAACAGAGGAGCTTTAGGAAAGAACAGCTCTTCCCTCTCTCCCTCAATAGAGGTTGATTGAGAAGGAGCTGGCAAGAACAGAATGTGTGTTTAGCATCAGTCTTACGAAGTTTCTGAAAAGGACCTGATTGTCTTGAGGGACCTTTTCCCCCCAGGATACATCATTTGTTTGTATGGATCCAATGGTATTTGCTAAAAAAATAAATTTCTACTAATTCTACTGATTAGATACAAACTTCAATGAAGATTTTGTGGAATAAAATTTATTCCTATTAGGCATTTTAAAAAATTAAATTAGGGGTTTATAAGTGTGGTATTAAAATCATGTGATATGTTTTACAATTTACATGGTTCCCCTTGTTCTCACCTTTTCCAACATGATGGCAAAAACATCCTGCACCCCTTTCCCAAGGACATGTCCTGATGCATGATTTTGGTACAGGTGTCAAACCCTTCATTGCAGCTCAAAGCTGACACTTTGCTCTGATAAAGGCAACTGTGACCTGATCACTGCAATCACGATTTTCAAAACAACATGGGGGAAGATACAACACAAACGATGATCTGGCAAGGTACCAAACCACCTCCCATAAAAAATTACTACAAAGTTGAAAAACAGAATATAAAATATAGAAGAAGCCCCTGAAACCTGACATTTTAACCAGCTCAGATTCTGATATGATTTTGTAAGAGTGTCTCACTTCCCAGGACAGCCAAATTTTCAGTCTAAATCACCAACTGATGTAAACTTTGATTCCTTTAACTTGCTCACAACAGTCAGTGCAACTACACAAGGTAAAATAAAAGGCAAACCAACAATGCACCACGTTACAATGCAGGAATTGGCATTTCTGCAGAGGGTCCTGCAGCAGTAAAGGAAATTTTGCTGGTTCCCTCTTGTGCTATAATAGCACCACTCACAGACATTGCCCAGAGGATCGAGGGGGGGGGAGCATCAGAGCAGAACTTGCAACAAATATTGCAAATGGAACAACAGCAAACACGTTGTAACAGCAGGAAAAAAAGCGAGCAGGACTGTTTCACTCAGAGATGAGGTAAAAGGAACCATTTATCTGGTGCTTGGAGTGTGACCCACACTTTGCTTGCAGGACTGCAGGGGATGCTGAACTGGAAAATAAAACTGAATGCTCAGTTTGGTTCTCTTCCCTCCAGCTAGAAACTGTAGAAAATGGAGGGAAACTGCAGGGAAGGAGAATAAATTCTAAAAGATGTTACCTGCTCTCTGTTGAGCTATTGGTAAAAGAGGTCACCCCAATTATGAAAAGACATTGGTGAAATTTTGCATATTGTACATTTTTTTGTCAAACGGAAATGCCCAATCTGAAAACACTGAGGGAAAAAAAAGAGGTAGCCAAAAAAAGAGAAAAAAAAAAAAGAAAGAAAAAAAGAGAAAAAATAAAAAGAGGAAAAAAGAGGAAAAACAAAGGAATAAAAGAGGAAAAAGAGGAAAAAATGTTTTCCCTGCTTCAGCATGGCTGCTGAGAGATGGAAGGCAGAAGCACTCCATGTGCTCTGAGGAGATACAGATGATGTGATGCTCCTTCTCTCCTAGCAAAGGGCAGGAAAACCAAGGTAAAGTCATCTTGCAGTCCCTGGCAGGGCATTCAGCAACAAAATGCATCCAGGGAATAGCAGTAGGGCTGATTATACATTTCTAGGGTTCAGGCCCTGCCTGGGACAGTTTATTTCCACATCTCTTAGTCTAAGCAGAATTTGTAGCTGAAAATTGTTCTAATCTTTTTGCTGGCCTATATATACCATATTGTTTAAAAAAATATTCAAACATGACTGCTGCCAGAGAACCAGTAATAGTGCCTCTTGAGATTTATGCTATACTAAAACTTTAAAAAAATCCCAGCAAAAACCCAAACCCCATCTTTTACTGAAGAGACACATACAGGAAGAAATTACTCCTTTCCTGCGAGAAACATGAAGTGGACTACTCTGTTACAAAGATGACTTTCTGGTTAGAAGGTTAATGTATTTAGTATATTCAGTGAGATACTAAGGTGTGTTTAAAATTCCCATTTGCAGCCCACAACACTACAGAGTTGTTCTTCCTTCCACGTGGCCCTGAACTGCTTTGTAAATTATGGTCATCCCCTCTCCCTGCTACCAAAATTAATTATCTGATAAATAGAGTTAATACACATGGCTGCTCTGCAACAATCTCTGTGATGGATTTGTGTTTGGGGCACTGCAGACGGCCTTGCCAAGGCACAGACACCATAAACATTTTGATTTTGTGACTGGATGAGTCACTGCAAAGAGATCCCTTCGCAAGGGGCAGGAGCAGAAGGGCTCTCCACCACTTATGCTGGCTCTGAGGATGGACAGTCTCATGTCTCCAGGCCATGAAGCAAACTGACAGCGCTGCTCTAGATGTAAATACCAGCTCCAGCAGCCAAAATATTGCCTTCCAACAGCACTGGAGCCAAAAGTGTCAGAAAGAAATGTGCGTGTGCAGCAGTGCACAGCCATTTTCCCTCTTCAATGGCCTGGCACGCAGGCAGCTGCTTCCAGATGCTTTGGATGGCAGAGGACAGAAAGAAAAAAAAGGTGTGTGTTTTCCCCACTAAATTAGCGTGTGAAGAAAAAGCAACACCAATCAGTAAGAGAGACAGCGGCCCAAAATAAAGTGTCTGAACTACCAGGAGTTTTCTCAGTATCTCAAATTATGCCAAGTAATTAATGTTGAAAACAGCCTCTAGTGGGCTCTTCTCATTTCAAAAAAGGAATGAGAAGCAAAAAGGTAAAACAAGTGAGAGTTCAATGCTAGAGACAGACCAAATTCAGGTAGCAAGGCCTCTGTTCTCAACAAGAAAGGACTGTCCTGTGATGCGTTTACAGCTAACTCAACAACAAAAAGATGTTCTTCTCTCCTTCCATTTAAATGTTGTGCTGGTCTGTGGAAATGGAGATATTCTGTACAAAACACAAGTTTGAGTGAAGAAAACAAAATGACATTGTGATTGCCAGTTCCTGCAGACAGACCCCAAATGGTAAAACCACAGCTCATTCCTTCACCATGGCCAGGGAACAGAGCTGTGCCCTGTCTCACAAAAACAACCAAAGCCAAAACTTCACCCCTTTAAATTTCTGCTCCCACTCCATTTTTCCCCTGAAGAATTGCCCGCACCTGTTACAACCTGAAGTTGTTTTTGGGGAAGCTGTGGTGCCTTGGGAAGGCTGGCCTGAGACAGAGACTGGACAGAGCTAGAGAATAAAGTAGGAATTTATTGAAAGGCCTTTAGGGTACACCTTGGGCAGGACAAGAGCCTGACCAGGGCTACACCCAAGATGGACTAAGAATGGTAACAAAAATGACTGACCAGTCATGAGATCTTACATTTTTATAAGTTTTGGTCCATTTGCATATTGGGGTTTAATTGTCCAATTCCAGCTCCAGGTTGTGAGGTCCCATCCTTCTTGTTCCTCCCTCCAGCCCACCCTTGTTTGTGCTGTTGGGCCTGAAAGTTGTCCTTGGTGTGCAGCAGGAAAAGGATGTGTTTTGTCTCCCTACTCTGTGCAGAGCTGATTGACACTGAATGTGAGGCTCAGAACTGCACACCTAAGCAGCACGGAATCTGGAAAACACGAAAGCTAAAACTTAAGGCATCAGCTGCAAGTGTAGATGCAGCCCTGGAGCAGCAGAGCCAGGCAGCAGCAGCAGCCCAAGCCCACCCCAGCTCTGGAGCCCGCGCACATCCCGGCGCTGACGGCCACTGACATCAGCACAGATCCCTTATCTGCCAGCAGGAAATGAACACTGCCCCCAATAACTCGAGGTGTCTCTCTCAGTAGATCACAGTGACAATTTAGCAGTTTGTTATGGTGAGTCTTGCAGCGTTTAATTGCATTTAGACAGAAAAATTGGAGGAGTTTCCTCACTGCGCTGAGCGGCATTTCTAACGGGACACGGTTAACAACTCCCTGTTTGTTTGCAATTAGGTTCTGCTTCAAGCAGCTGGAAGAAAGTAAAACCTTCTCTGAGGCAGTCAGGGCTGTGGGTTTATCTGCAGATCTAATGGAATTAGGATATAACAATGCAGAGAGACAAAACATTGCTGTTTATTGTGTAGAAGAAATAAAATCACTGCAAGGTATTTGACTCTCCAACCTTTGGAAAAAAAGCAAAAATACGAGTAACCAATACAGATCAGAGCTTGGCCAAGCTAAAATAACCATGTAAGCCAAGAGTTAATTATTCACAACTAATTTCAGTCAGTAGGCCAAGTTACAGCCACCTTTCAGGTGTCTGAAGAAACCAAAGGACACAGGAGTGAGAATGCTCTGCATTTGGAGGATTTAAAACAACAAGAGACATAAAATCGCTCTTGCTGCAAAATAGCCAGGAGCCTGACTGACATTTCTGCCATCCCCAGACCCATGGGTGATGTGCAATATCTTCTGCATCTCAGACTTTTGACCTTTTGTCACAGATCAAAGACATTCAAGATATTTCCTTTTGAATTCAGGCCACAGGCAGTTAACCCAGCAGCTCCACGTTCACCAATGAACCACACCCTCAAATGCCACATCCATACAGTTTTTGGACACTTCCAGGAATGGTGACCCCACCACTTCCCTTGGCAGCCCATTCCAGTGCTTGACAAGCCTTACCATGAGGAAAGTTTTTTCTAATATTCAATCTAAACCTCCCCTGGCACAACTTGGGGCCATTTTCCCTGGTCCTGTCATTTGTTACTTGGGAGAAGAGACCCAGCCCCACCTGGGTCCCTTTAGGAGCCGTATGAGGTCCCCTGAGCCTCCTTTTCTCCAGGCTAAACACCACCAACCACTCCTCCTTGGAGCTGTGCTTTATTCCCTTCATCAGCTTTGTTATTGTTCCATAGAAACAATCTTTTATTGTTCCCTATGAAGTTCATGGAAAAAAAGCCCTGCACATCTGGGTTGTGGGAGCACTGAGAGGTCACCTACAGTTGAAGTGACTGACATGAAATTTTGTGTTATTACTCTACTCCTCCAGCTGTACAGTAGAGGGCAAATGCTATGATGGCACCTGCATAATGCAGACACACATAATATGTCACAGTGAATCAAAAGCCTTAAAGGAAACCTTTTTTCAGGGTCAAATGTGTTTGAGTATCTCTAATATAGAACAGAAGAATGTAAACAAGCACGAACTGCTACATTTCTGAAGGGTTTTTCTCATTCAGTTCTCTTTGCATTGTGGGCATCAATCCCAGAACATAAAAAATAACTAGAACAAAGGAAAAATAGCCAAACAGAAAAAGGGAGCTTCAAAGGGATGATGTGCTTCACACTCAGCTGTAAAATACATCACTGTTGGCAGATCAATATTACCAATTTCCATTTGCACTCCCATCCCAGACAAAGGGAACTCTTCTAACAGGTGCCCTTAACAAGAAAGGCAAAGATACAACTCTGCAACATTCAGTTCATTGTAATACTAAGGCAAAAAATTAGTGATACCCAGTGCTCACTCAGGTCTTTCCTGAGAACAGCAGGATGATACACAGGGATCCTCAGCATTCCTGAACTCATTTATAGTTGGGATGACATAATGCCACCATTCAGATATAAACCTAATCTTTCCCCTTTGTCCAAAATCCTCCATATTCTTGGGCTGTATTTTTAACTTGCTGGGGGAGGAAACAGACTCCAACCTGATCCATCAAATCATGACCACAGTTTGTGGAAGTTTGGGCATGTTGAACTGCTGAGATAGATATTCTGAAAACATAAACCCAAGTATCTTCACTGCTGGTTGAATTAAAAAAGGTTATGGGTAATTTACAATTAGATAAGTGTTCAGGGTTTTATAAAACAGTAGCCATAAAGCTCAAACTATAAACATGGACCTCACACCTCAGAGATGAGCTGACTGACAATCTGTGAAGAAGCAGAGTTTTCACCTGAGAGTTGTGCCAAGCAGCCATGCGCAACAAAACTGAGTCAGGAGCTCTTTCCAGGAAAAGCACACACACAGCTCGAGCACAAAAGCAAACCCAAAATGCTGGAGTTCAGCTGGTGCTCCAGAAATCCCAGGCCTTTGTCCCTGAACACCGTGTCTGCTGTGTCCCCCTCCTGCTCAGGGGCTCATGAGGAAATACCAGATGTCAAGCAGGATTTATTACACATTCTCTATATGATTAAGTTCCTTCTCAGCTTCAGGCAAGGCAAAATTAATTTGACTTTAAAACAAAGCAAATGTTAGTCTAATATGTGCATGTTTTCTGCTCTTTCCTTAGAGAGCAGAGCCTGTATTTCACAAGCAGCTGAGATTCCTTCTGAAACCGATAGGCATTGATTGATTAATCACTAAGGATTTATTGCTCAGTGAGCAAATGATGACATATTATCTAAAAGAAATGGAGCAAGTGCTGCCTGTAGAGATGCATCTGATGGCCAAACAACAAAGATGGGCCTTACATTCCTGCAAAAGGGTACCTAGTATTTTAGTGATATTATTTACACGGGGATTCAAGCAGAAGAAAATCTGTTTTCATTTGATAATTTTTAATTTTTTGAGTTTTGTAAGTGTAACCAAACTTACTCTTTCAGCCCAAGGAAACACAGCTCTATTCAAATTTTGGATAAGCAGTGCCCAGAAATAGAAATGCTTGAAAAGACACAGTAAAAACGGCCAGTTCTTAATCACTGTGAACTCAAGGAATTAGCTCATTGGATTTTTGTGCTGCATTGATCATGTAACCCTAATTACAACCTTGATTTAGAACTTCGGTTTCTTGGTTATATGAGTTAGTAGGTAATTATTATTTAAGTGTTAATTGTCCTAAGCCTATACACATTTACCAAAGTCATCAGGCTCCCTTCCTGTAGATCTAAAGAAAGTATTTTGTCCTGCAGTGTTAGCTCTCTGTTTTAGCTGTACTTGGCCATCCCTTTAAGATGGGAAACTGGAGCTCAGATCCTCATGTCCTTCAAGGAGGGAGCACATCTCCATGGGAAAGGTGAGGACAGAGAGCAGGGTCCCTCTCAAAGACTGACCCCACCACAGCAGGGATGAACACAAGGATGGTTTACAACATTAAAAGGGAAATTTTGAAATACAGAGTGAATGAGACACCAACATTAAAAAGGCAAAACATGAAACACAGAGTGAATGAGGCACCAAGCTGGTGTCTGTGTGCTGGGATTGGCCTCCCTGGGGCTCACCTGAGATCTGCTCCCAGCATTGCACAGAGCAGCCACTGCCCTTTGGCACTGTCACACTGCAAATAAACACAGAGGGACAGCACTTTTTGTGGGTTCTGCACTTCTTTGCACCTGTTTGAAGCTCACTGTGGTCCAGGGAGGAATGACAGAGCAACCCAAACTCCCCCTGGCCCTAATTAGCCCAGGTGATCATGTTAGGATATGTTCCTCTATTTGTAACACAACTTGAGAAAAAAAATTGAAACACCTTCACTCATTCTTATTACAATAATTTTTCTAATAACAAATAATTTTAATGACAAAATTATATAATAGTCTCAGCTGTAACAGAACACTTTTGAGCCATAAAACTATAAGGGAACGAAACATTTCCCACAGCATTAATGGGCTTTCTTGGACAGCTTATGTTTCAATGAAATATTAATTCTTGATCATTTGTCATGTGTTAATTAGGAGAATAAACTGTAGGAAGTCTAGATTACCATGCAAATGTTAATTAGGTCATAATTTATGTTAAGCATTTCTAAGTATAGGAGCACCAGAATCACATATAGCAGCAGATGAACTTTAGGAAAAAAAAAATGCATTTGCAAGAGTAATTTTTCTATTTAAATATGAGAGTTACTATGCTTTAATAAACACCAAAGAACCTGTATTTATTTAATTGTCCAAAGTCTCCACTCCCCTTTCTACCCAGAGTCACACCTGTCTCTGGCCAGGTGTTATGAGAACCTGGGAGCAGATGGTGAGGTCTCTTTGCAATGCAACAGCTCAAGTGTCATGGAAGTTCTGGAAAAAATAGCAGTTTTAATTTATATTGGAGCCAAAGGACACATCCCAGCAAAAGCAGAAATTCTGGTTCATCAGGGGGTGCTGCAGCTCTCCCCTCAACAGGCAACAGCAACACTCCTGCAGTCACTTCTTGTTTTTTGACAAGTGACTCACTGTGGCACTTTCCCAGGCAGAGGGAGAAGGCAGCTGAGGAACAGGGGAATCCTTCCCAGCATTTGTCCCACTGCCCCCTTCAGAAACAGCGACACAGGGAGAAAACATTTACAGGACATGGCTTTTCAAATCTGAGAGGAAAGATCATCCTCCAACCTTGAGCTCCTCCTCAGAGGGTTTTTACTTTTTTTTTTGCTGTGCAGAGGCACAGCTTCTGGCAGCAGGATTTTGTTTTCTGGTGAAGAAGCAGGACCTGCCTCTGTCCAAGGCCCTTGGGTAGTATTCATTGTGCCTTGCTGGCCCATCACCTGAAAACACCCCAGTGCTGCAGCCAGTTGGAGGGAGCAGAGAAAACTCTGCTCTGCTCTGGCATTTTCTGTGGAACAACCACTGAAATAAACAGCTGCAGTGACACACTGTAGTGGGATGAAGATAAATTTATTTTGCTGTTTCCACACTCCCACAACTTTTACACCTCCCCACACAAATCTGCCCAAGCTGCTTCCACTTTGTTGGTATTATCAAAGGAAGAAAAATAGCACTAGGCTCTGGAGGGAATACCAGCATTAACTCCCCCTGTTTCACTTTGAAGGCCAACATTAACTGTTATTTTCATTTGTTCAACTACATTTCAATTGATTTTTTGATTTGTTTTTTGTGGTTTGATTTTTTTCTTTTTGAAGAAGAAAAATCATTAAATGATACAAGACTTAGCAAAACAGATGCAATTCCACCTAAAGTCATATGTCAGCTTTACCTTCTCCAAGCTATTTCTAAAGTAAACAACGTCAGGTTGGAAAAAAAAATGATAGTTCAACCATAACACCTGACACTTTGGGAGCTAGAAACATAATAGTTTTGAAAAAAATAGTACAGAAGGAATATATTTAAGTTTTGCTCTTTTTTAGTATGATATAAGATACTCACCCTAAAAAAGACAAAGTGAGAAAAAGAGAGAGACCAGCAAAAGTGGCAAGGGGAATCAAGGGCATTTAACCAATTTAAACACTAAATTTCCAGCAGGGACACACAAAGGGGAGGGACATAGGAAAGCACAAATATTAGCAGATGACATGGAAAAACCAAACACTTATTTACCATTCTTCATAATGCAAGACTGGTGAAAAGCATTAAAGAGATCATGTCATATTGATTTAGATGAGCAATTTTTGGATTGGTTTAATTGCTACATGGCACAATAACTGGCATTTCACACCAGTAAATATATGTACTTTAATGCACAGCAATTACTTGGTTCCAGGTCACTGCACAAGCTTGAGCTCTGTTAACAAGAGGTGTAGAGAACCAGAGGGGAAGCAGGACCCTGTATCCCAGTGCTGCAAAGGAAATAACTCATGGTGTGGGCTCTGAATCCCACACCAGCTCCCAGATCCATGGCAGCAGCAAGGGCTGAGCCCCAGGAGCTGCTGGGGCACCTGCCCTAAGTCCCTTGGGTTGGTGAGGCAGGATAAGGGACACCCTGTGAACACACTCTGTATGTGAGCTGAGCTGCTCAAGTGGAGACAAAACTCCTGACCCTGCCCAGGGCACCTCAAAAATCCCATCCTATGCCTGAAGGTGCTGTCCAAACTCTCCTGGAGCTCTGGCAGCCTTGGGGCTCTGCCCATTCCCTGGGGAGCCTGGGCAGTGCCAGCACCTCCTGGGGGAAGAACCTTTCCCTGATCTCCAACCCAAACCTGCCCTGGCACAGCTCCAGCCATTCCCTGGGTCCTGTCACTGGCCACAGACAGCAGAGTTCAGTTCCTGACCCTCCACTTTTCCCTTGGGAGGAAGTTTTAGACAGCTTTGAGGTGTCCCCTCAACATCCTCTTCCCCAGGCTGAAAAAGCCCAGTGACCTCAGCTGCTGCTCTTAACTGATGGCACAACATGTTCTATTCACTGCAGCAATTTAAGCCCTTCAGCTCAGAGGAAAATCCTTATTTCACATTTATTTCCTTACAAACACAGCACAGTTAATAATTATTAGTTCAGTGGAGATGAGCACAGCACCTTGCCCTCAGTTTGGAATATTACATTTAAATCACTCTGTACACAGTGATGGTGTTGATCTCACAGCTCCTCAGGCTAAAATAGTGTTATTTCACTCTGCCTACACATTTTTCAGGGCAGAGATGCAATCAATACACACAAAGGAGTCCAAGGAACCCAAAAGGAATGAGAACAGTTTTTGTGGAATTGATGTCGCCATGCATCCATTAGCCCCACTCAGTAATTAGGAAATTAAAAGTGTCTCATTGCTCCCCTCTACTGAAGGTCACCCTTCAGGCCCTAAAGTTGGGTTTAGATGCTAATTAAGGGTTTGCTGACTGCTACCAGGGCATGGGCTACAAACACCAGCAGAAATCCTGTTCTGAGTCCCTGACTTATTATAAACAAATGCACATCCTTCTCTAGAGGGGATATTTTCAGGAGTACCTAAGCCTCAGGTTTATCACCACAGTTTGTAGGGCAATAACCTGGCTGTACACATATATTTCACTTTAATAACATCTTCCTTCTTTCAGAGAGTAAAATTGGGTTCAGATTAATAAACCAGGGCACTCCATATTATGCATACCCACAGGCACAAGTGAGTCAATCAATATCAAATTTTAGCTACACCTTCTAACAGTTTTTGCTGACAATTTAGTTCATTAACAAAATCTGAGAAACATAGCATGAACACACACAATTAAATAATGCTTAAAATACTGAATTTTGGTCTTAAGAGCCCCTAGGATGGTATAATAGCTCAAAAATAGGCTATTCTGAACACCTGAGTGCAGAAAGCAGATTTGCAGCCAACAAATGTGACACTGAAGCAACACAAAGCAGCCCAGCCTGGGAAGCAAGGTACCGAATTAACACAGGGAGTGTGTCCTGATGAACCTGTGCTGCCTCTGAGGATGGTGCAGGCTCCAACCAGGACACCTCCGTGCTCCTTTGCACTCTGTGGACATGCCTAGAATCATTTTATGAGAGAGGGATATTCAGAGAATTAAGAGCATTGAAATGAAGCCCTGATGCAACTTTTAAGCTAAATGCCTGAAAACTTATGGCTGAAATCCACAGAAAGCACAAACCTGCATTGGGGGACCTAAACCACTCTGTGCCAGGAGACATCTTTGGAGATCAGAAAAAGTCACCTGAGTTTAAGAATAATTTATCTGTTATCCCAAGTAGAGGCTTTTGAAGATAGACTTTCTTTAGATAATCTTTCTTTCTGCAGTAATAGATAAGTTATTACAGAATATCAGAGCAATTGCTACACCTAATTCCCTTCTAATTCCCCACCCCAACAGCAGCTGATGCCAAAGGGGCTTGGTGCTTGGAGAGGGTACAGAAAGTTCTGTGGGAATGAGCAGAATAAAAACCTGCCCAGTGCAAAGCACACAGGAAAGCCACTACAACACCACAAATAGGAAATAAATCTGCTGGGAACAGAAAAAAAATGTTATTAAAAAAAATCAAAACAGGTAGTTTACAACTGATACAATAGCAAAGGGGATACCAGGTAAGAAGGAAGACAAGGTACAGGCCATAAGGACAGACTCCAACACAGTGCAACAAAACTTATGAAGAACAAAAGAAGGTGGAAATAATCAGAGCATGAAACAAGAACCTTAATAAGACTTCTGGCTGCACATATAAACTTCAACAACCTCATCTCAGCTGCCTCATGCAGCATGATTCAGGCACAGCCAGAATGACACAAGCTGAAGGTGATACTCAAGTTACAGGCAGGGTAAAATTATTTACAGTGGACAACACTGCAAACTGAGACTTGACACAATGATGAGGCCTGCTACAGCTGTGACAAGAGAAGAACTTTGTTCTAACTGCATTGTATCAGCCTAAAAAAACAGATATCATGGACTTTAGGGAGACAGATGCAGGTTTTAGTGCAGGCATAACTAAGATTTGCACTAGAGTCATTCAATTAAGATTTGAATAGCTAGATTACACTGATAAATGAAGATTGTAACCTAAAAATAATTATCCAAATATATCTACAGTTTATTCGTTGTCTAAGTCTCTAATTTGTTTTTTTGAATCCCACCATGTGTTGATTTGTGAAGAGTCTGACACATTGCAAAGTGGTTCTGTAGCTTTGGCCTCCTTATTTAAGATCACTGCATCCTTCTTCCCTTTTAACCACCCAAACACTTCCCTGCCACCTGCAGACCCAGTCACACACCACACTCCCTCTCGAGGACCTGAACAAAAGCTGCCATGACAAATTTTCTACCTCAGTGGCAGAGATTGGTTTTGCCCTGGTTAACATGAAGTGTCCTGATTAAACATTCACTCCTTTCTCTGTTGGGTCACCTGGCTCATCTGAAATCCCTCACACGAGCCATCAGTGGATTTCATTTGGCAGAGGGTCTAAAGCTGCTTTTCTGTATAACCCTGGAACAGTTATCTTCTGCCCTGAGTCTTTTGGGCAATGCTGGTAAAATGCCACTGAATCAAGGTAGTTTTACTTGGTGCTTACATTGTGCTGATGGAGTAAAAGGAGGATGATAGCTCAGCTAAGAGCCAACTGCTTATTTTGGAAAGATTTTCTCCCATAAAAGACAATCAACTTCTTCCGTGGCCTTTTTCTTGGCAGTTTTGGAGTCTGAGTTACAATATTTGCACCAGCTCATTGTTCCATGAGCTTCTGAAAAATGCTTCATGGTTTCCTTGGTTTGTATTTTCATACTGATAGTACAGGTTCTGAGACTCAAATAAGCAGTAAAACCTACAAGAAACACTAATAATTCTGTGCTAAAAAATTACAAAGAAAAATGCAGATGATGGTCAGGCCCACTCCAAAAAAATTAAGGGTCAATCACAGTATTTCACTTGAAAAAATTCAACTAAAATTAATTATCTGAGTAACTATTTTTTATTTGCATTTTCTCTAAGTATTTTTAAGCACATTTTTTTCCTGAAACGGAAGTCTAACAAGGCAAGTCTGAACTGATTTAAGAAGATGTACTTTCATTAGCAGGTGATTTACTACAGCAGAATGTGTGTTAGATCCAGCAGTAAAGGCAAATTAATTGAACCAAAAATACTTTAGGAAGAAGCAACCTGAGTTATCAGGTGTTAGTAATCAAAAAAGATTAATACAGGGATGTTCATGACCTCTACTTGTAAATAAACATCAAGAAAACTTTTGTCCCTTCTGAAAATTAATTCAGGAGAGCCTCAGAAACTGTAATTAGTATTAATTTAGCTGATTGTACACTTAGATAAGATGTGCACAAAATGGTTTCAGACTTTAAGGGAAACAGACAGCTACATAGACCAATTAACAGATTTTTTAAAAGACCTGGAGATATGTAATTAATTAGAGGAGCACAGGCAATGAAGGGATTCTAAGAAACCGGTGGCTCTGCAGAGAGGAGCCAAGGAATCATTGGAAAGAGGTTGTGGGATGGCAGGAGAGGGGAAGATCCTCTCTCTGCAGCCCTGTGCCAGCTCCAAGAGCAGCAGGGACCAGCTCACCCTCACTGAAGTGAGCACAGGCACTGAGATAATTGGGAATTTTCTGAGGGAATTTTTTTGTAAGCTGTTAGCACACATTCTGTACAGCTGAAACCTTCTGAGGAGGAGCCCCTTGGGATTTTGATGGGAAGGAGTTGCTGAGGAACAAGGCAGGGTTTGGTCAAAGGCACAGGGACAGCAGAGCTCAGTGCCAGGGCACTGCCCTGGCCCAAGAGTGGCAAAGAAAAACTCTTCCCCCCCTTAATTCAGGACATAAACTGTGAATTCTCCATGCCCAACTTCACTGCACCACCTCCACTCCCCGACCTCGAGGCCCTTCAACAATAGGTGGATCCTTATTTTGTTCCATTCTCCAACAAAACCTCTGAGAGCTGCCTTTCATCTTGCTTTGAAGTAGATATTTTTAATGAACTGTTTACCAGCCAAGTCTAATTGTGCAGCATAACTAGTGCAACTTGAAAAAGCACTCAGAACTTCTCTGGAGATGAGAAATGACTACAAGCCAAAAGTTGCAAGGGGGAGCAAATGAAAAACTTCTTTTTAAAAAGGCTCCTGATGTCAGTGAATCTGTTATTCCTCCTACTTTACAAAGCATATCCTTGCTCATCATGAAATTTCTTTGCATTTACCAGCTTTGCTTTTTATGCAGCCAAAGACCTGTCTGGGCTGCAGCTAGCAACGGGTGTCATAATGACACAAAAATGTAATGTAACAGTTGTAACAAAGCCAAATCTAAGGAATGGCAGGGTTTTAATATTTCAATAAGGTTAAAGCAGGAGTGTTAAATTATTTAGGTTCAGGAATAAGATATAAGCACTAGAGCAATCTCACATCCATACTCATATATCTTTACACGTGTAGAGGTGATATCTATGTGATAAATTGCTGGAGTATGAGGTAAATTAATTTACTATGCACTTTGATCACAATACCCTCTCCTGGCCTACTAATCCATTTCCCAGCAGACTTGCTCTAACATCCCAAATCACAGAACGCTTTCACTGCTGCCATTAAGAACAATGTTTCATAGTTTACCTCTCTTTTTCTCCTCACAGGTGGAGCAGTTTCCCTCCTTGAAAAATTAGGAAATATAAATTAAGTTATGGGAAAGCATACAGATTAAATCTTTATATCCTCCACTCTTTCATGTGGTGTAACTATGTAAGAGATTTATAAGGAGAAAACATCTTCATATACTGACAGCTGGGCAAGATGCCGTGATGTTGGCATGATTCTGGTGGAAGGAGAAAAATGAATAAAATACAGATATTTAACACTTCAACTAGAATGATTTAATATTGCCAATAGAGAAATAATATATATATAGATACAGAAAAGCATTAAAAGTTAAATCTAATCCACAGATGTGCTCACAAATTGGTATTTTAGGGCTACAGATTATTACATGATAAAAATTATAATTAATATACCTATCACTGCCAGAAGTGTGATGGAAGCAAAATGTCTGGCAAATAAAGGAAGCCTTTTACTGCCCTAAATCCCCAGCCACAGCTACCAGGAGCAGGGAGTCACTGGATCATCCTCTCCCTCCCAGGCTCTGAGCATCACACACACGTGAGGTGCTGCCAGGCTGGAGGCTCCCATGGGGAGCAGATTTGCCCCTCTGCCCACCAGGCTGGCAAACAGCTCTAAATCCAAATTACGATCTATCACAAAGCTGAACAAACCATAAACTCAGGTGCTATTTACTGGAAGATCACCAGGTAGATTGATTTCATGGATTTGCAGCTTCTGGATCTTGCCACACACACAGAGAAGGGCTGAGTGCCTGAAAATCCCTTTAGTGGAAGAAATCCATATGAATGTGGGAAATGCAAAGCAAGAAGTGAGTTGGATTACAGTAAAGCTGTGGATGCAAAGCTGTGGTATGGACATACCAGCATCACCTTCCCCCAATTTGCCATGATTTTGTTCACAGCATGAGTTGCATTTACTCAAATATGAATTATTGACAGAAAGAGCCATAGCAGACTTAATGACACTTTGAGCATTCTCTGCACTTGAGTCAATAGATATGCTTTAGAATTTGTTACAGGAATCATAATTCAAAATGTAATAAGAAAAATATTTCTAGAGAAGAACAAAGACAGGGTAGTTGATACTGGTTTCAGGTTTCATACATCTATCCTTTATGATTTTAAGTACTTCATTTAGAAAACCTATCCTTGTGAGCACTGAGGTCTGGCCACCAGAAAACAGAATGTAAAATAAAAATATTAGAAGTATATCTTTTTTATTGGGGCGGGGGCAGACAGATAACAAAACAACAAAAAATCTGGGAATGTGAGTGAGTGATTTAACCTAAAGAATGGCAGAAGCCCTGTGCCTTTTCAACCCCCAGGTCAGCTGGGGCTTTGCCTTGTGGAGTGGGCTGTGTGTGCCCCACTGGGGCCACAGCTCTGCAGCACCTCTGCCAGCTGTGCCCCAGGACAGACAGAGCCAGACTGCCCTGGGGACATAGGGAAGAGGAACATGGAAAATCAGAGTGTGCTGAGCTCCTGCAGGGCCAGGCCAGGGCAGCTCTGACACTCCTGGTCCCTGCAGTTGCAGAGAGCAACCTTCACTAGGCAGAAACCTTCACTGCTAGGGCAGCAGAAATTCTCTCAGGGAGTAGGGGGGGAAATCTGCAGAAGGCAGCAGCATCCATTTCCCATGGCCAGTGCAGCACAGGGATTTTCTGCTGTCCCTCACAGTGCTGCTCCTGCTGCTCTGGGCCATGACAGGCTGTGGTCCCAGGGGAAACATCTTGTTCCACACTGGCATTTGGACAAGGAGGAAAGACACTCTCAGCAACAGCAGGACTGAAAACATTTCAGTCTTCATCAGGACCAGCAGGAATGCAGCCCAAACCCTTGTGAATGTTTGAATAACTGAGGGCAAGCCCTGGTGGCCAAAGGGAAGCTTTTGGCACTGAGTTACCCATGAGGGGCCTAAGACCTTGCTGCTGTGAACATCCCACTATGGGCTGTACTGAGAAGACAAGAAATCAGGGAGGAGCAGAGGACAATCATGTGAAGATTCCAGCTCTGCACACTAAAAATTAATCTCTGCACTAAGAGATGAGGTAATGCACAGAAGCTAGCAGTGAATATCCCAGTGCCACAGAGTGCAAAAAAGTTAGACAAGCCTGGCCATGTGCATGATCACACCTTCTCACTTTGGGAGATGACACATTGCCCCCTTCCTCTACCCTCCTCCAGAATTAATGAATGGAAATATAGAACATAAAAGCAGCCATAAGTAAGGAGTCTTTGCAGAAGAACAGAATTAAGCCTCCTTTTCTTAGAGCACCTTTCACAAGCTTCCCATTTACAGAAGGAGGATTTACAGACAAAGGAGGGTGTCTAAAACACTGAGGATTTTTGTAATTTTGATGTTTAAACAAATAAGAAGAGAGGTAGGCAGAGTGTTATATAATCCAGCATAAAACTTCTCATCTTTATGTTAAAAAAGAAAGAAATTAGCACCCTTGCCTCAAGGTTTAGAATCCTGAAAGCGTTTAGCAGCTTTTTTTGTAGAATTGCATCATTATCTTGTGCAGATATAATACACAGGATGCTTCTCAAAAGTATATCACAAAGTACTTGTGCATTGACACTATTCAGTTACTGCCTCCATAATTTATGGGCACCATCCTATGCAAATCATTGGAAAGAAAATGACAGATCTCAGAGGCTGTTTGTTGTTTAATCTCACTTTGTCATGATTCAAAAAAGAACTATGTGAAAATACAAGGAAAGTCATCCATAATGGTAAAAAAAGATTCTTGGACGTTCTTAGTTGTCTTCTAAGAAACATAAATAATCACCTCTCTGTCAGCTCTGAAATGAATTTACATTTTCTCTTCCACATGAAAGGCCATCAAAACCCTAAGTGTTTTACACCCTATTCTATTTCTGCTGGCAGAAAGTTGGGGCTCTAAGATTTAACAGCAAGAGATCATCTACTGAGATGGGGAACAGCATGAAAAGATATCACAAAACTGGGCTGAGACTTCAACAGGCATCACAAGGCTTTGGAAAGAAGCTTGTGCTTTGGGCTGCTAAAAAATAAAAAACCCAAACCCTTGGCACGGTGTGGCTGGATGCCAGGTGCCCACCAAAGCTCTTCCATCCCTGCTCTTCTCAGCTGGACAGACAAAATGAAAGGCAGAGCAGGGAGAGGCCACTCCCCAGTGACTGTCAGAGGCAAAGAGACTTCACTTGGGGAAATCACTTTGATCTATTACCAAACCAGAGCAGAAGGATGAGAAATATAAAATAAGTCTCAAAAGTGCCTTTCCTCTTTCCAGGCTGAGTTTCAGTCCCAAATTCCCTCCCTCCATCCCAAACCACCATGTTATTGTTGATGCCTCCTTCTCGGACGGGTTTGACCTTGGCCTCTGGCATTGGCTCTGTCAGACATGGGAGAAGCTTCTGGCAGCTTCTCACAGAAGCCATTCCTGTAGCCCTCCTGCTGTCACCAAACCTGGCCAAATCAAATACATCAGATCTCAACCTCTCTCTCAAATTTACTCAAATTTGGATCCTGCTGGAAGTGGTGTGTTTCTACCAGAAGTGTGTGAGGTTTTGGGGTTTTTTCTACAACTCTTTATTTCACTAAACATCTCCTGGTGCAAAACCCCCAACTCATCTACTGCCAGTCCTACTACTTTAAAATGAATATGTCCATGTAGTAATATCACCACAATCCCCTCCACCCTCCCTGCAATGGAAAAGGCACAGTTAGGTGCAGTTTTCACAACTGCTATCAGATCACACAGAGCTCCACTGCTGAGAGATGATGCCACTTTCTCCAGAAGAGAACAGTGGTGCTGTGCAAGACAGCACATACTTTACATTAAAATTACAAAAGCAGATGTTATAACTGAGATAAAGAAACACATTTCCAATACTTTGTTAAAAAAAACCAAACCCAAAACCTAAAACCCTAAAAGCATCTCTCTAAGTAACATTTCAGTCTGAGTTTCCTCAAGGACAGCAGAGCTGCTGCTGCAGATGTGTGTTAGAGGAGGAGCACTGGTGTCTGACATGGATTACTGTCACACTGATGAGGGAAATGTGCTCACTAAATTAGCAGAGGTCTTGAGATGCCTGAAGTCAGCAAAACACAACAGCACTGCAGACAAGGTGGGGTTTGTCAGAGCTTTGCCTTCCCTCCCTCTGGGCTCCTGCTTCTTCCTGAATGGATGGGCAGAGGCCACGGGCAGGGCTGGGGCAGCCTCGGCCTCCCCCAAAACTCAGAGGGAAGCTACAGGTCAAGCCCTGAGTTCAAACACAGCAGAGCAGCAGAAAGTCTTTCTCTTTCACACGGCTCTGGGAGTTAGGGGGCAGGGATTCAACTTTCCTCCAAAAGAGAGAAAAATCTGCCAAAGTTCTCCCTATCCAGAGGGTAAACTTTGGAAGGAGCTGCTCCTGTAGCACACATCCTTTGTTAGTTAAAACCTCCTTTTCACATATATCAAGTTCTGAGTGACCAGCAGCTGCTCCCACCAGCTCAGAGCAGAGCCATGTACTCAGCACCAGAGATTTTAGACCTGTCTTGTCCACCTCCTCCCTTTCTGGCAGGTGTCTCAAAGCCCTTCCAGCCTTCCACAGAGCACTGCCTCACCCATGGAGACTGAGGGCTATGGACTGGGGGTCTTTGCTGTCTCATAAAAAGTGAGACAGAAAAATCCTGATGTCTCATGTCTGCTCCCTTATTTATTTATTCAGGATGTGAAATTGAAGAGCTATTGGAAGGCACTCTCCCTTTCAGCCGTATTTTAACCACCACAGCTCTACTTTAGGGAGAAAAATGAAGAGCCAGCCCCCAAAGCAGACCACAACTTCTGATTGGAGATACGCTGAATTAAATCTATTTAAGGAAAGAAGCAATGCCATCCCTAGTGGTTTTTTTGTTTGTTTGTTTTCTTTTTTTTCTTTATCTGGCCATTTCCTCACACTTCTTTCAGTGTCTAGAAATTTGTCAAATTGTTTCAGGTTTTGTTTTCTATTTTTTGTTTCCCACTTAGTCAGAAAAACAATCGAGTGGTTCTAAACTAATTTCAAAATGTAAATACTGCACCAAACCAGCACTTGATATCTTGCTTTGGCTGTCATATAAAAAAAATTCAATTATTTACACTGCTTTAGTCACACAACAAAAGCAACACTGCTTTTCAAAATGTAGACTGTTATCCTGTATTCCCTCAAACTAAAAAATAAACAATTGTCACAACAGAAAATTTGCTACAATTACTCAAGCATTTGAAAGCTCATCACCACAAGAGATTCAATGAGCATTTTTTACAATAATTCATCAGTAGAGAGGGAATCAAGTCTTAGGTTGATACTCAAGGCCTAGTGAGAGCCTTCAGATACTTTCTGTAGCCAGGGAGCACCTGGTGCTCAGTCACCTTTTCATTACATGAGACGAGAAGGATCCTCTGGAAAAGGATCCCTTGCCACAACTCCCCAGCCCAAACAAGTGACTCCAGTCTGAAGTTGGACACACAATTCATTCTATGACAGCAAAAAGAGCAAAAAGTCCTGACGTGAAACAAAAATGCTGATAAATACCTATATAAACTCTGAGCTTTTGTGTGGCCAAAGCAGAGATAAATCATGGAGAAAACCTTTCTTTCTCCAGCTGGGAGGTTTTCTAGGTTCCAACAAATGAGAAGCAAAACTTACAGCCACAGCCCAAAAATGGCCAAAAATCAGTGGGGATGGTCACACAGGCCCTTGACAGCATCCTGTCCCCACCAAGTGTGTGTGCCCACACCTTTGGCTCCAACAAGACAACATCCACATGTTCTCTTGCACCCAGGATTCCCAGAGCACAGTCCTCTTTTGGGACAGATCTTTTAGGGCGTTCCCCAGAGTGATCTGTGTTTTTAGACTCAATCAAGAGATTAAGGGTTTGGGTTTTTTTCCCAATTATAGCAAAAGAAATAGCCTGATATTTTTTTCCTTTTTAAGGTGACATTTATCTTGACACAAATGTCCTCATTGCTGTAGCTGGCCTGCAAGAATTGAGTTACAGTGGGCAGGTAATATTTGCAAGTCAGACACATTTCAAAAAATACACCGAGTTATTCAGAATCCATTTTACACTGGGAAAGGCTGGAAGCACGGCACTAAACTCAGGTGGGAAATGTAGGTTTCAAGCGAGAAACATGTTTAAAGAGGAAGCCTTCCTGTCCTAAAGCAAATCCAATCTTCTCACCCCTTGAAGGAAGCAGTCAAGTAGAAAGTGGGAAGCTCCAGACTTGAAGCAAAGCTGGCACTGCCCGTCTGCAGCTCAGCCTGGACATTCCCCGGGCAGGGAAACACTCCCTGACAAGGCACAACTTGTTTGTCAATTGAGCACCAGCAATGAGGGCTCTTTACACCTCTCAGCTGGGGCAGTCTGAGCGATTACTGCTTAACCACCGTGGAAATTTAAGCCAGCGTGAAGTTGGTTTAGAGCAAAGCCTTAATTCCATGAAAAAAGGGAGCTGAGAGGCTCCCTGATCCATCACCCAGCCAATGCCAAGGACAGAGCATGAGGGAGGGGGTCCTGCTCTGGGTACAGCTGCAGGACAGTGTCTGGCAGCCCCCAGAGGATGCTGTGAGCAGCAGAGTAACAAAACCTCCCTTGTTTCCATCCCAGCCCCCAGAACTGTGCTCCTGGGGGAGAGCTGTTTGCTCTGATGGCACTGCTGGATGCTGCACAGGCTGTCCCTGGGCTGCTCATAAAGAGAAAGAACCAAACAGGCTGTGGTTGCTAAAGTCCCTGTAAAACCAGGCTGCCTTTATAGCAAATGAGGCTCTGAGACCCATATGGGCTATCTAAATATGGAATAATCCCTCCTGACAAAGGCATATTTGAGTTTTGTTCATATCTTTGCCTCCTATGTGAAATCTGGATATTAAAGCACTTGGAAAGCAGAAAGGACACAGCTCAGAGTAAGACATCTGAAACTTAAGATCCTAATTTATATAATGCATTATACAGAGAAAGTTATTTTACTATAGTTACATTTAAAAGCAGGTTTGCACTCTAAACTCTGCCTGAATTTCCCCTCCAGATTTTGGATCACAGATTCTGTCAGGACTAAGGGATAATCTCTTCTCATCTGTAAAAGAGCACAGCCCCTCAGATCTAGGGAGCAGCATACTAAAGACACACAATCCCCAAGAGAAGGACTTCAGTATAAACCTGATACTACTTTGCAGCTTGTTTCCATCTCTAGACAATACAGATTACACCTTTTCCTTCGATAGGCTGAAAAACAAGAAAGAAACATGAGAAATAATTCATTTCACCTGAGAACAGGGTTATAGGGGGACTTGCATAGGCTGAACCTCAGAGGATTGACTGGTACAAAGAACTTCTCAATACCACACTGCCTGTAGGAGGTACCAATCAAAACACGTGTGGGGTGTGCAGACATCAGAAACCACCACGAAATCTCTCCCACTGGAAGATTCTGATCAACAGAAATAGTTTTTCCTATGGGTAGAAGAGGTTATGATTTCTATTTTTCCTGTTTTTTCTTAATCTATCACTTAATCTATTAATAACACTCAATCTATTAATAACACTTAATGTATCCCACCAATATCAGGAAGTAGGGAATTCTTTCTAGCATTTAAAGTTTGGGGTTTTTTATCAAATAGCTTCATTTTGACACTTTTTAAATAGAACTATTTGAAACTATTTAGTTTATTAAGATAACTCTGGTGTTCAAATTGGGATGAAATCAAAGGGAATTTTGTTGTTCAAACACCACATCAAGGTGCATCTACTAAGAGGAGGGAGTTCAGAAAGCCTTTTCCAAAAGTGACAGCCATAGGAGCTTACATAAAGGAAGATTTAGAGAAAATAAAGGAAACTGATTTAGAGGAAGGGAGAAGGAAAATAAAGATTGAAACAGGATAAAGACCCTACAGAAAACAGCTGGTAATCTGCCTGCATTGTGGACCTCACACTAAATGACAGCCTCTGTGTTTGGTGGTCTCCCAGGGATGGTATTGAAGGGTTAGAAATACAATGTGCCCTGGATTTTCATTGATCACAGCCTGCTCCCAGTCAGGGCATCTCAAAATCCCCCTTCCTACAACTGTGTTTCAGCTCTTCCTCCTTTGAGGGGGGAACTCCAGAGCTCACATTTACCTCTTGGGACTCAGAAGAGACTAACCAGGCTCATAATGGAACTGGAGTAACCATGACAAGCATGAGATAAATATCTAATAATCACTCAACTCATTCAATTCAGTGTGTTATCAACAGCAGGAATCAGCATTAAACAATTACCCAATTCTGCCCTCGGGGAAAGAAGGAAATGCAAAATATTTCCAAAGAAGTCACTGAGGAGGATACAATCAGCCTCAACAGAATTCACTGTGTCCTGCCTGGCAGCTCTCCTGACTCCCAATGTGCTGTGGCAAATTGGGATACACGAGGCTGGAGGATCATTAATGTCTTTTCTCTACTTTTGCCCACCTGTGAGCCCCATCCTCCACCTCTGCTGGGGGTACAGATGGGTTTTCACGGATAGAGGGAAGGGCCTGGTGTGTCCATATCCGTGGGAAAGCCAGGAGCTGCCACAGATACCTCCCCACTTCCAGGGCTCCACTGTGAATTTCCCGAATGTATTAAGATTTCAGCAGAGGACAAATGTCAAGGCAGGGCACAGAAGCGTTGCCTTGCTCTTAAGCATTGAATAATCTCATTTAGGGACAGCTATCAGTGCTGCTTTGGCCTTGTTAATTTTGTCTTCCTAAGTCAGACACTCACAGCTTTTGTCTACTGCTGTTATCAAGGCATTTGCATGCACTAATCCATGACAAATGGTTTCATTTGATGCACATCTGATTTCCTTGCCTGCCAACTAGAAAGAGATAATAGAAATACCAAGAGAAACGAAATTAGAACTAAAGGAGTCATCTATTTGTTGGAGAAACTCAAAACAAAGTTAGGATAAACACCACCCAGGCAGCTGACTTAATGGAGAAAGCACTGAGATTTCAGCTGAGGAAACATAGTTTCTAATTACCTGGAGGGAAAAAAAAATGCTGCATTTTAAAGCTTTACAAAAAGATATTACTGAAGAAATAATTATACTACAGATGTGGGAGCTGGCTTAGACACAGCCATTCTCTGTCAGATCCTGCCCCAGCACACTGAAAACAATTACAAACTCTAAAAACCTCTGGGAGCATCAACTCATCCCTTGGGGTTGTTCTGTTCAACACAGCAGTGACTTCTGGCCGGCTGACCACCCAAATCTGAAAGCACTCCATGCAAGTAACCAAAAAGAGGAATTTAATGTGTTAATGAAAGTCACAGTAAATTGTGTTAGCTTAGCCATGAGAGCTTGTGATTAAACTTAAATTAAGATTTTCCCCCAGATCTCTGCTCTTTAATGGAAAGTGTATCCTTGTGTTAAAAAAGGGCAACTTCTGAAAACACGAGACCTCCTTTAATTTCAGTGCTGCTCTAAACCAAAAGAAGAGCTGGCACCAGCCAGGAGGACACACAGGATCCTCCTCATGTTCACCCTGGTACTGAATTTCAGCTCTCTGTGGTCTTGATTCCTCTTAGGAAAGAGGCAGCCACTGGCAGATCAGAATTTATGCTTCCAGCCAGGATTTATGCCTTTATCAGGATGATGGCTTGTTCTGGGTAGCTGCTGATACCTACAGAGATAACTTTTTTTGTCCCCCCCGAAGAAGAATATCAAGGCAGAAATAAAGAAGGCACAAAGATATCGAACCACTTTTTAAAGTTTCAACTTAGGAAACTGATTCTTAAGAACAAACAAAATCCCCAAATATTAAGTCCTCAGAATTTCCTACTCGGTTCCAATGTTGGCTTTAAAACATGAAATAGGCTGGTGTTCAAAGGTTTCTGAACTGTAAAATTAGCCAATTTTTAAATACGTGATAGAAAGCGTTGGAATTACTGTATTATAGAAATAAAATAATGGAGATTTTTAATGAATATAATTACGCAAAATACCTATCTAGTCATATTTCAGTGTATTTTATTTTCCTTATCCTCAGCACTTTTAACCAGTCCAGAAATGAAGCTAAGCTCTTCTCTAAAACGTGGTTATTTTCAAAATGCAGTGCTCTGAACATGACCTTAATGATAGTTTCATTGTTACTTGATCTCATTCCTGTCTGGTTCTTGGTTTTATTTAAATTCAGAATGATTCAGAATGTGAGCACTTACTTTTTAATATGTTTATATAGGCAAATATATGAACCACAGATACTTTTAAACTCCCGAATATGTTCAAAGTCACCACTGTGTTATTGTGATTCCTGGGCAGCACTTAGGAAAAAGGTGCTAGCCAATAGGTTCTCTTCATTCCTGCATGTTCTTTTAAGAAACAAACATAAATCAATGAAGCCAATTTTCCAAATAAAATGTCCTTGCTTGCTCTCAACCACTTAATTAAACACCATTAACTCTAGTTTGTTTTGGCAACCAATTAATGTCATGATCAAATATAAATAGACTCTGCAAGAAAAGATTATAATTAATAAATCCTGAGCAACACAGTCCAATTGCACTGAAGCCTTGCTTGCCAGAAATATTTAGCAGCAGTTTTGGAGAGCATTAATGAGGACAGCAAAAATAAAATTTTATCAGGGTGTGCAGTTTAGATCCTGAGGCTCTTGCCTGCACCCAGGCTGATCTATAGTGCCTTTGGTTGCTGACATTATTTACAGCACAAAGAAATCACAGTCCCAGTTTCCTCACTTTCCAACAAAATGATATGTACATTCATAGGAGTTTTTAATCCAGTTCTCCACAGATATAGCTTTCATTTGTACACAGTTTAATTGACAGTGTATTTTGCTCACTGTGTTTTGGTAACTTCAAAATGAGGGTTCTTGATTCAGATTTATCAACTACAGCAAACTAAATTAATCCAATAGGATCCATGGATCATACATGAGGATGGATTAAGAACATCCTTTAATCTGAACCAACAGCTCTCCTGATAATCAAGACACAAGGATCACTGCTTAAGCTGGTTTTCAGTTGCCTATTCATTTAGTAAGAGTTAAGGTACATGGTATACAAATAAAACTTAACTGTTCATGGAAGAAATATTTGTGCCCAATTCCAAAAATCTCCCAGCACGTGGCTGTGTGGGAGCTGCTCATGGAGAGCAGGTTATTCCCTGGGTTACTTGGAATTCAGAGACACTGAATTCCACAATGGAGGTACCCATCCCAGACAACAGATTGTTTATGTGCTATACTTCACTTGCTGATTCTCAAGGAATCACTTTCACATCCTCCAAAAACTAGTAAAATTTTCAATTCCTGTCATCAATTCAGTACCCAAGCCAAGCTGTTTTCTCAAAATAAGGATTTCAATGGAATAGCAGGACACAGTTATTGATTATGATGATAGCAACAGTGATCCTGCACACTGCTGTCACTGAAATGACCTTTCAAGAAGGGCAGGAGTGTTTTCTTTACCCACTGTGAAGGAAAAGGGGAAAACTGTTATAGAAAAGAAATACAGAAGGCAAAAGGGAGATGTCAAAAAACAATCCAAACAGAGCGTGGAAATATGAGTCACGGAAAGATTGGGCTTTGTAACTTCATTCAGCTTAATTTACACCCCCGATTCCCCATTGTGCAGCTCTGCCTGAGTCTCATAAATTTAGACTCCAACTGTGCTGCAGCTCTCGTGGTCCCTACCCAGGGCACAATGAGCACAAAGCTCCAGCATCACTCCCAAGCAAAGGAATAAGTTCAGCTGGAGAAAACTGTTCTGCACAGGGCATCTGAAAACAGCAAAAAATGCTGAGCTCCACCAGAAAAAAAGAAAATAAAAATCTTGCTCACAGCAAAGGTTGGTTTCACAGAGTGGAAAGGAAAACATTCAGAAGGAAATACAAAGATTATAGACAGTACAGGATAAAATAATATCAAACTTACGGGGAAAACACATCAATCTTACAAAGCAATGCACTTGAATATTGCTTTCTAAAATATAAATGAACCTTGGACTAAAGCAGGCTAATCATTAAAGGCATGTTTCTGATGTTATCAGCAGAAATACTTCAGTGCAGAGCAATGTAGTCTGCCTTTGGGGGTTTATATTTGTAGGTGCCAAATTTTCCTTGGGACTTCACCAGCTCAGAATGAATTCTCACAGTCTTTTAACGCCGTGGCAGAGAGCTACAAATAGTGGTGTGCACTGAAAGGTCCCTGCATGAGTCACCAGGGCCCAAGGGCTGCACTTGGAGAGGGAGGAGATGCTGCTGGGGCACAGCAAGAGGTGATTCTTGGTCCCTGTTTCCTCAGGGCAGCTTCTGCCACAACAGGAGGGATTTGCTTTGCCCAAGGGACAGCTGGAGAGGCACGGGATGGGGACAGGAGCATGGCCAGGAGGAAGGGCAGAGCAGGGGGGGTAAAGCAGAGCACAGAGGGTCAGTGCAAGGCAGCCAGGCAGGAGGGATTAACCCTCTGTCAGCACCCTGCCATCCTGTTTGGCACAAGATGTGTGGGGAGGGTGACCCCAGGAGTGCACCCACAGGGAGTGCATCCAAAGAGAGTGTGCATCACCCACAGGGAGTGGGCACCTCTTCCAGCTACACATCCAGCAGCTCCTGAGGAGCCTCCCTGGGCTACTCAGGGCCCCACTTCACACCTTGGCCATGCTGCTTTTCACAGCCCATTGAGCTCCCCCCCAGGTTGCTCCACCTCCCTGGATCAGGAGGAACAGGGCAGCACCTTCAGCTGTGATGCTGCACCACAATGTGTTTATAATGTGTTTAAAGAAAGATTGGACGTGGCACTCAGTGCCATGGTTCAGTTGAGGTGTTAGGGCTTGGGTTGGACTCAACGATCTTGGAGGTCTTTTCCAACTCATTCATTTTAGTTACTCTGTATTCTGACTGGTGGCAGCTTTCCTGCACCAAGCTGTGAGGATCCCAGCTCCTCTTCTCCTCCTGCCACTGACCAGCCAGTGAGGACTGCCTGATTCCTGGCAATGCCAACCTATCCCTTCCCCTTTAATTCCCTGTATCTCAGGCAACAGCTCACAGACCCCAAAAACCCTCAATCTGACTCTACCTGCAAGCACACCCTGGAGCCATGCTGGTTTTGTTTGGGAAGTTTGATTTTTCAGGAGAAAAAAAATCCAAAAATCCAAATCACAGAGTGCAATACTTCTGATGGAGTGTGCTGCTGTAAACAAGCACATCACACCAGCACAGCAGGCAGTTCATTGCCATCATGCTGCTAGAAAACCCTACCTCACGCTTAAGTGTTGATTTTGTCACATCAGTTCTCTTCCTAAACAAAATACGTGTCCACGTACATCCAAATGTATTTTGTATGTGACCAGGAGCACAGTGGGTACTTACAACCTGGATTTCTTAATTTAGAAGGTGGTAATTTCACATTTCCAAGAGCAGCCTGTGAAGGCCAGGTGTGTAAAACAAAGGTATCACGTGGGAGATCTTTCCAGTGAGTGACTGGAGCAGCTCTCTGCGAGCAGGATTTTCTGATTGTGAACAAACCAGGGCACTGTGGTGCTTCCTAAGCATTTTCTGGTGTAAATGAAAACTGAATCACATCTTAGAACTTTTAAAATTTCCTCATTGTAATTAACACAGCAAGAAACAATAGCTGTCACCTTTCATGGCCATGGCTGACTGTGCTCCTGCCTGGCAATTTGAATGTTATATACTGAAGGCAACAGTTTGCATTCACACCATGTGATTAATGAAACACAATTCTTCCTAATCATAGAAACCTTTATATATTAACCACCTTATGCCACACTTGCTTCTGTCAACACCAAGAGCAGAAACCATGCTGAGCTCACCTTCCAATTCTCAATTGTTCTACAATTGTTGAGAGTAGAGACACATTTTATTTACACTTTCCAGAGGAATTGGATTCAAAACCCTGCCTGTTTTGAACTGGATAGCCACATATATGGGGCATATGAAAATAGCAGACCTTTTGAAATGTGAAAATATGCAGTTTACCCCAAGGCTATAAAAAAATCAGTGGGAAGGCCGATCAGAACTAAGACATTTTTTGCTCACAGCCACAGACTACAGTTTCTGCAAAATGCTGTCTACTGAGAAACATGCTCAGAGCATCCTTAGGTTGATGTTCCTTGTTAGTTGGTGCAGAATTGCTGTGAGACTGATTTTTCCATCTCTGTAATATGTAGTACAGAGAATCACTTCTTGAGAAGATTTTTAATAGGCACATCATTAACTACTGTCACAATAAAAGGTACTTCATGTTTAGCATCATAAAATTCCAGCCTTGATGCTGTCCATGATTTCTTCCTCTGAACAGGCCTATTTTTAATTAACATATTTGCAAATGTCAGCAGTGCTACAGTGGGTACTTTTTTCTGCTTGTGTCTGCCTCACATCTTTACACTGCACACAAGACTAACTTGATGTGTGCCTAATTCATTTGCACAAACTTACAGGTGAATCCTGTGTCCTTCCAAGTAACACATGGCCAGTGTTGTCACCTACAATTAGCTGACACATCCAATAACTTGTCATGGAACAAAGTCAAAATTTTGCAAAGAATTGCATGATTGAAAGGGTGATGGCTGCTTTTAGTTTTTTAATACTTGAATCCTGTACTTTGCTAATATCTTGTTGTGTCACGAAATCCCAGCATCTACTTCCCACTCCTGGGAGGGTCAGTCCTTTCAATCAGATGATCAATGAACTTTCACAAACACTCAGATAGCTCTGCAAATCACATGTCCACTCTAACCCTCTTGGCCAATTGTACAGCCCTACAACTGTGTGTATTCAGATACTAAAACAACCAGCATGGAATTCTTTTCATTACCACTGTTTCTTCTTAAATCACACAGAAATGACAAGCTTGCAAAGGAGATGGAGATTTGTTTCCACATAAAGTTATTTCCTGTGAATGCTTTCACACATCCTTTTCCTAACATGATTTTTGTGAAAATGAAATATAGTCATAAAAAAAAAACCCTGCAGAAAGCCACGACTATTGCCCAGGGGGAATTGCACTGCAGTGGGGTTCTGCAGGTTTACTCCCAGGTCTCCTCCTGCTCAACTAAAGTCAAAATGAACAGGCAGCAATACTTGAGGGCACTAAAGAGCAGAACTCAAACTTCTCACCGTGTTAATGAGACAGGAAAGAATTAATGAACAGGCACTAATAATACAGCATCATTCATCTCACAAGCAAGCAGTAGTTACTATGGCCCTACTACCTGTGCCCACCTGCCAACATTTCACAGAAAACAAAGCTACAGTCAATCACAAATACTGTCATGTAGAGCAGTTTATCACATTTGTTTCCAGGTTTATACCTTCTGCTAAGTCATCTAACTGAATAAAGAAGTCCTGAATTATAGAAATGAAAAATTATTCTGCACTGGAAAGAGGCTTTAAGCTTCTGTTATTACACAGTGTGTAAAAATCCATTTCAGCCCATTCAGATACTTGGTTAAGAAACGTTCTGGGAGGAAAAAAAAAAAAAAGATCAAGCTCAGAAATCTCTGATTATAAACTAACCTTTTAATATATTGCCCTTGATTTCCAGGGTTTCAAAACTGGATTAACTGCTGTGGTCCAGATGGATACATTCACTGTGCTAATCCACTGTGTTCAGTTGAAGTTTATTATGCTAAATACACTCCAAGAGGATTTTATCTTTTACCTGCACCTTCCTGTGCTCAGTGAGACTCTTCTATTCATCAAGCATGAGAAGCACAAGATGGGGTGGAACCTGCCTTTTTAATTATCTTGTACCAAAGTGGCCCCATGATGGAGATGAACTGCTCAAATTCTCTTATTTTAGAGCAGCTCATTATCTATGGAAGATTACAAACTGAAAGGAAAGGTATGCTGAGCATGCTATTGATTACAGCTCTATTTGTCATGATTCAATAAGTTGAAATTTCATATACCAAATATTAAATTACAGAAATTATGCTTGGGCTCATCTGCATCCATTTTTTTTTATTCACTTTTATTTGGCTGAACATTTTAATCTTACTTACACAGTTTCTAACTAAAAGTAAACTACGCATTCCTAATAATATAAATATGAAAAATAGGGTGTGCTCAGGGACTGCAGTTGAATACATTAAAATCAGTTTGCTAGTTAACATATTTCCATCCCTTTTATGTACAACCTTTCACATTCAGTTGGCAGACTGCAAATTCATGGCCTTATAAAAAAAAAAACAACCCACTGTCTTGATTTTCTGTTGTGACAGCAGAAATTTTCCAAAATATCTAAGTTTCCCTAAAGGACACTCACAGGCTGGTACTTCCCAGGTGCAGCACAATCTGAATTTGAGGTGAACATCATGTCAAATTCCACTCATCTGTCAATGTAGTGGATTATTTCTTGAGAGACTGAAATTGGCTGCCTGGGATCAGAACACCATCAATCTTGTTCATGGAGGGTGCAGAGAAGCTGCCTGAGCCAGGCTCGCAGGAGGGGAAGCTTGGCTGCTTCTAAGTAGGTGATGAGGCAGCTGTAAAACCTTCACTCTATCTGTAGCACATCTCTGAGTGAAAGATTTTGTCATTTTTTCACATTTCCCCAACACTTGGTATGCATTCAGTGTCTTGCTGTTCTTGCTTCATAAAAAAGGTGATTTTTCAAGCTTAGGCAAATGTTGCAGAGCTCTTGGATCTGCCCAACTCTCATTTTTTCTCATAATGTCACTTGTTTCAACTGGTTCCATAAAATTATATTATATTTTCCTTTTACAGATCTGTTTAGCTGGGCTGGTTTTTCCCCCCTTTCCTTCACTAGGGACACACTCAAATAACCAGCAGCATTACTGATAATTGCATTATAATAAATCTCTGCAAGTCCCAAATAAGTCCCTCACCCCTCAAACTTCAATCACTCCCAAATTTCCAGTGCCAGAGGATAAAAGTAACACTCTTGGTTAATCTGATGCTGTAACATGAGCACTGAGACCTGCCCTAGCAAGGATTTTGGTCTATTCCTCTATAATATTTATGTTTTATTACAACAAACCAAGCCAATGCCAATACCTGTGACTTCTGGGCAAGAAACATATTTGGGGAAACTTAGAGTTTTAAAGTTGCTGAAGACCTGTGTTCAAGACCATCTGCCTTTGAAGGGATGTCATTCGATCAAAAAACATTAAAATATTAATTGCCACATTGTAAAATGACTCATCACTGTGAGTTAACAATTTCCATCTTTCATTTCTACAACTCTTAAAACCTCTCCCACCTTTTCTTTGGATTCATATTTGGTTAAGTGACATTCTTGGCCCATCTAATTTTAACCAGATGAAAATTCTGTGCTGGAAAATGCCACCACCTCAATTTCTGAGCATAGCACATTCTTCAAAGTGCAATTAGCAGCTGATGGAGTTATGTGATCCATTTCTATTCATAAAAACACAATAAAACCACTGCTGTGCTGCCCCTGCAGCTCCAGCAGTCCGAGTGAGCTGTGCTAACCTGTGGGATTGGTTCTGTCTTTACAGCCCCAAATTCTCCTCCAGGCTGTGCTTTTGCAGCCCCATCAATTTTCAGAGGTAAACTTGAGAAGCTCAAAGTGTGTTTCCTTTCATCCAAGGCAAACTCCTGACCTCCAGCACACACACGTGGCTGAGGGAGGTTTGGTGCAGGTGCTTTAAGGAGCAAACCTGGACCCAATTTGGGTCAGAAAAGTAGAAAGTTCCACCAAGCTGTTCCGTCAGTGTCCAAGCCCTACAGAAATTCTAAAACTTCACCAAATGGGGAGAAAGAGAGAGAAACAAGGACAGAGAAACTGAACCTTTACCCACAAGGGGATTCTTAGGCTGGGAAATTGTCAGAAAATGACATTAAGGGATGACTATTCCCACACTGGATTGGCAAAGCACAACACACATTAGACTTACCAAAAAAAACCCCAGATGCTGTGCAATACAAAGGCAAACAACTCATAAAACTTAAATAATAAAGAGAATTTTGATTAGTCAGTCATTCATCAAGACAGACACGAGCACGGGCAGAGAGCCTGCAAGGCCAGAGCTGAGCTCAGTCCTACCTGGTCTGTGCAGGTGATGCTGCTGGAAAGTGTGATGGAGGGACCCCTGACAGAGCAGCATTGCACAGGCACTTATCCACAAATACAGGACCCAGGACATTGCAGAGACCACTGCCATTCTCTAAACAAAATATTAGACACACATTATTATCCTTATAGCTTATAGTCAGCTTCCATTACAACAGTGTATTTAATATTTTTCTTTTTCACTCCTTTTGCTGAATGTCTTTGGATTATTATTCCCCCCTGCAGGATGCAATTGTTGTACAACAAAGGTCATGCCCAAAAAGGACAGCTGAGGTAAAGAGACATCAACACAGGAGCCTGGACAACTTTAATAATTCAGTGGTAAAAATCAAACTGTAATAATCTGAGGACTAAAAAAACACACATATAAGTAGAGGTTGGAAAATATTCTCACACTGATCCATAGCTCAATTTACAGGGGAGTTGAAAAGATTTTAAAATTAAAAAAACCACAATACCAGCCAGAAAAAATCAACATGACCTCCAGACAGAACCAAAGCTGCTTTAAACACATTGCAAAAAGGCATAAAAATCCTCAGATATCCAAGACACATTGCCAAAATGCTCCATCCCCTAAACTAAAAAGCCTAATGCTGACCCAGAAGGTAACAGTGCATTGTTTGGGGCTTTTTTTTGCTTTTGCAAGCATTAATTACTAATCATGTTCCTATCTACCAAACAAAGTAATTGTTTCTCAGAATTATATTCTATTCCCCAGATGAAATCAGCTTCCTTTTGTTTGACCTGTGCATGTACAAAGACTGGAGCATGGCCAGACTGAATTTCAGGTGTGTCCTATAGAAGATTTGATCTTTTCACAAAGCAGACCATGTCAAAATTTTAAAAATTTTCCCTTTGGAAAGGGAAAAGGCAATTTCTTTGTCTGCTGGTGCACTTGTCCATCCAGTGCAGACAACTGTGCTGTTTCACACTCGTGTTTATGGCTGTACTGAGTGGCTGAATTTCCCTCTGACTTGTTAACTTCAGCAGCTCTTTCTCGGTGCCTGCAAGGATCGGGAGGTTTGCAAGGCTCAGCTACGCTCCACATCGTCCAGTCCCCTCAACAGCACCTTCTGCTGCATTTCAGATGGCCAAATTAATCAAACTTCAGGCACTCTCCTCGCTCAGCCAATGGCGGGATGCTGCTCCCTATCTAATAATCCAATCAGCTGAACATCGTTTTCACAGAGGAAGAAAGACTTTGAAAGATTAAATCTCTCACATGGAAAAAAAAAAATCATGTCTTTACAAAGAAAAAAAAATCTGCATGCAATATCAGGGGATTTCTATGGTAGGAAGAGGAACAATATTAAAAGAGTGAAATGCTGTGGTAATAAAATATATGCATATAAATCCTTTTTTCGCCCTGATTTTAAAGCAGCAGAGTCTTTGGGAAGCTTTTTAAGTCTAATTAGTTGAAATGAACCACATAAACTGACAAGTATAATTAATAGAGAATACCAAAACATTATTTTGATCAGCATGAGGCTCTTCCTTTCTCTGTACTGAGTGCTTGATGCACTGCTTGGTGTATAATTAATTTCATTTCCAACTGTTTGCTTTGCAGTATACAATGCACTTTTTCTCCTCTCTTTTCAGACCCATTTATCTTGCAAAATAGATTCAATCTCCTCAGATCAGGGAGCTCCTGGGAGGCTTCCCGTGTCTCCAGGAATTAACACCTTCTTGTCATAATTGGTGCTCCCATGCTTTTTTATACCACAAGGCAAAGGGAAAGGTGAGTCTCACGCAGGGGGAATTCCAGGTATTCAGGTTATTTAAACTGAACTTTAAAAATCCCAGTCAAAGAGCGAAACTTCCACAACCTGCTAAATGCTCCCTTGTCTATCCTGCAGCATCATGTTCTCAGCACATGGACAGCAGACTTACTTTACCCAGTCAGGTTTATTATTAGTTCTTGTGGGTTTTTTAAAATATAAAAAACTCTCTCAAGCTGCGCTATTTCAAACTACCTTTGTTCAATCCCAGTATTTCTTGCAAACATTTCTTCATGCACTCGTTTGTCAGCAAACTGCCACACACACAATTTTACCCAGCGATCCTCTTATCATTAGTCTAGAAACACAGCAGTGAATATTTTCCACTTATTATCTGATGAGTTCCAGACCTGCTTTCTGAATCTTAAATCCTGAGGAAGCTCCTTACCTGAGTAATCCAACCAAGAGCAGAGCACTCTAGTAGTGTTCATCGGAAAGATCTAATACTTTTTTAAATCCATGTGTATCACAATAAGGGATTTCTTTTATAGCTTGCCGATAATCTTCTTTCTCAGGATTAAAAGTAGGAAGAAAAAAAAAAAAAAAGACAATCTCTTTTCCGTTACAAATCCTGTTTCCAGAGTAGAGAAGACATCCGATCTCTCAGACCGCCGTCAGAAAAGTGGCCGAGGTTTGAGGGGTGGAAAGCTTCTCATTTTCACCTCTAAATCATTTCATAGCATCCCCCCTTGTGCTCGCGGAGCCCTTTCGGGGTGATGTGGCGATGATGCGCAGCCGGCCGGGATGGGCACCGGGGGCCGGCAGGAGCAGCAGCCCCGGCTCCGCACGGGCGGCGAGGAAAAGGCAAAGGCGGCGGTGCGAGCGCTGCTCCCGGGTACCGGAGCCTATTTCAACACATCCCTCCCTGCTCGGGAGAGCATCACATGTGCCTTAAAGCGACACAGCCCTCGCTCGGCAGCCCCCGAGCCGCATTTAAATAGCAGCGGCAGCGGAGCCCGCACGGCGCAGGGGAGCGGCCGCTCGGGATGCGGGAGGAAGGATGCAGGGATGGATGCAGGGATGGATGGATGGGCAGGAGGGAGGCGAGGGGCTGGGCAGCCCGGCAGACAGCTGGATCCGCCCGCAGAGCCTTTATTCCCCAGCCTTGCTCTGCCACTTAATTCTACGAGAGGAGACTTAAATTAAAAGGAGTCTCTTCCCTTGCACATGCCTGGGAATGGGGAAGGGTGGTGCAGGGAAAGTGTGAGGAGATCCACGGGAGAGCAGGAGACTCCCACACGCTCCCAGGGGCTTTCCAACACCTTGCCACAACTCTGGGTGGAATCTTTCCTCCCAGCTCCATTTCTGAGGCATCTCTGCAGACAATGGGGATAGAGCTCTGATTTACTCCCAAATGCTGAAGCTCAGCTATGCCAGATTATTTATTGCAGTTATTTATTCTCCACATCTTAAGTGGCCATTTACAGGAATGGAGTGGTTTCCTCTCCCTCTTGTACCATATGTAATTATTTTTTTTAAAGAGCCATTGTATAGACTTAGTACATACCATTCACTTGGTGTTACAGCTCTTATGTCTGCTACAAAAGAAAAAGGGCTTGGAGACAAAACAGAAACTTCCATTTTAAGAGCTCAGGACTTGTACTATAACACAATGGGGGATTATTTTTTTTCTCTCCTGCATAACCTGTGGAAGAAGAGTGTTCCACCTTCACTGCTCACCAGCACAAGACACCAAACAATCATAAATATCACCAGCACTAAGTACCCTTACATTCAAGTACCTCCATCTCAGCACCTGCAGACATCTGTCTCAGTGGAGACACACCGAGAGGTGCAATGAGTTTACTTGATAGGCCACACTCTCCTTTGGAGCTGCTGTGTTTTCCTGGGCAGTACATATCAAGTGCTTGGCCCTGCAGACCAACAGAAATGTTATACTGGTCTCTGCCACAATGCTCAGAGCAGTCTTTATTACACCCTTAACACAGTGAGGCAGTTGGTGGCAGGTGGGTGTGACAAAGTGACACAGGAGATCACCACAGGCCACCACAGCAGGTCCCTGAGCAGAGCTGGGGACAAGAGAATGGCTCAGGACAAGCCTCATGTGACCAGAGATGCTCTCAAGGGGTCAACATTTTCTCTTTAGGTGTTTTGGTTGAAAACACATGGAACAAGTATGGTTGGGGATATAATGATGTGTTTAATAAGGGTTTTGTTTTCCTGAAGAATGCCCTTAAACACTGAAAGACAGCAAAGAACTGAGGCAGTTATTGCTTTCTGGCCTCAGAAGGCTCAAAAAAAGCAGATGAGAGGCAACAAAACACCGTGAATACTGATGAGTAATGTTGGTACCTTGTAGCTACCTGGGATCAGCCCAGAGCAGGAGTCAGCAGGAGGAGGCTGCTGGGGTTTGCTCCCAAAACCACAGGGAGGCTCAAGGAATTGAATTCCATAGGAAAACTGGGAGATTTCTGCAGATCCTGTGAGACGCAGATGATGGGAACTTAATTGAAAATAAACACCTATTTAAGATACATCCCTTTTAGGACTTTGTGGGAAAGATACAAGTGAAAGGGACTTCACTTCATGGAATGGGGAGGTGTGAAGAAAGATGAAGGAGAAGGGTCTCAAGCAAATATAATCTAAGAAACCCAAAAGCCTTGTGGACAGCAGGAAGAATCAGACAAATTGTGACCACACACCTTGGCAGGGTAGGCACAGACAGATTTACGCAAGATACAGATTTATGTAAGGTACAGCAGAACTGTCACTCTGCCAAGCACTGCTAGCTCCCAGCTCCATGAGGCTAATGCCACCATAACCCCTGACAGATGCTGCTATTGCTCAGGACAAGCTCTGCAGAAACAGGGGACGTGTTGCTTCTGCAGGGTAGGGGGGAGATCAGAGGGACAGAGAGAATATTAAACAGGCTGTTCCTGCAGCCTCTCCCCTGCCCTGGCTCCCAGCATCAGACAGAAGCACAGGAGTCCTTGGCAAACCTTGCAGAAGCATCCTCACACCTGCTTTGATGCCTTTGCTGCCAATTTTAACTTTCAGTGGACCAACAAGACATCAAACACTTTCCTCTTGCCCTCTTTGCTAAGCACAGTGTCAAATTCACCTGATGCTTTGGGGCTTTACTTCAGCCTCCTCATTTGGCTGTGACAGGGACGGGATGATGCTTTACAAGCACCCCTGGGCCCATGTTGAATGTAGGGCTACTAACACTGACATGCTGGAAAGAGAAAAAATGGAAGGAAAAAAATACAGGAGTGAGCAGACTGAATGCTTAAAAATGCTTTCTCACTTAAAGGGAGGGCTGAAAGCAATTTGTCTCTAGACAAAAGAGATGGGACAAAAAGTGGTGTCCTGTGGGATGGAAGCTCCTGGCAGTGCTGGGGCAGGATGAATCCCCCTGCAGAGGGGCAGAACATCCTTTGGGTTATGTGCTCTGTGTCTGAGTGCTGGGAGGTGAAGTGACAGGAGAAGGTCCTTCCACCCTGCTCTGATACCTGATGGGACAGAGGAGAGGACAGAGAACAGCACCCGGGCTATCCCAGCTGGAGAGCGTGGAAACTGCCTATCCACAGCTCTGGCTGAAAGACTCCACAGGGCTGCTGGCACAGCTCCCACAAGCAGACCATTGCACTGGATGATCTTTCCAAGGTGAAGGGGTCAGCAGGAATCCAGCTGTCTTTGAGAATCTGCCTCACACCCATTGCTGCATGCACAAGGAGAACAGCCTTTCCCTCCTGCTCCCACCATTCATCTAGAGATGCCAAGTGAATGACAAAAATAGGCAAATAAAAAAAAATGCTCTTCCCTGCCTGGACCTCTATTTATCACAATTTTCTGGGCACATGGAAAAGGAGAGCATATGCAACTCAGGCAGGCTCACGCAGACGGCAGATTGGTGCTTGCACCCAAACAGGGGCCTCTGGCCTCTGCTTTCTGCATTCTGCCTCCTCTGCCTCTCTCTCCTCCTCCCCCACACTTGCCTTTTCCCCATGAGGAGGTTTTTTAACACATCCCAGGCTCATATTTCACAGGGTCTGGAGAAGGCTCACCACCTTGGAAATGCAAAGCTCCTCGGTTCCAGTGTGTTCCTGGGACAATGAGGCTTTGCTTCTCACAGATTGTGTTCTCCACCCCTCCCAGCTGCTTCCACCCACCCTACAAAGCTCCTTCCCTCATCCCAAATTCTGCCTTGGCTGCTGCCTGGGCAACAGGCACTGCACTCTGCAGCTCCTCCCTATCTAAATGTCTCTACCCAGGTGAGCCAAGTGTAGTCTCACAGCAGGTTTACCTCAATTCCACCAAAAGCCACATTTCTCACACTCATCTTAGCTTCACAACATTTGTGGAAGCTTTTTCCAAAATTCTGGCAGAGCAGTTTTGCTTGCCCCCCTCACCTCCCCACAGAGTTTTTCCTCCATTGGGAGCCATCCCACATGGACAACCAGCAGCTGAGCATGTGAAGATTGAGCTGCCTACACGTGCTTGCCTGAACAGCAATGCCAGCAAGCCCAGAGTAAAACCAGCCAAGAGATCCTCATCCAGGGCCCTGAGCCTCCCTGTGCTTCTTGCTCTTGGTTGTTTTTCTTTCCCCTTGTGGAACAGGAAACACAGAGAGGATTCCTTTGGTACAGGGAGAGCACAAGTTTACCAGTTCCCTGGACACAGCTCGGCCCAGACAAACACTCCCAACCCACATTCAGTGCATGACTGCAGCAATGTTTGATGTTCTGCATCCACATCCCCCCTGCTCAGCCAGGTGCTCCACTTCATGTCTAGAACTTTGGACATATTCCCAGGAAAACCTTCCTTGTCCCGAGACTTCCTTTTCTCAGTCCTCACCACTTTTCTCCCTCTCTTGCAGGACACATCTAATTCAACCCCAATGACCAAACTGAACCTATTTCCTTCCTTGCCCTTCCAATCACAGCACAAAATCCTTCTGTCTATATTGTCAGGTTTTCTTCTCCTATAATTTTTCCAGTGACAAGAGAAAATGCAGTGTTTTTCCTGGAGGCAAACAAGCAAAGCTTAGCTAGAAAGATACAACATTTTTTCATTAAAGGAATGAACACCAAGGATTTTTCTGGCTGTGACCACAGCCTCCACTGACCAACACAAAGACCATGCATACCATGAGCCTGAAAGGGCAGAGCTGGACAACATGTGCAGGGAAGCCACTTCCCATGGGAGCCTGGGGCTGGTGCAGACAGTTATTGTCCCACTTCAAGTGCAGGATATTGGGAAATTTGTTGCTTCCAGCACAGGTGCAGACACATGGATATGGAGGATCAGCCAAGAAAGCAGCACAGCACTCTCAGAGGAGATGCTCCACCTGCTGCTCTTGGCACCCAGAGCTGGTGGCTCCTTTCCACCCTCTTATCTCATGGCACATCACTGCTCTGCCTCAGCCACACCAATCTTGCTTGGCAGAAGCAGCAGTTTTGTCAACCATCCCCAAGTAAACAGAGAAAATCCAACCAGGAAGATGACATAACCACAGGGAAGAAGAAACCAACCAAAAAAGCCCGAACCAAACAAAACCCCACAACAACCACAAGAGCACAATAAGTAGCTCGCACTGGAAAACAACAATGAATTAAAGAACAAGTCTGAATGCTGACAAAAGCAGGGAGAAGTGAGAGCAGAACACTAAAAGAAAGATTCTCACAATTGTTCCTTCCAGCTCACCTTAAACAAGTGGCTACTCATTTTCAGAGGGATGTCTGGTCTCCACAATCACCATGTTTGGCAGGCAGTGATTCTGCTTTGTACAGTCTTCCAAAGCCTAAGAGGAGAGAGAAAGGAAAAAGAACACATCTATATTTGTCAGGGAAGTTTATATCACAAAGTTTGTGTCCTAGTTATTTTTAAAGTATGTAGGACAATGCACACAAAATGTCTCAACCCTTATCTAGAACTTGCCATTAGCTGACAAGATCAGCACTTGTTAAGGATTAACAAAATGAATTGTCTGTGCATTACATTATCATCATGCCAAAAAAAAGATTCCAATAGCAGTCATTTAAAATATAACCAGCAAAACATGACTCTGCTCAGGATATCATGGCAGGTAAACCACCATGTAATGGACATGAGTTGTCCATTTAGTTTCAGTTCAGAGATACCAAAAAACAAAGAAATCTAAGTTAAAACAGCCCATGAAGTGGTAGCAGTTCATGGTTTCTAGTGATACTATTATCCTTTATCTAGACATTAGCTGGAGAGATCATCCTGATGTGAAAACCCAGAATCTTTTCATGGATTCCCAAATTTGTCCCAGCACAAACTCAGTGCCTCCAGCTGATTCTTAAAAGAGCCAGCTTGAACCCATTACATAAAATGCTATTGGAATATTCCCAGTTTGAAAACAAGCTGTTACTTCTGTCAGGCTGCAGCTGCTTTTCCAGACCAGCTAAAACCACATTACAGGCAAGATCCACCTACTGTGGACAAGTGATGGGTCAGAGGCTGCATGAACTGAAAATTACTGCATCTATAGCCACAGGGGACATTTGGCATTTGATATATCACTTTCATTACATCAAACATCAGTCCTCAAGCACAGGTTTAACATCTGCTTCTACTGCTGAAAAGTCAACTTTTACATGAAGGTGCAGGCATTTTTAATATTTACAGCATAAATAAAATAAGTCCAAGAAAAGCAAAGGCATTCAGAAACTTTGGGAAGCAAATCCACTGTGGTAAGAGCTCAGATATGGTCACTGGGTTATATTCACTCCCTCTACACTTGCTATGCTCCTAAAGTTCAGTTAAACTTAATAAAAGAATAGGTCTCCCTTATTATTTCAGTAGCTTTAGAAGCAAGGTTGGACTAGATGGTCTTCAGAGGCCCCTTCCAACCCCAGCCATTCTGTGATTCTGTCATTATACTGAAGCAATAAAAAAAGGAGCCTTCAACAGCAGTTAAAAGAAGCCTCCTCTGTCAAATTTGAGACGTTTCAGACATCAGCATAGAAACAAGACTATCTAGGAAACAAATTTCCCCCTAAAATATTGCAGCAAATCAGCCCCAGCTTGATAGCCCCTCTCTCCTCCTTCCCAAGTCCAGCCTTCTCCTGGCACAAGCTTCCACCTTCTCCTGGCACAAGGACAATTGTAGGAAAAGCAGCCAAATCCATACTAAAAGTTGTTACATAGACCAAAGCTCAAAAATACATCAACCCTTTTCCAGTCCCCACCACTGTCAGAAGCAAAAATTCCCCCAACAAACCATGAAAGCTCAAAGCCCAAACCATGAACACAATCAGGAAAATGCTCCACAACCCACAAAATCCTATTTCCCAAAGACTCACCTTAAAAAAACAAAACAACCAAAAAATGGATCTGGAGTCAGAGACAGGTTTAGTTCTTGTTTGTTTTCCTCTACCTTAGTCAGCCTTTTTTTTTTTTTTTTTTTTTTTCCTCTAAGACCTTTTGGCTGCTTCCCCAGCTTCAAAGGCAACAAAACCCACCACCCTTCTCTTCCTCTCAGTGTCCTTCCTCCCTGCTGGGAGCTTTTATAAACTCAAACCACCTGAGCACAGGGAGGAGCTCAAAGGCTCCAAACACCCTCAGGTGCACAGTGTTATTTTGGATAGAGTGAATCCCAGTGCTCAGGCACACCCAGGCTGATGTGGGGAGGGTGCCAGGGTGGTTCTATGCCAGGAGCTCTGCTGGGAACTCAGGGTATCTCCTGGCTGTGAAATGTTCCCAGACACCCAAGTCAGCCCAGGTGCTCCAGGGCACATCCAAAATGCACATCCTGGCACAGCCCAGCACCTCTTTTGGAAAGGAAAATGTAAGAGGCCAGATCAGCTCTGCAGTGTTACGCTTCTGGTCTCTTTAAGTGCAGGTGCTACCCTGAAAATACCACTTTAAAATCTTCTAACTCTGCCTTGGCCTCAGCTGCAGAGCAAATCTCATTACACCAGGGGACTGACCAAACAGCTGATTTGCAAACCCATGTATTTGCTTCCACTCTATCATAAATACAGACAGTGGTGGAGGAAAAAAATACATTATCAAATTGAGAGGTTTCTGTGCTACTGGTCCCCTGCAGTGTGGACTCTCATAATGGAATCACTCCATGATATTAAATTATACTTCAGTTTATTACTTCTAAAATGCCCTGGATTGTGCAGGGGCACAGTGTGGTTTCCACACACCTATTTTAGCATGCTTGGACATCCTCAGACTAGAGGTGCTACATGAGGAAATGTAGTTATGGATGAAATACACTGCTGTGCAATACTATAGCCTAGGGTTGGTAGGAAAATCGTTGAAAAGATAAAGCAGGCAGACAGCAACAATTTCTGCCTTCAGTTATGTTCATGAAAAAACCCACCCACAACCAACCAAAAGAAAAAATCATAAAGCCACACAAAAGACACCATTAAAGAGGGTGGAAATAAAAGTTTGGGGCAAAGATCTCTCACTAGAACAAAAAAAAAGTGAGAATTATCATGAATATGTGACATACAGCAGCCCATATTCCCTGATGCCATTGCTTAAACAACTAAGACTTAATTCCTTGTCACAGCTATGGGCTTTGTCATTATTTAAGATAAGCACTCCCTTCCACACCTCTTCTCCCTGTTTGCTGGGCCAGGCAGGAGCTGCAGCCAGAGCCCAGAGTGCTGTGCTGGTGCTGGAAATGGTGAGTTTGAGTAGGGAATTAGTGCATGAAATGAACAGGATTAAAAAAAAAAAAATCATATACTGTTCTGCCTCTGCTTCAAAACAGGTTGGGTGATTGACAGCAAACCCTATATAATAGTTCCTTCCAGGCAGATGGCGAGATCATGGTTTGCTCTTCAGTCACAATTTTCTGCTGCCTCTCACAACCCAACCCATCTCCACAGTCTACCAATAAAGAAGGGCCTGGGCTGCTTTTATATGTGTTTTACAAGGCTCACATCAAAGCTTAGGGATTAATATTGTGACTAGTTATCATATTCCATTTTGTAAAAATTTGCCTCGAATTTGCCTCCAACATCTCCGGGCTGATCGTCGGCAGATAATCGCTGCAGGAATCCACACAAAGGCAGCTCGTAAATTCCTGAGCCACCCCTGACAGACAATACTCCTCAGAACGCTTGTGTAGGTGTTGAAAATCTTGCCATACATCTCCAGCTCTCTCAGCACATATTGTTTTTAGGCTGCCATCTGCTAATGTACAGTCCCACCCTAAGAGAGATGCGGGAATGAATGCTCCAGTCTCCAGGCTGTTCTGATTTCAGGTTTTTTATTTCTTCCAATTCCCAGCACTCAGACCCTGTCATGCTTAACCCTGAGTGGAGCTGCAAAGTCCAACAGACCTGCTCACGCCGCTGCTAATTTTCAGTGATAAAGAGCGTTTATTGAGCACTGCTCAGGCACTGCTTTAATGAACCAAAGAGATGCTCCAGACAATGTGTCCCTGCAAGCAGATCCATTTGTCTCCGTGTCAGCTGCACCTAGAGAGGTGCTGGGACAGTCAGGAGCTCTGGAAATGCTCATTTCCCATGCATGTGTGTTAAAAGGATGTGTGTTATGTTGGTGGCAAGGGAAGAAGACAGCTCCTGAAGACACAAAATGGGTAACGTCTTGAACAAAGCAAGCCCATGCCCATCACAGTGCAGAATGTCAGGATCAAATTATCCCAGTAAATAAGGAATGATGAACATTACACTTGACTGATCTTCTTCTTCGCTGAAATTGTCAGCAGTATTCTTTTTCTTACTGCTGATTCTGCTTCACTACCGAGCACATTAGCAAAATTTATAAGAAGATATTTAATTTTTTTTTTCTTGTTAGAAAACAAATTTATAATAGCTAATTTACATTAAGTTTCCTATGCAGAATCCATCACTAAAATACATTGGAAGCTACAAATTTAATGCTAGGAAAGTGAAGAGTATATTATCACTTGCCAACTGAAATTTATCTGTTTTGATCCTTTTTTTATATTCCTCTTCTCCCACACATCCCTTTTACTACCCCCACCTTCTTCTCAGGTTTTCAAAGATTCTGTTGTCATTTAGTCCTGAATAAAATCCAAGAATCCACTGCAGGCTCTGTACATCAAATTGTTGTTCATGTCACACCCTGACTTCTGTGCACCAAGCAGGGAAGTCAGAATAAAGGATCATACACAATACATTAGAATTCTTTCTTGTATTTCTTGAAAAGAAAAAGGTGAATAAAAGAGGGCCAAGAAAACAAAATAGGGATGGGAAAATGAGACTGTGAAGGGCTGTGTGTTTAAAGGAGGTACAACTGGTAGTTTTGCTTTCTTTCCCAGCTTGTACAGCAATCCTCTCTTTCTTTCCCTATTTGGTACAAAAAATGGTTTGGTAGACTGATGTTATGATTTCCTTGATTTCAGTAATCAAGGCAAGTCAGGACAATCTTTTACATTGAAAATAGAAATTCTTTTACATCTAAGCAACAGTAGCAGTTTTTGTTTCCTCTACCTCTGCTCCAGCAGAAGATTGCCACTGCCTTTTTGTAAGCTTTTAGTTGCTAGAGATATAAACACCCTCTTCAAAGCATGGCAGATGAATTCTCCTGCAATGAAACAGAATACCTTTCAGAGAGCTTGAAAGCAACTAATAGATTTTCAGGAAAATGCAGAAAATTGGCTTAATGTTGCATAAATAAAGATATTTATGCAACCTGGAATGCAACTGTACCACAAGCAGAAGTCTAGGCCCTACTTATGATACCAAACCCTTCTTTTGCCAGTTTGCACAGGTCTTTAATGGACATGGGGTCATTTGCTGCCCTTCTGAACCTCCCCTGATACAGTAATCAGTGTTAAATTTTAAATATGAATCATTTTCCAGGCAACATCCAGCTGGCTCCTCCTTCCATTTTCCCACAGGGGGTTGAAAGATGTTAAACTGTTCTCTTCACAATTAAATTCACAAAACACTTAAATTCTATGGCAGTCAGACACCAAGGAACAGGAAAATCATTTCATCTCATAATGTTTTAGAGCCCCTAGGCAAATGTAAACACTGTATGTGATAGAGGAAGGATTTATTGCTGCTGCTGAACACAGAATCTGCAGATTTATTTGTACATCCAGTAGATTTTTGAGGATTATTTATTTATTACAGAATTTTGGTAAAATGATTATTTAGGAAGTTTGAACACACCAGACTCATTTGTGTGGAGATGCATTTTAAACAAAAAAAGATACAGAACCAAATCAAGCTGTATTGAACACTGGCCTGTAACAGTGAATCATTGCTGCACTCACTCTCCTGCCAGAGCATAAAAAGGTTTGAGGTCTCACATATCCCAGGTTCTGGAGGCCAAGAGACATTTGATAAGTGACCACTGCAAGTGGTGCTGGAGACACATTAAACTTAGGCAGGGAAGTATCTAAGTCACTCTTATAGTCTGTTAAATATTTTACCCAAGAATAGTTTCACTAATTTTGCTGAGAAAAACATCAATAAACTCTGCTTCCAAATGCTGCTTTAACCATTCATTTTTATATAGCTCAGAATGCCAAAGGGCATCAGTCTGAGTCAGTAAATCTCTGTTAGGACATCAAATTCATAGAAATATTGGTAAAAATAGGACTTTATGTCATGCCACTCTACTTTTACAGTAAGCACTTGGCTCTACTGGAGCCTCCTCTGCCTCAGCAGTACAAGGCAGCCTTGGGAACTGCTTGGGAAACTAAAGGAATGTTGGAATTCTGGAAACTGAGAATTTGGGGTTTTAGTATATAGTAATATGTGTGAGTCAAGGTGGAGGATTTGAGGTGTTGTCTAAGTCCTTCTTCTTCACCTTCTTTCTTCTTTTTCATGGATTTGGGTGGGTTTTTGGAATTGGGTGCAAAAGGTCTTCATTGTGGGCCTTAGGTGGTCATTACTGGGCCAAAAGTATAAATAATACAGGTGTCACCTTGTTATTGGGTAATTATCACTTATATAACCTTGGAAGGAGTTAGAAGTATTCCATTTTACCTCATTTCTCTAACATGTTAGCTGGAACTCATGGCTCATGAGTCTGTAAATAGATGAGAAATAATAAACATCCAAGTCCAAATCAAAAACCAACAGTTCCTGTGTATTAATCCTGACCTTGGCAAGGAAAAAAGGGAGCAAGAACCTTCTCAAAGAAGGGTAATTCCAGGATCATGGCAGAGGTGGAGGCATGAGCTTCCAGCACCAGTCAGCAGTGGATTGTGCTTGTGGGAACAGGCACCCACACACTCGGGTCTGTCCCTGTGGACATCCCAGCTCCAGCCATGGTTGGTCATCCTGGTCCTCCTGCCCAACACACTGAAATATTTGGGAAGAAGCCACCTCCTCCTTCACAGCTCCATCCATGACCTCCAGCAGAGCTGTCTGAGCTCTGACTACAGCCTGTGGCCATGCCCCAGCACAGCTGAAGTGTACGAATAGAGTAAAAGTCTGGCCTGTCATTTCTTCTCAGTGCAGCTAACAAGTAATCTGTAAGTTCCCATGTGAAGCTGTTTTGAGAATGAGAAGTTCCTTTAACACAACAATCTGTTCTGAGGGTGAAAAATAAGTGCACTTGTAATAACAAGGGATTTTTCCCATGAGAATGAGTAAAGAAAATATGTGAAAAATCCAAGAATAGACAGATTTGATGGACAAGTAAAATAACTTTTACTAACCAACAGAATAATCAACAAGAAAGCTGTTAACCAATCAGAAGTTGCCCTCAAGGTTTGTAAAAGCTGTATAAAAACAGCATGCAGCCATAATAAAGAAGCCTTCTGAACTTGTATGGTGTCACTCTGTCCCAACAAGGCTAAAGAGGATCACACAGAGTCTGACCCTGAGCATCACCCACCAGACACCTCATCACACATCTCTACTGATGGCAGCCTGGAACCAAGGAATTAAAAATCCTTTTTGTTCCCTTCTTATCCTCTGCCCTTATTTAGAAGAACCAAGAGGAGACAGGAGGCTTCTTTAAACAAAAGCATAATTTCTGGATTTCTCTTCAAGGATGCCACAGAAATCACTGTGGAGCATCTGTCAGGCTGGCATTCCCCAGAGAGAGCTTCAGCTCTTTGCTCTGGCTAACTTGAAGCAAGAACTTGAACCATATCTCAGATAACTGCTGTGGAGAATCAATTTTCAATTTCCTGCTGAACTTCAGATATATATTTAAATACTCAGTACTTCTGGCATCTGGAAAGAAACCAACAATAAAATCAAATGGTCAAGCTACTCACCCGATAAGGGGAAAATCTGCAATGAATCAAACCAACAGGAGACTCAGACAGGGGCCTGAAGGGGAAATTTTCTCAGGATCAGTGTAAAATGTTATGCTCTTAAAGACTTTTCAACAAAAAAATACCCAGTTACTCAATGGCAAATTTGTCTAAACCAGAATATTTCTGTTAGAATTCACAGTTCATTTTAAAGCAGTCTAATTTTTAGTGGAGGGGAAAAAATAGATGAAGTTCACTACGAAGTTGAAGTCAGTGATTTAATTAGAAACAAGGTTTAGCCAAAGAAGAAGAACCTCTGTTCTCAACAGAGACACACTGGAGGAACGCTGATCTTCCTGAAGGCAATGAGTGTTTTGTCATTTTTCATGACCAGACTTTTATCCTAATCACAGTCTCTACATCTCACTGTATTCTGTGATTAGGATATGGGTCTCTCAGCTCAGCAGTCTGCAGCTTTACCTTTATTTTTCTCAATCTTCAATGTCTTTAATAATAAGTAAGTTAATACAACAGGCCCTGAAGAAAATTCATGCTTTAAACAAGGCCATTGGAAAGATTAATATAAAAAAGCCCTACAGCACTTTTGGCTGAGGTTTTATTTGAACAAAATTTCAACAAATAGACCAATGTTTCCCAAGAACATTAAAGTGTTATCAAGTGGGAAACAACGTTCCCTAGCTCAGCTTCCAGACAGACCAGAAAATGCATCTTTTTGCATTCAGAAGGCAAAATGTTAACTATGATCATGGAAAATCACTGTTGTGAGGATGTATTAAACTGGATTACACAAGCTAGGAAGGGAGATAGCAAAAAACCTCCCAGCACCTGTAATTGTCCTGCAGTTTTGCAGGGTGTTTCTGCTTTAAGGGAATCAGAACAATAAAATGCCTCCCTTCCTTTTACCAGTGGTTGTAAGGCTGTCTCTGAGAGTTCCTGATGGGAAGATGGAACAAATACTTTTCTCTACAAAGCTCTGAAGGTAGGAACTTGTAAAATGCTTCTTTGAAGTCAGGGTGATTGCAAACTGAAGCGGGAATGCCATGTAGAGTATCAAACCAGCATCTATCTCCAGCAGGTTTTGTTTTCAGCTATGCCACGCCCTCACTTTGCCCAGACAGTTGATGAGCCTTCTCCAGCCTGCAGCCAAGCACCAGCAGCTTGCAAACAGGAAACAAAGGGAAATGACAGCAAGATCTCAAGAACAAGCTCATCTTGATGCCCCCTCTTTGAGAGGGAGTCAGGGAACAAAATAATAGGCATAATAGGCAGGCTGGTGACAACTGCAGGATTTGTTGGGTTTCAGAGATGTGAGAGTAGAATTGGGAAAAACTAATTGGGTTCCAATTCTGTCCTCACTCTGTGAAAATGCATAAGCAACTATGGGCAAAAATGTGGTAATAGTAATGTAGTAATAAATCTGACAGGAATTACCTGAAAAATATTAATTTGTGAGTTAGGGCTTTTCAAAACTCCTGTTCTGAGAGATGTTCAGAGGCTGTTTCTTGCAGAACATCTATTTTAGAAGGATTTAGATGCAGCCTCTTGAGTGGCACCCCTGCATGGCAGCACAGCAAGGCTCCATCCTGCTGTGGATCTGAGGGAAGGATGAGCTGTGTCCAAGGAAAAGCACAGTCTGTGCTGCAGTTCCTTCCCTCCAGCTCTGTGTACCTGCCCATCCTGACACTTCAGATGGTAAATACAGGATGGTAAATAATTTACACTTCAGTGTAAATACAAGGAAATGAGTGAGATAAAAAGGAGGATGTCCACCAGTGCTACAGCTCAGCTCAGCTCAACTCTCATGGCATCATGGCCAGGTTGAACTGGGCTTTGAGAAACCTGGTCTAGTGGAAGGTGTCCCTGCCCATGGCAGGAGGGTTGGAACAAGATGGTGTTTAATCCTCCTTCCAATCCAAGCTACTCTATGACTCAATGATCCCTAAATCTTGAAATACAATCTGCATGTTTTGCACAGAAGTGTCTTGGAAAACTGTCTTCTAATTCTACTCTCATGGAATTCAGTGGTAAATTTCCCATTGTTTCAAAGAGCTGGATCTATAGCAGTGGTTTTAAAATGCCCCCCTGCTGTTGCAGTGCCCTCACCTGCCTTGAAAAGTGCATGTCACACACCTAAGTCAAAAATGTTCTTGTTCAGTGAGGAGTGACAGCACTGACAAAGGAGAAATCTCTTTGGTGGCCACCAGCTGAACATGGGAGAGGGTGGATGGACTCAGCATTTCTCATGTGGAGAAATGCACAGTCTGTGTATCACAGCATGAACCACTGAGGGGGGTTATGCATTCCATCCACCTGTAAATGGGTGGCAAAATATCTCCCCAGCAAAGACCTTTGTTCTGGTGCATCCACAGGCACCAGTTGGTGCATCAGGATTTGTTATAGTTAAGAGAAGAAATCTCACTCAAAGTCATTTGGCTCTAAGGGTGATTTAACCATCCTGGTGTTGCTGAGTGGTTATGTGTATTTGAAGGAGAGAAAAGCAAATACCCAAAGGCCTCTTGTTTATGATGTTTCAGCTTCAAGCAGTGTCTCTGTGTCAGAATAACACAGGAGAATATCCCTGTGGTGCTGATAAGACAGGAGATAAGGCAGGTGCTAGTGCTATCAGCACCTGAGGAGCAAGAACCAATCTGCTTCGTATTTACCAAACCCACCCAGAACTCATATTGTGTTTGCCTAATGATTAAATGGAATTACTTGCTTTTAATCAGTATGTCAGCTTGAGCAGCATCATGGAATTAGTCAGGGGTGAGCACATGATTCCGAGGCAAAAGGGGCATTTCATCACAACTTGTGCAATCTTTGCTGTTTCCTTGGCGGGCCACTGTGGGATGCTGGGCTCCTTGCTCAAACACAATATGTCCAAAATCAAAGCAAATGCCCAGTACCTGTAATTTTTTGCATCTGCTCTCTTAGCCTGCAAGTTCACCCAAGTATCAGCCAAAGATTTTTTTTTTACTTAAGATACATGCATTAATAATTTGTTCATGTCACATGGATGACATCTAACAGTTTATCCCAGTTATCATTAATAACTATTAATGACTGCTGTTACAATGAAGCTGCATCAGCTGATAGCCTCACTTGCATTCATCTCATTTTTCATTTAATTAAGAAATTCAGAATCCTTCTCTTACAGGCAAGCTCTCTTACTTAAAAGGGCAGGGATCTGTGCATTTGATTGCTTTTTGAAATGTGGTAGATTACACTATTTAGCTAGTGTTATTGAGGAGTGGAATATATTATGTGTTTCCTTAATCCTCAAATACAAGTTATTGTCACTCCCAGGGAAGCTACAGCATATGGAAGTTTTAGACACAAACAAATCCAAATTGAATGAAGTCATGTTTTCGCAGTGCTGAGAAGGTTTAACAAATTCATGTAGACACTAATGAGTATTACTGGGCTTATAGAAGGTCATGGAAAATTAGACTGGCTTTTTAAGCCATTATTACAGATTTTCTCATTGTTACATGCTGAGCTCTCTCCTATTAATACAGCTTGCTCTTGCTTTTGGCCATTGGACAGGGTTTGAGCTTCGATGGCATGGCTATCTCTTCATACTCTTTGTTTCTTTGGTAACCACATATTTCCCCCAACTTTAAGGATTTGGCAGGATTTAATTTCTAACTTTAACTTACTGGTTTCTTCCAGAAGTTTGCCTCGTATCTATTCTGCAAATAAAATTGTCATGCAACACGCAGTGTTTATTTACCTCATTTCTCATCAGTACTTGGTGCAATGTTGTAAAAACATCTGTAATGAGAAAAACATCAGTTTCTTGAAGATACAATGCTGGGTTGGGGCCTGGTGAAGTCCCAGTGGAGTCAGCTGTTATCAGTGTGGCAATCTGTGTGGAGAGTCAGCACATTTTACAAGTCTTTCATTCATCGAGGGTATCGCCCTGTGTTTCAGCACAGTACAGTGAAACTGCCAGGACCCACAACTTGCTCCAGGGTGAGGAGCTGAGCTGTGGAGGACACATTTCACCCACTGCAGTTTCTTAACATTAGAGGGCTCCATATTCCACAGAGTATGGCAAAAGCAAATCTCATTTTGAGGTCAATAGAGATGACATTGGAAATAGAATCATCAGCTCCTCTTGGAGCTGAGGTTTGATGGTGCTGCAAATTCAGCTTCTGAAGCTTCTAAAGTCAGAAGCACCAGCTGAAAATTTCTGGGTTACATTTTGGAAAAAAAACTGATGAACTAGAACATCTTTTCTGTCACCTTTTGCCCCCAGCAATGAGAAAGAAAGTGGAGCTGCCATGGCCCATGTGCAGTGGCTGTGGTGCCTCCAGACAGAGGCTGCACAGGTACAGCTGCAGGTGGGTGCCACTCCCATGACACACTGTATGGAGGGCACAGCAGGCAGCAGGTCCTGCTCCCCGTCCTGCAGAAATCATCATTTTCCTTCTCTTGTCGTGCTGAGGAAGAAATTCCCATGAGCATTTCAGAATGTCCCAGAGCAGAGTTTGGTGGCCCTTCAGGAAGCTGCTGTCCTTGTGTAGAGCTGGGCACAGCTCTGAGGAAGCACTGGAGGAAATCTGCATTGTGAATGTAAGAGCTCCTCCTTGACATGGACAAGGGGAAAATGTAATTATTAAGGAACAGGAACAAATGTTTGACTGCCATTATCTCATCTTTATGGCTCAGCCCATTAACAAAAATATACTTTAAAATATTTTAAATGGTCAGGCTCCAGAAGGAGCTTTTACATATAATGACTTAGCCATGAGAAAGTGCAACCTGTCTTTGTTGCACTTCAAAGAGTCTAATCCTAAAGATATCTTCCCAAGGAATAAATATGCTCATGAGCTGAACTAACTACCTTCTAAGGAAGATAAAAGAGCTTCTCCAGGTAGTACAATTCCAAACCTGCAAAAGTGAACTAGCTTTTTATTGAGGCAACTGTGTAGAGAGGGGCTTCATCCAGGCCATGTGCCCATACTCACACTCAACCCCACCAGCCCCCCCTTCCTGACCACCAATATCCTGAACAAGGGGCTGGTTGTTTGACAACAGGTTGTCTGACTTCTCAGAGACTACAAAAGAAATAAAATTTTGGCAGAGAATTAAAACTCCCTTTTTCCTGTGCTCATACATGGTTTTCAACAACTAATGACTGATGTATTGGTGTAGCTTTCCTGGTAAATATTGAAAGAGAGTTGGATTGTTGTGGTAGGGAGGGCCAGATCGTAATGTTGCAAACACTTTGATTTCCTAAATTTAGCAGGGCTGGCCAAAGAAAATATCATTCTGTGAATTTTTTGGCTTTGTCCTGACACATGGACCATGTTTTACTTGAATGCTGCGGGCATAATTTGGTGACATATTTCTGAAAAATATCTCTACAAATAATCATTTCACTAGCCAACAACAGAGACAGTCGAAACAGGGAGAAAAGAACTGTACAGCTACCAGTAAAGCATTGAAAAGCTGAGTGTCTTTTTCAAAGTTACGGAGATGGACACTCCAACTTCAGCACTTGCAAATTGTGTGTACCCAAGATAGCAGGAAGATTCCCACTGTGAAAGGCAACGTCTGCTTTTGAAGCAAATGTGTGAAATTTACACCAGCTGAAGATCCGGTACTTGTTGTTGAATTTATTGAGCTCCAACCAAATCCCACTGTAACCAATGGGGAGAAAAAAAAGAAAGGAATAAGAAAAAAGAACCTCCTTCCCTTCAGCACCTCCCAGCCCAGGAGTGTGTGAGGAACCCTCTGGGCCCTGTGCACGGATATCAGCAGCTCTCAAAGCATGACCAGCTGATTATTCAAGGATACTGACTCATTCTTGGTTCACTGAAAAATCCCAGAAGTAATAAAAGTGGCATAGATTTGGTCACAAAACTGCTGCGAAAAAGCTTTACAGATTTATATATCTGAAACTAAGTACCCTCTGAAAAATTTGGGGGTGAGAGGGTGTAAATTGTCTCTTTCACATCTGTGTCTGCAGGGTATTGAGCCTGGTACCCAAATCACAGATCAATAATATCCTGGCAAGATGATTTCTCATTGTGCTTCATTTTGAGATAAATTCATATAACATGGAGAGGCAGCTGCAGGAGGAGAACAAATAAAACCTCAGTATTTCCTTATGGCTGTTGAATTTTTTTCTGAATTTCTAATTTTGTGTCTGCATTTGATGGGTCACTGATTTAAATAAATTAAAGGCATAAATCACACAAAAACTGTAAGTGAGGGACTAGTTTTTCACTTTATGTTTATAAAATACATTTATTTCACAGTGGTTTATGGCCTCAGCTGTTGTTATACTAAAATAGTTTCTTCCTTGGGATTTCTCACTGCCTGGTTCCCAGATTCAAAGGTTACCCATTTCCATGGGTTAGGGGATCCTTGCTGGCTGGAATCTGGGTGACTCTCCTGCCCAAATTCCCCCATATGCCATAAAACACCTACACCTGACCAGAAATACCCTTCCTCTGAAATTCCAGACATCCCAGAGGCTGCAGACTCTCATCCATCTGATTTTGGCAGCCAGTCTTATCCCTGGCTTCATGAGAGCACAGCTGGGACAGAAACCAAAGTGGTGCAGCAGTTGGGGATGCTTGGTACCATGGCAAACATGGGGAAAAATGGGATAAACACCATCGAAGCTTGCAGGGGACACCTGTGGCTGGAAAAGTGAGTTTCCCCAATGCTCTCCAAGAAGTCAGTGAGGTACCTGAGGTTCCAAGGGCAGAATGATGGTGGGAGCTGCCTGCACAGCTCTGAGCTGCAGGAGTTGTCCAGAGCTCCTGCACAGCCCCAGCCCGTCCACAGGGGCCTCAGCAGCCAACTGAGGAGTGTCAGGCTGGGTGGAAAAGGCTCAGAATTAAATATTCTAAAAATGCAGATGTGACTCCAGCTTGCCACGCAGCCCAGTGGAGGAAGGAAACTGTCAGTGCCACATCTGCTCACATTGCTCCATTTATTGTTACACATGGAACAAAATTTTGACAACGATGAAACAGAAGGAGCAGTTGTGTGTTTGTATGAAAACATCATTTGGATCAGCAACACCAGTGACTGGTGTAAAGGAACATCTGTGATATTATCCTGCTATTTTTGTCTGAGTCCTGTCACATTGGGAAAAGCAAAAAAAAAAAAAATAAAAAAAATGAAATAATCACATGTGATGTTTCAAATTTAGCTTAGTTAAAGACATATTCCTTTTGATTTCCAGTGCAATTCCCATAGAGTTAAGATAAAGACAACTATCTTTTCTATGGAATCAAATAAACATTCTAATATTTTTGGTTTGACTATGAATCATGCTTCTAAAACATTGCTGGTGTTTAATTTTTAATCCCAAATTGATAAATTCCAGCTCACACAATAATGTTAACTTTAAGATCCAAGCCTCCCTGAGCCCTTAATCTGGATCTCCCTTGTTACTGCTAATGGAGTTTATTTTGTCTATGAGAAAAGTAATTAACTATAGCAGAAAACAAGGCTGAGATGAAACAGACAAAAGAAAAGATACGATTTTTTATAGATAAAACATGTTAGCCTTTTGTTAGGTAATAACAAAGCCACTTTGGTTATTAGTCTCCACTATAGAAACACAGAGGAAATTTATTCTAGCCACAGAAAAAGCACTTCCACTACTTTATAAAATCAAATGTTTTCTTCATGTGTGCTGGGAGGGCGGAGGGGGAACCACTTAAAAGCATTTGTAGGACTTTCAGCTCATTGTAGTTTATCTCAGGCAAGAAAGTGATAAAAGATGTTGATTTTATAAATAATTTATATCAATCAGTATTTATAGCCTGCTTGGTGTATGCTAAATGGATGGTCCACAGTAATAAACAACTCATTAAAACACCCAGCATTATGATTGTTTAAATGCACAGAAGTTCACACCATTAAATCCCTTTGAAGGAATAGATGTGCATTTTATAGGTATCTCCTCCTCCTGGAAAGAACACCCATTTTATCCCTTCCTTCACATCTCCTGGGACACACTGACTGCTCTGCTGTTCCTGCTCCCAAAGGGAATTTGCCACTGGGAGTGATGATCCCCAAGGAGCAGTGGGGAGCTGAGCAGTGTGTGATGCAAAATATCTTCACACTTGGCAACCCCCAGTTCACTGCCCACCTGTTACTTCAGACTTCTTTTAAAATAAACGATTTGTGATAATTTGCAAACACTAATTGATGTAAATAAGGAGGGAACAATGGGTTTACACTTTTGATCTTAGTCCAATATTCCAATTCTTATTCCAATAATATCCCTTAGTAGGAATTTCTGTGGTGAACTAAAGAAAAAAGCTTTGAGACACAGATTCAGCCTTGCTCTTCAGCATAACTCACCTCTGCTGTGTCCCAATGGCAGTTTATCTGGAACACATTCCAAATGTTACTGTCAAATGCTTTAGGTGGAGCTTTTTCAGTGCTTTCCCTGGTATTTTTGCAATATTAAATCATTGTCATGGGGCTGGAAGCCAGGGCCAGTATCTAGTTCAGTTCCCAACTTCCCCTGGAAAATCATTCAGGCCACTTACTTTGTTTTATGTTTTCTTAGCTGACAGTGATTTATGAAGATAACGTTTCCTACATGATAAAATTCTGAAAAGATCAGGTATTGAAGTGATGTCAAAGTTACCTTAAGTGTGATCTGAAACAATTAATTTAAGGCCCAATGCTGTAATGCTCACATTGATCAATTTTTTACTACTACCTGTATTAAAAAGCTCCTTGATTTTGTGTATCGGTGATTATTATTAAAAGACTGACTTGAAAAAACCTCCTCTGCACACATCAGATCAATAACCTGTCCAAGAAGCAAGGAGCTGTGGAAATGAGTTATGGAGAGAACTGTGAAGATAAATTATACGGAATAATTAAATAAAAACCCACTGTGTGTGATTGACAGGGAGAAGACATTTTTGTGAGTATCTAGTCAACTTTTTACTGCATTTTTTCATTCTTAAAAGATAGTGAAAAATTCAAATTAGGCCTTTACATTACTGTGGGCTTGGTACCTTTCTTAATTAAATGTAATCTCAAGGGAAGGACTTGTTTATGATTCTATACTTTATGCAGGACTGCTTAGAGAAGAGCAGGAAAAAACCCTCAGCAAAGATGTGAGAAAGGCATTGGTACATTGCACTCTCCTGGTGCAAAGGAGGCAGGAAAGGAGTTTATGAGGAAATTGCAGCAGATGGCACGGGCTGGAGAAGAAGATGTGTGGGTCAAAGGCTGCAGCCAAATTCTCTGAAGAGCCACAGGTCTGGTCCCACCACCCAGTGTGGGCAGCCAGACCTAAATTTGGTGCCTGGCTGTGGCCTCCTCAATAACCCAACCTGACAACTCCTCAATTTACTGACTGGATGGAAAATGGAACAAGTGCACCTTTCCAAACATCAGATTTATCCTCTCCATTAGAAAGTCCAGCCTTCCACTATCTGTGCCTTATAGAAGAGACTTCAGAATGTTAAAGAAGTTCTTCTGCAAGTGTAGGTTGGCATGGCTGTAATTGTGTTATTTTGCTACTTAATGGACTAGAACTGAGGACACACTGCACATCTCCAGTTTACTTTTCTGACACAGCAATTGATAATGTAAGTTAACATGGTATATGCTTTTTTATTCATTTATGGGAAGCCAAAAGTGATGAAATCACACAGTCTGGGTTTCCTAGGCACAACAGTCATATTTATTTAGTGTGCTCTATTTACAGTGGATTTTTAAAAGCTGCAATCCACATGAGTGCCATCATATTAGGATACAAGAAATTGTTCAGATTGTTTCCTATTTCCAGCTTCTGTACTGGGAATAAACTGCTGTGTTAAAGATGTGTAGTGTAAGTAATATGTGTGGTCATTCATATCTCCAATTATTTTTATTGTATAAATGAATTTATTATAGAGCAGTGGAAAATGCCACAATTTGACATATTCTGTATTTAAATATGCATGCTTTGTATCTAGCAGAGATTTATAGACAATATGTTTGTACAAGTGTATCTAATAGGTTGGAGGGGTTTATTAATCTTGGAATTACTGTGATAGTAAAAGCATTATTTCTTTAGTCCTTCTATTGTTTAATAGAAATGACAAGTAGTTCAGACATTTGGAGATGAATGAAGCACCAACAAGAGCAGTTCCCTTGGAAAAAAAACTCAATAAACATCTACAGTTGTAAATCTAACCACTTTTCTTGGCAAAACAACATTGAAGAACTGTTACAGAATTATAAAATGTTGTAAAGTGGCCTTTTTAGTCTTGAACAAGAATTTTGCACTGTTCTGTTAAAGAATGATGGCTGATCACAAACCAGTTAGTCCTTTGCACTTTCCAACTGAATTACTTGAAACACTGGCTGCTTCTGCCACCAACCATTAATTTTATGCTAAGTCACATAACATTTTACCTGATGAATCCATTGCAGTGGTTTGGCCAGGGCTGGATGCCTCCTCCCCTCCTTCACCCCCTTCTTCACTGACCTTGGTGTCTGCAGAGCTGTTTCTCTCACATATTCTCCCTCCAGCTGCAGCTTCCATTGCACAGATATATTTCTCCTTTTCTTAAACACATTATCCCAGAGGCTCTGTCTGTATTAGGCTCAGCCTTGGCTGGCTCCATCAAGGATGGGAGAAGCTTCTGGCAGCCCCCCACTCCCAAAACCTGGCCACACAAACCCAACAGCCCCAGTAAGGACTGGCTGCACTCGTGCAAACCCCTGCAATTCAATGAGGCAGAGAGTTGGGATTACTCCCAGGAGGTGAAGCCAAGTAGGAAGGCACTGTAGGCTTGTGTGAGGGGGTGTATTATTTCCAGAAGATCAGGTGCACTGCACTTGCTCCTAATACACTCTTCCATCAATGCCCAGTTTGCTAAAACCGTGAATGGAAGTGACTGATCTGCAATTTGCATTCTCTTTTCAGTCCATCAGCAGAACATTAAAACCATTGAGGCAAAAGCCATTAGAACAGCACTCACGTATGAAACAATGCACAGGTCTGCTTGTTCCCATTTTTATGCACTGCTATAGGACTATAAATATTCATCGTAATGTAACTGAAAATTATTGAAGTGAGAAAAAAGAGAAACAGGGAAGCCATTTGCTTCAATTCATAAACAGCATCTGTTGGGAAGTTATTCATAGATTGCTTCAGGGCCTGCTGAGCAGCAAGCCCATGGAAAAGGATGCCATTGCAAGCAAATTGGCCAAAACTGCAATGGAGATGCTATTAAACATGATTCACTGACAGCCAGGGAGCATGATCAGGCACTGGGTTGTTTTATGTCTTCTTTTATCACTGGGACACAGAGGTAGCCTCCAGCCAAAGTCTCACACAGTTCAAATTAGAAGAACAACCTTCTAAGTGTATTAAGGCCTAACTAGTGGCAAGAGAAAGTTGCATGGAGTGATATTACAGTGAATTCAGTTGTTTGTTTGTTGTCCCTATCCGAGGCACACGTAAAATCCCCTCGTGAATCAGGGTGGCTACAACCTTTCCCACTGGGTATTTTTGGTCAAAAGGTGTTTGAATGTCTTCTTGTAAAAAGATGAAACTGCAGCGTAATGAATAAGTGAGAAGCAATTAATAACTCAATAAACATCCTTTAGCCTCTCATTACATTTCAAAATACAGTTTGGCAGGAAAGTGATGTAATGCCAAAGAAAAGTGTGTCTGTGCAAATCCACAGAAGAGAGCAAATGCATTCTCAAGTATAGTTTATTATTGAGAATAAAACATTCAGCTGCCAAATTTTGTTTGCTGATTTACAGAGCAGAGTTACAGAAAGGCAAAAACTGTCCAGCACTTCTGATTTCAGTTCAAATGGTGCTGAGTTTCGAGTCAATGTTCTGGCCCAAATTTTTCCCCAACCGTGGGAAAAAATCAGATCATGGGGAACTTGAAAAATACACTTGCAATTAATACATGGACAAATAATCCTCCCAGTCCCATTCATCCTCTTGTTGAAAATTATTTATACTTTTAATTATCTCCAGCATTTCACTGACTGTAAGTTACTGGAAGTGCATCCCTTTCATATCAGGGAGGCTGCACAGGCCCACAGCTCACAAGGTGAAGGATTTTCTTACAAATCTGCTCGATTTTCCTCAGCTGTAACTCAGACAAACAGCAAGAGATAAGGAGCCCTTTGAATGAACTTTATTTGGCTACTTTTAAATATCCCCACAAACTGTTTTCTCTTTTCACAAAAATCTGGGGAAAGATGGGTTCTTCATCTGCCTGACCTACACGAGGTGCACAACCTTCATGTGACTGATAAGCTTTAAATCAAGCACATAGAAATGCCTGATTCTGCAAGCAAACAATGACATTTTCTCCTAAGAAAAACAGTAATCATTTGTCATTAGTTTTCTATATTTTGTTGTGGAAATAAATGCCTGTGACTCAATGAGTGAAGGCTCTTCACACATAAAAATATATTTGACTTTTTTTTGGATATTTTGAGCAAATGTACTTCCAAAAATTAGGACTGTTTCATGCTAGGGGAAAAAAAGATAATTTATTCATCAAGTACCCTGGAATGTGATAACTAGCGGGCACCAGTTACATCTATTCAATAAACTCTTTCTCAGGAAAGTTAACTTAGCTTTAAATTATTCATTTAGAGGTTGATACAGTCTCCAGGAACAGTAGGAGATGTGGTGGGTGTGTTACATTTAAGGGGTAACAAATGCTCAAGCACAGAGAAACCTCCACTTAACCTTTAAATTGAAAAAAAAAACATTTTAAGAAGCTTCATCCAAATTTTCTTTATATTTTCTATGATATTTTCTTTATTTTTGCTATGATATGCCCTTTTGCTGTTGATTTGCGTGGAAGTATTTGCTAGAATAATAGAGATTTTATCAAAAAGAGATGCTACTGAGAAAATATAAATATCTGTTGCCAATAAATTACACATCTGAAGACCTACAAGATGTGATGTGCAGCTTCAGCGCTGTCCTGCTCAAGATGAAGAACTACAACACATAATTGATGACACACAATTAAATACCATACCTTGAAAACTCAGATCAGGAAGACTGTTTCAATGTGTGTGATATCATCACATCCTGGTAAGGCTGAATGAGAAAATCAATGTTTGACAAGTAAACCCAGATCATAACTTCACAGATTAATAACCTGTTGTATATAACTCTCTTGCCCTTTCATGTCCCCACACCCAAATTGTGTAATTCAATTAATTCCATGGACACCCTGATTTTACATGTGGGGTTGTGGTCTGGCATCTCCATCTGGAAGGTAAATGTTGGTTTTCCAGATCAGGGACATTGAGTAAATCCTGTTACTATCCCTTCTTTGTTAAGTCAAGTCATAAAATTAAGGGCTCTAGTTCTTTCAGGCTTAGGTGCCACATTCTCCAAGGAGCAGTATTTTGGGATGTATTTTGCCCATCCTCTGGCACGTCCAGCACAAAGCAGAAATTTGAACAAAACATTTGTACAGCTCTCTGCTCATAACTTCCCTACTCCCCAGGTGAAACTTAAGGGACAGTTCAACTGGAATTGGCATAAATTTAGACAAATTAAAATCATTTTAAACATGATCGAAAAAACCTATTCTTGTTTATGGAGGAAGATAATTAATTTTCAAAAAATGCTACTGCATGTATTAGAGCCATCAGGAGCAGCTCTAATTTCTGCTGAGATCATTTATGGAGATTTCCGTTCCTTTATTTATTTCTTTATTAAATAAAGGAGATGCCATAGCAACCCCTGTCACATACTTCCATTCATGTATTGATTCAACATTATTCAATCTGTAGGTAGTTTCATTATTCATTATTCAATTCAATGTAGGTTATAATGTGCCCATTGTCTCACATTATGCTGTAGACTCTCAAAATCAAACCTATTCATTGCAATCCTCCTGCAGTTTGGGTTTCTGAATAACTTGGGATAGAAAAACAAGCATCCTCAGGAGCTGGCTTGGGTCTAAGTCTCTATCTATGAAGAATTTTCCCAAATCCTTTCCACTCAACTCCCATTTTGTATCATTTCCACCTAAAATACCAACCAGCCCAAAGCCCAGTCATGCATCTGAATTAAGCAAATTTATAGGGAAGTCAAATCAATCATTTTGGGATAGTGTTGCTCTGGCACATTTCCAGCAAAATCCTGTGCTTTTCATAACAGACTCACCTTCTCAGCATAAATTGTTTTATAAAAGAAATGTTTCTCAGTATAATTTCATTTTTTTCCCATAGTAAACATTTTCAGCTGTTCACCAAAATGGGGTTAGTCCCTTTGGGTATACCCCAAAACAATAAAACATAGATCATCACAGCTTTCTTATAAAGGCCATAAGTGGCTAGAGGGATGGCAATAATTTAGCTCCTGAATATCAGAAAGGACCTCTACAATAGTCCATCACACCATTTAACCACACAATTCCATAGCATCACCCATGGCACCAAAACCAAGTGTGTGCTTAAAACACAGGTGTAGTTCAGTACCTGAAGCACAGGCTGGAAAAATCCCACCCAAATATGATATCCAACCAGCACATCAAGTATGTCTTGTAGCTGTTCTCAGGTTGCTGTGCAGCTTTCTGCTCCTTCCTGAGTTCTCCTGGAGCTTCTCCTCCTGGAATTCAGTGATACAAAAGGTTTATTTTCCTGCCTTCGCTCTGTGGAGATGGGAGCTGGCTCTCCATGCGTGCCAAGCCATTCCAGATGCTCCATGACCACATTAGCCAGGCTCCAAACCTGCCTTAGGAAAAGCAAAGTAAATTAGTTCAGACTTGGATGTGCATTAGAATAATCCCAGAGTTAGAACAGCAGAGACTGTGGGCACAGCAACCTCTCAGATAGAGAGACCCTAGAAAGGGTCAAAATCATCTGTGGAAACCTTTGAACCCCTCAGGGGAATCCCCAGGACCTTGCCCTGGAAGAATACAGCACACTATAAAGCCTGCACCTAGGCTGAAGGAAAAGATTTACCCCATGGTACCCTGCAATACTGTTTGATCTACCCCAGTTTTTCTTTTCCCATATGTCCCTAATTCTCGTGGTTTCTCCTTTCCCTCTTTCCCCATTGGTTGTGGTAATCCTGGTGGCCTGCCCCATGTCCCCTATAGGGCTCTGTCCTTTGCCCTGCCCTTTGTACCACCCCTGTGCCCTCAGACCACTGATTCCTGACCCCATATTTAACCACAGAGCACCACATGGTCTGGTCTTTTGTCCCTGATTCCCTTTGGCGTGTTGGAATAAACCTTAGCTGGAATTTATCATACAAAAGGCCCTTCCTGCCTGTCTTGGCTGAGCTAGCTGTGTGTGTGTGTGGTGTGTGGACTTGACTGCTTTGCCTGGGTGCTCACCCAAGCAGCCTTTCCAAAAGAGATGCTTATTGGGAGTTAGGTAGCAGCAACCACCATCTAAATCCCACGTTGCTACAATCATCCAGTGCTGAGACACTCCGAGAAATCTTCCTTTGAGTTCCTTACCTCCCCCAGGAGCTCACTCTTTTTGCCTGTTAGGGCTTTGGCGCAAAGGAGAAGAGCTGTTCACCCACAATGTGAGGGAAATGTTGGAGAGCCACTTTTAGTGGTATGTGGCATGTCCATCTGCTAAGGACAGGGCACGTCACACACCTGTTTTCTGGCACTGGCCTGGGAGCAGAGCTGTTCTGAGCTGCTATCAATGCTATCAGCTCCCTTCCTAAGCAACAAGTGATGATTTTCCCAGGAACGGAGCTGTGAGGGAGCAGCAAGCTCCAGCCAGAGTCCTGAGCCACACCGGCAGGAATTTAGCACACAGATTTGATGGGGAGTCAGCAGGACACCATGGAGAGCAGAGTTTGTCCACACAGATGTGCACTCACTACACATGTAGGAAATAGAAGACAAGAGAATGAAAGGAAAAGAGAACAATTCTCTTGTAAAAGCTTTGTTCGCATCAAACCTTGTTGACAGGCCTGACCCAAACTCTTCTCCCCAAATAAGCTGTGAGTTACAGCAGTGGTGACATTGACCATATTGGGTTAATGTTCTGGTCATGCTCTGAATCTTAACAGATCTGAATCTTAAAATCCCAGATATGTGTCTGCATTGTGAGGTGCCTCAGCAGGCAGCTGTATCCTTAGTTTTAATGAAGACTCAAAAAATCTAAAGGTTACTTTCCTTAATATTCATTATTCTTCCAGGATGGAGACTTGAAAGGCACAGGGCCAGGCAGTGATTAATTATTAGGAAAAACCTGAGGGGACAACACCCAAATTTAACTAATTTCATTATTTTCCTCCTTTGGGAGTAAATTTTTCTTATCTGTTATGTCAGCTGAGGAAAACTGTGGAACCAGAAGTTTTCTTACTAAAAATAATTTTAACAGGTTTTTAAAGGATCTTTAGGATAGTAATTTTTACTCATCTAATTGTATTTGTAGTACAAAAGATTACATAAATAGGAACAAAAATGAGAGTTTCATATGGACTGAAATACTGTTCAGTCTCCAAAATATGCAATCAATATCTCTGGGGTAGTTCAGAGAGTGAGCATATAATCATAAAATACAGGAACAGAATGTGTTAGCAGGGACTGAAAAAAACCAGAACAAATGACATGGCTTCAGTATGTAACCCAGGAAACAAAAATACCTCATTCAGCTGGCATTTTTCAAAGTGATATATGTCAATACTGTTGTTCCCTTGTAGGTTAACTAAATCTATCAAAAATGGATACAGTCTAAGACTCGGTAGAACAGTCTCTCTTTACAGCTTGCTTTCTTGACAAAGTTCCATTTCTATTACAGGAGGCCAGCAGTTAAAGAGAGTCACATATCTCTAGCTTGCTATTGTCTGCCTGTCTTTGATTTTTATCAATTTTTACCATAGTTTAATCAGAGCTTTGAACACTGAAAACATGCATTCCCTTTTGTAACACTTTAAAATTTGAAAACTCAACAGTAGGAGGTTAAATCAAAAATTGCTTGCCCTTATTCTCCCATTCAGTGGAGGAAACAGTAACAATAAAAAGCCTTTTGTTAGAGAAAGTAAGAGTTTTAGGCACCACAAACAGCACCAGCACAAGGGATTTTTAAACAACGGGCTGACAATTGCTGATCCTGAAAGGGGGAAAATGGGAGAAGTCTGAAGAAAAGAGATGCAACTGCTTCTTCTTTTCTGCTTGCAATGAGAATATGGAGCACCAGAAAGCTTTATAGCACTATTCTCATACATAAACATGACACACATCATATGGCTTTCTATTATTATGGATATGCATAAAGCTGGACATACGGCCCAAGACAGTGACTGCACACAGGACAGGAGTGGAGGGTTTGCCAAGCACATGGATAAGAGTATTTCCAGCCCTGCAGGTGGAATTCTCTGTGTTTGCAGGAAGGTTGTTCTTGCAGGCTAACAACTTTGATACGGTCCATTTGTGTGACAGGCAAGGGGGAGCGCATTTTATATTAACTGTGCTTCTATCCTGCAGCTCTAGGAGTCCTCATGATCTAAGTGAGACAAGGAGATTTTTAATGTTAAATAGCAATCACAATACAATGTACTCAAGAGGACACTGTGCCTATGTTAACAAATTTCCTCTTTCACTTTGTATAACTCAAGGATACTCATGTTTTTCATGGAGGGATAAACCACCTCAAGTCTGCCTGGACTCTTTCCGTTTCTGATGTTGCACCAATTCACAGTCATCCCTTCATCCTCCAAGAACATTAAGTGCAATTTGTGGGTCCAGTGAGCTTTCAGAAGCAACTTTAAAAAAGAAACATGTAACAAATCCAAGGCTTGTTAGTTTAATGCTGCCTTTGGTGTGTCTCCACTCCATAACATTCACAGCAGCAACTGCAGTGCAGATTTACCCAGGGAGAGGCCAACAGATGTGGTGAGCTGTGCTCACAGCTAGAAGTGCAAAGTGTTTGATCAGCTGCGTGTAGATAATTAGTTCTATAATTTAAAAAAGTTTCTGTTATTCCTTAGCATTCATGCTAAGCTGCAGCTACAAAAATGCTTCTCTAAATAGCAACTGCCAGAAGAAATTTCCATTCACCAGAAGTTTATTTTTAATTCAAGGAAGAACTGAAAACAAAAAGAAATTTATAACAATACTCTGACAACTCACAGGCCAACCTTATATTATTTCTATAAGATTAATTTAAAAAAAAAGGTTGATTTCCAAATATTATTCAAATAATTTGTTAAGAAATAAAGTGCCAAATATTAAGTGATCTTCCAAAACAAATATCTGCATCTTTCTGCTGGAAAATTATTTAGACCACAACATCTCTGAACTTTGACAGCAGCAAGCATGTAAATGCCACATTACCTGATCACACTTGCCTTATTTTTGCATAGCACAATGAATTTTAACAATTAATTCTAGCCAGCTCTGTTCACTGGACAGCTATGGGTGGACTGCTGCTGCGTTCTGTTTTCCTAGCTGAAATCAGTGAATATCCAGAGGATAACTTGCTCACAGCTCCCTCACACAATCTCAGAGAGAAATTTGTGCATGAGAACAAAAGAGTATTCATTACAACTCAAACTGTGGTTCCAGCTGGAAAAGAACCTGTAAGAACAGCACCTTTTCCTGTGCCCTGGGTCCTTTTCAGACAACACTCACCTTATGCTACTATTATGACAGAAATTATTTTGATCCTTCTCAGATCCTGAGAGCCAAGTCAAAGATACGAGGGGAATGTAAGTTGCCTCCTTTGTATCAGTATCCTAAAAAGTGTTAAATAAGTTTTAGTCTTGGGCAGGTGCATTAAAATCTGAAGGTATTGAGGCATTAATTAGGCCCTAATTTGTCATTGAATCTTCATCTTTATTGCCAATGCCTGTGATAGAAAATATGCATTTTGACTTCCAGAGTACAAGCTGGAGTTTGGAAAAGGAACAGAACATATTTCTGATCATGAACTTAATGGGTTTTATACTGGGTCCTTGAGTGTCAAACACAAACCTTTATAAATATTATATTTATGGCCATTCACTGGAGCAGAACAGCAATGTTAAAAACTTACATTTCTGATATTGTACATTTCTGAGCCCTTCATAGCTTTGGTGTACAAAAGCCTGAAAATGTTTAAATGAGGCTTCTGATATTTCTCTACATCCTATTTGTGATGGCGCTACTGCCTTCTTCTTCATTTCTCCAGAGCTTTGAAATTAAAATATGCATCTCTTTGGGAATATATGAAAAAAAATTGATTTAAGCAGTGCCCAGTGCAGTGTATCTGAAATTTAATCAACATTTACCCATTGTCCTAATTCTCAATACCCACAGCCAGATGAGGACTTTTGTTATTTTCAATGCATGATACCTGTGCCAGGCTTTAAAAAAGAGGCAGTATTGAATTTCTTCTGAATTGCATCACTTGGTGCCCAGCAGAAAGCCTGGTGATATGAACCCACTACTTCTGTGCATTTATATGGAACAGAACTTTAATAAGCCATATTATCAACCCATTTGTGTAAATGAGAATGGTGACAACAACAACCAAGTGTTATAGTGCAGAGTTCATGCAACAGGTGAGAAATGGCCACTAAGAGCTCTGGGGATATCTGCTCACAGGCCCTCCCTCTCCATGGTTTTATGGGTGTACCTGGTCATTTGCAAAACCATGACTGATCTCAGTCATGTAAAATGATGATCAGGAGATTTGCTCAAATATAAAGGTGTGTCTTGGGTTGCCATGCAAGATGTAACCAAAAGTGTGTATTCTATTATTATCTGTTGAAACTGTTTGGGGAAGTGTTTTTTCTCTTCTCTGACCCATTCCTCATAATTCCAGGGGGGAGGGGGCAGGTGCCTTCCCTTCAAGGGCTAGCTGTTAAAACCAGGTGGGATAGTGTTGTTTATCTCTTCCAGGGCCCATCCTCCCTCCAGGGGATATCTGCTGTCAATGGGCCATCCAGGCTCACTGCAGGGCTGATAACACTACATCATCCCATTGGGAGATGCTCCACCCAGTGGGAGGAGCCCAGCATTCCTACCTGGATAAAAGCTGAAATTCCAAACACCAGGACAACTTGTTTCCCACTGGATTCCCAGAGGAGGACTGGACCCATCTCACCACCACTGGACCTTCAGAGGAAAACTACACCCTTCCACAGGATCATCTCTGCACCAACAGAACCACATCTGTCACTGCAGGAGGACTTGATTGGACTGACACCAACACCCTGACCAACAGGGTGTCAGGTTGTTTTCTGATTCTGTCAGGGGTTTCTTTTTTGTTTGCTTGCTTTTTTTGTACTACATTTTTTTTTTAATATTCCTAGTCAAGATCTGTTATTACTTTTCCCATATCTTTGCCTGAGAGCCCCTTAATTTCAAAATCATAATAACTTGGAGGGAGGGGGTTTACATTCCAAGGAAAACTCTGACTTTCCCTGGCAGACATCTGTCTTCCTAAACCAAGACAAGGGGTTGGACTTGATCAATCATCATCACTGCTGTTCTGTCATTCATTATTCTTACTTCAGATAAAAGACCAAAGAGACTTTACCCTTTGCTAAAACCTGTTATTCACCTCTTTGATGTGAAGGGAACTCCTTGCTAAAGGAAATCAGTAGTTTTGGGGCTGATTTAAGGTGTGAACACCAGACACCAAGGCAGTAGTGCTCTCCTTCAGTTTTGGAGAGATATGGACAGACCTGGAGTCTCACATCAAAATTAACTTGGAATTTAAAGGGGAGAAAAAAATTATAGTCTGATTTTCTCCCAGCAAGGGAGAGGATGCTCTGTGGAGCATGTGATTGCTTTGTGCTGCCAAGTAACCTGCAGATACACTTCAGAAGCTGGGGATTAACCTTGCTGTTTGTTTTGTGCTTCTTGACAGATTACCTATGATAAGGACCTTGACATTCAGATTTGGAAGGCTTACTTTGAAAGTTTCCTTTGTATGTACAGTGTCCTATGTGTATAGAGCAAAAAATGCCTTCAACCTCAATACCCTTGGTTAATAATGTAGAATATTCCTGTTAGTTTTGTACTGGTTTTTTATAATTAAGACATCAGGTGTCTTTGTTACAGAAATATAATAAATGAACTTCCTTCAAACTACCCTTATACAGAGCAGTTTTTGCTGTAAGGGAGATGCATTGAAGTGGCTGCTGTGTCAGCAGTGCTCCTTCATCACGCTGTGCTGTGTCACTACAGAGAAGTATGACCGCAGAGAGTTCCTTCCCATCCTTCCACAAAGCCCTGTTAGTCTGTGAGGGAAAGGATATTCCAAAATAACTCAAGGAAAATGATTTTCAGAGCAAATCCACATTTTTTTTTTCTGAATATATAGGCAGGAATATTAGCAATAGCAAATCCTTTCCTTACTACCATTCTTGAATTGCACTCTGGCAACTTTTAATTTACAACGCTTGACAGCAGGTACCAGTCTTCAGCAACTGGTGTGCAGTTAAATGCTCTTCTTTGCCTCTGCAAAATGTATATGAAAGTTTAATAAACATATCAGATGACAGAGTTTTTAAGGCTTTAACCTTGTTGCCAACTAATAGTAGTTCCCTTACCTAATGTTCATGAGTGCTTAGAAAGACTGTGGTTTTTAAATCATTAATGACACCCCAAGGCTACTGCAGCAGCCACCCTATATATTAATATAAATGTTTTAAGGAACCTAAGCACAGTCAAGTTCTCTTAAAACCAAAAGATTGCCTTCATTTGAACTTAAACATATGCTTAGAGCTATGCATGCATTTAAGTGTTCTGCTGAGTGGCATTTTTCTTCAAAGAACAGCCCTGTTAACTTCAATAAGACAATTTATATGATCATGTTCTTCTAGTCCTAAAGTATAAATTTACAATCCATTAATCGCCAGCCCAAACCCATGAAATACCATTATAATGAACTTATTGACTGAAGTTCACCTTTACTCACTTTACACACTAAATCTGACAATATATCTGGAAGGAATATCAAGAACATGGGATTGCAATACTAAAGGGCACTGAGTATGGAATTTTAGAAGCCACATCCATAAATTGGGTTTTTTTTCCCCTTTTTGTTAGCCAGGGGATCTAAAGGAAGTCTTGATGTGACTTCAAATGAGCTTTTACATCCAAACAAAGGCACTTGTGAGAAACACATCACTGTTTGCTGCAACTCAAGCAATGGAAAGAACAATCTAGAAATGCTGAAGCACTTTTCAGCCTTTTTATAAAACATAGAATGCAAGTTGTGTATCAAAGTTTTCTCTGAATTATGCCTAAAAGACAATTTTATTAATATTAAATAGGCCGTACAACTCCTTTTGAATAAGCAAAGACTTTCAGTTTCCCTGTGAGTGAGAGTATCTGTTTATTCTCAGCCTCTGCTGCAAGATCCTTTGAAAGGGCATTACCTTTGCCAACAGGTAATCCCATGTTTTGGGATCAGGGAAGTGGTTCCTGATCAACAGAGCAGCTAAAGCTGACCAAAGAGATGTTTCAGGGAATCCATCATGCAGTGAGCAGGAGGCTGAAGCGCACACAGAAACCAAAATTACTGGAGCAGCAGGGACACATGAGGGAACTGAAAGAAGAGGCAGCAGCTGCTGCGGCTCAGGAAGTCACTTACCTGGTTTGTATGGATGCAAAGATTCACCAAAGGTATGGTAGAAATGGAAAGGAAGAGTTTTTATTAATATTTCATCTGGTGTAGTCACCTTCAGATTTATTTATCTACCAAGTTAGCATGTCTCCTGAAATGAAAGAGCAAAAAATATGTATATGGAGTTGTAGATCAGAGCTTACATGTCATACATTGTACCAAAACCTGAGGGGCCCATACTGGAGTAGGGGAGATGGAAAGGAGCAGAGAGCCTCACGTGGCTGAGGATTGTGTGCATCCCCCAGAGAAGGGCTGGTCCTCTGCAGCACAGCTCAGAGCAGATCTGAAAATCAATGGACATTCACCATGCTGGATTGTCTGCTGAATAAAAAATGAAGGAAAAAACAAAGTGAAGACAATGAGAAATCCACCTTTTGTGATGGACTTCATGCTGAAAAAAATACATCTCATCTTTTCCATTTATTTTCCTTAATTAGAAAAGGGAAAATAATGTTTTTCCCTTCCAGTGAAAAAATTCCTCATTTCCTCCTTTGTGGCCCAGCCTTCAGTGGTTGTTGGTAATATCAGTGAGATTTGGATAGACATCTGGAAGGCTTGGAGGGAATCAGGTGACTTTAGGAAACTAGAGACAGAGTAAGAGGGAGAGGAGACAGATGGGTGTGGGCTGTGGGCAGAACCTCTTTAAGCAGCACAGATGCTCCAGAAGAGAATGTGTGTCTGCAGCCTTACACCCAGTTGTGGGTATTCAGATGAGGCACGAATGGGAAATGTTTGTAAAGGGAGTGGAAGGAGAAATCATGGATATGGGCATCTGAATCTCTAAGATTCTTTCAGCAGTCCTTTGCTAAATTCTGCTCTCACTGCCATGGGCTCACATCTGTAAACAGATTCACAGACCCACCCAAACCATCTGTATGCTGCAATGACATTGCCTGTGACTGAATTGAGCTTTTCAAAGGGATCCAGGCATTTGATTTGTTTGAAAGTATAGGTACTGGCACTCATAGAAGTTCTGCCATAGATTTCCAGGGTGATAGGTTTTCATCTATTGTTTCAAAAACTATTGTTGTAACACAGAATTGCTCTCATGTGTCTTGGAAAAACAGTTTTCTTGGTTTATATCTAAATAATGACAATACCAGTGAAATTAATGATTAAGAATGTTAACTGTTAAAGTGTTTATTCTTTCGGGATAATACATGACACACTGTTAAACTTAACCTCTATTGAGATGGAAGGAGAGAAAGATGTGGTGGTTAAACAGCAGGAACATCAGCAGCTTTTCAGATACTTTTCTCCTGCTAAAAGCAATATTGCTACTCATCCTCTCAAGCTTTAGTGAGTTAAAAGGTAGAAGAGAGCAGAGAAGAAGGTCTTAGGTCAAAATATTACTGAGTAGCTAAGCACAGAAGAGAAGGGAAAAGGAAGTCTCTTAAGAAAAGTCAGAATATGGAACAAAAGCCAGGTAATTTACAAGCCTGCTTCTAAAAACAGACACTGTACCATGTTTTCATTGCACTTTAGGCAGCATTCCCTACTTTTCATTGAAAAATGAGGAAAAGAGTGCTTTGCTATTGCATCTATCAGCAGTGCTTGCAATATTCATCTACTTGACCTGGCACTGGGAGAAAGAGAAATGAATTAAAGTGCTGGTTGGAAAGGAGGGGTAGGAATATCTGAGTGGGTATTGTGCTTTGCTAGAAACAGGGAGCTGCTCATATTGCATTTTGGGTTTGTAGTTTGAAATAATTGGCAGGGTGTTCAGAGCAGGTGGATGGTTATTTCTAGTTTCTTCTATTCTGGTCTGATAAATTAAGTAGGAAATGCACTCAGCCTTTGGGTCCTTAGATTGGCTTTGGTGTTATTACTTATGTACTACCTGCAGCCTTAAATATTTGCTTAGTTTGGGTATGTAATGAGTTGCTAATTTCATTGCTGGCTGTAAGCATGACAGAAATCATTACATCATGCCTTATATGAAGAAATCTGTTTTAATTTCACCCTGCTTCAGTGACTATATTCAGGCTATTGTGTGGCATAATCATTTCTTATCACCACACACTGCACTTCAGAGCTGGCAAAGAAGAAGTATCCTTTAAATTGAAATCAAATTCTTCTTCAACTGCTTGCAATGGCTGAGGCAAGGCTGCTTTTGGTCTGATTTTCTTTCTCAAGGCTGCCTCTCTTGCTATGAGTATCACTCAGTTGAACAGCTCAATCCTTAGACTTCACAGAAAGGCCTGCAGGAGCATCTGGGCAGGGCTCAGCACCATGTGCCTCTGAGACAAGGAGTGAAAAATGTCAGGGGCTGCACCCCAGACTGCTGACAGAGGCAAACAGGAGCAATTCAGGAAGTGATACAGTCCCCAAAGAGATGTATTCTGAAGTTAGACAGAAAAGAAAAAAGCAGTCAAGAAATGTGTTTGCTAACACTATTCCAACCCTTCAGGAGAAAAGGAAAAGCTCTAATTTGTAGCAGTGAGAAGTGTTATCCCCGTTTGGCTGTCAGAGTCTATTAATAGCATTGCTGCTAAATGGCTTATCTAAATTGCCCAAGGTGCTTTTGGAAGCTGATATGACTGGCCCCATTAAAGGGACTGCTGAGGTCCAGAGATGCAACTTTTCTAAACTTGGAGCCCCTGGTTCCTGCACAAACCAACTTCTCTAAGTGATGCTTAGAGAGTTGTGTGTGTACTGCAAGAGGAGTTCTGGTTTGGGAGCAGATTTGGGCAAACTCATCCATAGCATTGTTAAGACTCCAGCACAGGTAAGTTGAAGTGTTCCTCTCAGGAAGAAATGGGTTTGAAATCTGAAGGAGGCTGGACTTGATTTTACTGGTGTTCCTTCCAGACAGACCACGAGAATGAGCAAAGCTGAGATCCCTCTCTGGGGAGCCCCACACATGGACAGTGTGGCTGTCAATGAGGATGGACAAGTCTGGCCTTGAGAGTGGGGTTGAACCTTGTATAGACAGATAATAAACTTCAAAAAAAATGTTTCCTTAGAAGGAGAAAAAAAGAGCCCTTTTAATTGGATCGCCCTGTATAAAACATGCCTGCCTTTCAAGGCACAGGATTTCATGGGCAGACAGAAGAGTGACCACGGAAGCAGACATTTCCATTAGGTGGAGAAATAGCACATTATGCTGCTCTGGTTTAGTCTACAGCTCCTGAATTTTCTCTCTTTAAATGGCTGTATAAATCTAGTGGCAAAAGCAGGCAGTTTGTCAATGAATGACTAACACCAGAGCAGTGCACTGTCTCACCATCCTCTGGCAGCTATTACACCTGAGCAGTATTTTCTGGGAGAAACTTGCAAATATGTGTAGGCTGGAGCTTTCTAAATAGACTAAGAGAAGCTTTACCCTTTCATCTCTAAATTGACAAACTAACTTTCAACGCAGCTTTTTCAAAGGTTAATAATTTTAATTTAGAAAAAATTCTCTATGTTGTAACTCAGTGTCAATCACATAACCAAAAAGTTTTTCTGAATTCCTGGGATACATTATTGCTTCCTGCTCAGGGAGAACTTCTGGAAGCAACATGTGGACAAGCCCAGCCTAAACAGCCCATTATTGCAGGCTACTTGTATGATCCAAAAAACAATGTGACTACCCTGAAGTAAGTTTTCTTCCCATTTTAAATGCTACAACCTAGAAATAAATTACAAAAGAAACACTTGAAGATTTTGTTTTATGTATTTCCCACCTTCGCAGACCATGTGACAGGAGACAATCCTTCCCATCACAGAAGGTCACAACAAAATGTGTCCATATGTAATATTAGAGAGTAAAGAGGAATTTTTTAAACTATACATCATCCCATATCCAGTTTTGGTTGTACAAATTAACTAGAAGCCCTAAATATTTTTTCACTAATAAGAGAGGAAGGCTGAGCTCCCAAATTTGTTTGTTCTAAGTAGTGTTTTTCTGAGCTATCCAAGGCACCCTCAGGCTAGTGGTGTGATCAACCCTTTCTTACACAGCATAGAAGGATCATTTTGTAAAAGAGCTGAAGGAAATCTTTGCTCAAACTGGTTTGCAGCCCTTATCCTGAGGTTTCAAAGAATTCTGACAGCAGCAGGTTGGTTCTCAGCAGCACAGACATTCCTCACTGTGTATGGAGAGCTGACTTCCTGCTGCATTGTTAAAGATAAATTACAATACAGCAGTTATTACCAGGGAGACTGTGCACTGAATACAGCACTCTAGAAAGACCTAGCACTTTAGCAGAAGAATAGATATTTGAAAACAATATCAGCCTAATTCTCCTTTCTTCTCCATGAAAAAAAAAAGCTATAAAGTGTTAGATCTTTCCTGTAATTAGCTTAATTGATTAACTTGATTGATGTAGATGACTGAACAAAGGGTAAGGCAATGAAAAACAGGCCATTATCTTCATTTGTTAGCATAGTTCGATTTTGTGTAAATATTTTGTTTCAAATTTATTCAGATTCTTACACTGGAGAGCATTTTTCAAAAGCAAACAATTTTTATTAGCAAAAGACTTGTCACCAGAAAATTCACTCCCCAAAGGTAAAGAAAAACTGATTTAACCAGTTACCTACTGGAGGAATTAAAGTGCAATCATAAGAAAGAGGGAGACTGCAAAATGAGCCATGAGATGGAGAGTGCTGCTCCTTCTGCTCCCAGGAGCTGAGAAGCCACTGCTCTCAGTTTGGATTGACACCTTTTCCAGCATGTCAAATAGAAAATTAATGCTCTATTTGTTGAGCTGATCCTTGGTGGCTGCATTTTACTGAAGTACAAGATTCACTTTGTAAAGCAGTTGTTCTTTTGGTAATTGGTGCTGTGCTTCATTTAGGAAACATTCAGAGCAGAGTGAATTGTGCCTACAGTGATAACAGGCATTTGGCTTTCAGATTTTGATTGTGCCATTAAAAAATGGGGAAAGATTGTCACTCAGAAAGAAGATCTTGATAAATAACATGCTTGAAGGGTTGGAAGCAGTGCGGGGAAAAGGACAACCACACCAATTGCCTTAATTATTGACTGAAGAAAAGCACTTTTGTCCCAGGAATATCAGTACAGAAGGAGGATGGCTCTGAAGTAAATGTATGTTCTTTCCTGTTCATTGTGGCATTGCTTTAATTTCATAACTCAGTAGCCCAGGGCTCACCTGAGTTCCTAAATAATTGAATAATTGATCCATAATTAATGGATGCACAAAGCAGGAAAACAGAATCAGGATAATGGTTAATACAAGATTTAACTACAGGGAATGAGGCCGTGTACCCATCCTGCTTTTGGAGATTGTTCTATTAAATCTTATTCGACCTAAGTGGCTGCATGCAGAAAAACACTTCAAAAAGCACAGGACATTTGGAAAAATGATGTGTACCTGTGCCTAATTACTCTCAGAAGTAAGAATAATCTTAGAAATTCAGTAAAGGCACACAGAATTGTATGCAGGGTGATTCAAATTCACTTCATAGCCACAGTGATCATGAGCTTTTCTTTGTACAGATGGCATGAACTTGTGGTACTCTCACATTGAACCACACACAAGGCATCTCAGAGATTATAAGAAAAATAAAATTTCAGCACAGATGCTTCACCCTGCCCTTGGCTTTCCCCCAAAGTTCAATCCACACTGTGAAAGAAAGCAGATATTTTGTTCCCTGGCCTCTGGGCATGTGGTAGTCCTACAAGTCACCCTCCTTGCTTCCTGGGGCTGTGGAGGAGGTGACCTCCTTGCTTCCAACCACACCCCTGGTAAGAGAGATCCATCCAAAGGCTTCCCATATTCTGGATTTTCCCTGTGCCATCCTCGTGCCAGCATTATGCACCCACATGCATCTGTGCTCCCTGAGCATGGGCATGTACTCTGCAATTAGCTCAAGTTTGAGCACTCAGGTTACCATAACACCCAGCTCTCAGATGGGAACAGATGGCGTTTATAAATGCACGGAAACTGGAAGGTGATCCTCTACAGCAAGTTTATTTCTGTGAGCCTTTCAGAGCCATATGAAAGTGATAGAGAGTATTAATCCATTGATCTGCTGAGCAAGAGGAACAGCAAACTGGCTTTTTGGCATACCTTTGGCTCTTGCTGGAATTTCTAGCAAATGAAAACCAATATAGGTTGGCAACTAAGCCTACACTACTTGTTTTAGAACACTGGCTCTGACCTGATGGCTGTAAGACAGTCTCAGGCTTGTCTCATCTCTTATTTCTCTGAGCATTATTAAAATATTCCCACAAAGAAGAATCCGAGAGAGCTGCATGGGCATCTCCCCCCCCTGCAAGGCACCAAACACCTCCTGTATGATGGCTCTATACTTTGGATATCAGCCAGCAGTGTGCAACCAGAGAACAAAAATGAATTAAGAGGCAAAGGTTCATAGAATAGAATCGTAGAATGCATGATTCCAGACTGAAAACAGAGAACAGACTGAAAACAAGGTCCTGTCCAGATCTAAGCACTGCCAGTCTCTGAAAGCCTCAAGCTGACAGCAGTTTGGATTCTAAAATAAAGACTCCATTTTCCCATCTACAGCAGATGGAACTAAATGACAGAATGTGGATAAATATAGAAGACTAAAAAATATAATATCTATTTGAAGCAAATAAATCACAGGCTGGTAACCAAAGGCATCCAGAAGGAGCTGACCAGCAGCAGCCAAGCTCTCCCTGTGTTCCTGCTGCCTCCTCAGAGAAACATGCAAGGGGAGACAGGCACTTGCCAAGAACCTGCACGAGGAATAACTCCTAAGATACTAGGACTGTGACTAGGAGTGATAGGATCTCATATGAACATCAGAGAACTTCAGCCAGGCAGCAATTCTGATCACTGATAAAGCTGGATCACATGTGTGTGTAACATGAGAACTTTTGGGAAATGAGGCTGAAATTCTGTATCAAATCCAGGTCCAGGATCCTTGAAAACTGTTGGGTTTTTTTATTTCATGTTTTTTTGTTGATGCTAAAATTCACCAGTAGGTAGAATCTAAATGCAGCCTAGCATCAGAATGACTCTGCCTTATTTAAAAGAATGTGCCAGAACTCGTTCATTCAACTGAAGCATAAAGACTCCAAATAATTAACATAAACACAAGTATCGTCTACCTTATGGAGATGGATTCCTGTCAGGTGGGTGTTCACTGTTTCAGTGTACAGAGCCAGATGCTCTAGTCATTCTTTTAAAGGACCTAGAACATTTATAATGATTAATCACATTTCTAAAGCAGTAATGTATGCTACCATCTGTTCAATTAAATCTCATACTTCCAGACATACGCCACTCAGCTCATAGGGGTCAAACACTATTTTCCCCCTTTTTTACATAAGGGAGCAATTGTTTTACACCATTATATTTTTTATGCAGTCCTTCTGGTTTCAGGTACCAACCACTACTCAAGAGATGACTGACAGCATGACAGGAGACAAAGCTATTTTAAAAGGCGGAGATCTGACCTCTGATCTCGCCTTCTCTATAATTACTCCTTGTTTTTTTAGCACCTGTTACTTTGTACCTGAGACAGCTGTGAGTGTCTCATGCTAAAGTGAGCCAAGAGAACCAACTCAACAGGTCATGAAGAAACTAAACTTCTCTAGAAATGTTTGCTTCTTCACACGCTTGAGTTCACATGCCCAGGGACTCGTTTAAGTCAGTGTAAAAAGAGATTTTGACAGGGCTGCATGTATCATCTGATCCTGTCCATTGCATGAGATTTGTCACTATGATTTTTGGGTCGTTTTATATATGCCTAAAGCCTTTTTCACCCATTTTCTTATACTGATTAAGGTCTTGGTTGAAATTGCTCAAAAAAAAAAAAAAAAAAAAAAAAAAAAAAAAAAAAAAAGAAGCAGCCTTAGGGATTTTGAAGATTATATCTCCTACTTTCATTTTGTAGCAATACTGAAGTATCTGAGTTTGAAATATTGCATTTAATGTAAACTGCTGAAGCATGCTTTAGATTTCAGCTTGAACTTTACATACCACAACTCGCACAGATTTGTGCTTTATTAGCATTGTTATTATGTTTTTTCCTTTGTTTATTTGTTTTAATAAAGGAATTGCTGAACTGCCAAAACCTTCCATGATGCAGTATCCCAGGAGAACTCCTGACCTCCAAACTGTAGAAGCTGTTTGAATCCCACCTGCTGCTTTTTACCAGGAATGTGCCAACCCTCTAACCCATCTAGTAAGAATGAATATTTCTGTTGCACTGATTCTTCTTCAAAGTGAGACAAATTGTTCTAAAACAAAACTATTTCTTCAAACAATGTCTGATCCTGAAGTATGTGTCAGGTTCCTCACACTGAGTAGTTGCTGAAACTGCTGTAGACACAACTGAGGAACTATTCCAACATATTCAATATGTACCCTGATACACCCATTCCTACTCAGCACTCTCAGAAACTGACCTAGTTGCCAGAATGAAAGTACTGCATTTCCTTGCATTTATGAATTTGATGGCTGGCTTATGTTAGAGTGAGATTGAGCAGATTTATTACCTAATTTAGTAAAATCTTAATCTATGCAGTGCTTGGCCATTTTGGTAAATCAAATTTAAACCTTAAATTCAAATGTTTTCTTGAAGGAGAATGACAGCCTATGATAGCCTTTTGTGAGGTGATTACTGGCAAATATTTTGGTTGTCTTAATTAGATATGAGCCTATTATTGTCCTAGTGTCTTTCCCATCTCTATTTGGTTATGTCAGTATTTAGGAAAATAGCCTTTCCTACAGAGAGTCTAATCCTTCTATCCAATAATGGACAGATTCAGAAGACAAGGTAAGAAAACACTTCTGGGCAAGAGTCTTGGCATAATCTGAGCACTGATTTTCTGACTGGCTGTCATCATTAGGTACTCAGTACAGGCACTGTTTATAACTTCTGCAACATTAATCTTGAGAAATATTCCTTCAGCACATGGAAGGGAACTATTATGTAAATCTCTTTAAAAGTATTTCTACAAGTCTCCCTAAGTGAGATGTTCATCCACCTAAAAATATCTGCAAGGCTGAACAGTTCCTCAGTCAGACCTTCACGCCCTTTTCTGATGTCTGCAATTGCTGAACCTGCAGTAGCTGCAGCAGCTCCATGCTGGCAGGAGAATGTATTGAAAATCACAGTGTGAGGCTTGAAAGTATTTGGGGCAGAATAAGAGAGGTCCTAATAAAGCCTTGAAGACAGAAGTTGTCGAGAACCTCACAAAAGGCACAGAGCTGACAGTATTCCATGTTTATGCAAATATCATTGTTGGCACAGCTCCATTCTTTTCTGTTTTCTGATATTTAACATTGGGACAAACTCTGGAGCTTTGTCAAGGGAGGGGATTCAGCTGGGAGAGCTGGGTTTGTTCAGCCTGGACAAAAGAAGGCTCTGGGGAGATGTTCCACCAGCCTTCCAGCAGCTAGAGGGGTTCCAAGAGAGCTGGAGAGGGACTTTGACAAGAGCATGTAGTGACGGGCTTTAAACTGAAATCTTCAGATGGGATACTGGGAAGAAATTCTTCCCTGTGAGGGTGGGGAGGCACTGGCAGGGTGTCCAGGGAAGAAGTGGCTGCCCCTGGATCCCTGGAAGTGTCCAAGGCCAGGTTGGATGGGGCTTGGAGAAGCCTGGGATAGTGGAAGGTGTCCCTGCCCATGGCAGGGGTGGCACAAGATGGGCTTTAATGTCCCTTCCAACCCAAACCATTCTGGGATTCAATGATTCCAATCCATGCTGTCCCAGAGGAGGATTCTTCATGGCAGAAGGAATCTCATGTGCTTTGGACACTGAATGGCACTTTAAAGAGCTTAGAAACCATAAGATTGCACAGACTGATGGATTTGAACACCAGAAAAGGATCCTGTCAAAATATAGTCAGGTTTGATCTCCTTTGTAGGTTCCAGTTTGGTTTGAATGCTTCCAAAGGGGACATCAGCCTTGTTGCATATTTTTACAGAACCAAGCAGCTTGCAAATAGAGGTCATAAACATTGCTTCATGTGCAATCTGTTTGGCAAATATCCCTTTACATAAAGGGATCTCTTAAAATAATTTTCATTATAAATATTGTAAGAATAGAAGCAGTTATTGCAAAAAAAAAGTCTATGATTGATTTTTCAAAGCGGTCACTGACCCAAAAGTCACTAGATAAAACCAGGATGCACAATGAATTGTTTAGTCATAAAATCTGGGCTTCAAAACTGCATGTGCCGAGGTATAAGACCTTACACCTGGTATAATCCTGTCTTTGGCAGTCTGTCTCAGACAAGGATAAAATAAAAGCATCCTGCTCACTAAAGCATCAAGGTTGATGATTGCTGCAGCTGAAATGCAGATCTTGACTGAACACAACATGATCAGCTAAGGCAGTGTGTGCCCCGAACTGCAGGGTTTTATTAAGGAGGCCCAAAATAAGCAGGTAATTTTTAGAGCTAATTTCAGAAACATTGCAAACTGTAGTCAGAAGAAAATCTGCTTTCAAGTTCCCTGGAAGAATTCACTTCAAGTATCCAATCAGCCTCAAGTTTCTCACTTATGGCTGCTACAGTTGGGCATTCTGACTACAAACAATAACTATATGTATAGACATATATTAAATGAAAACAAATAGATTCATCATAATGTAAAATTTTGGAACATTACATGGCTTTAATGTCTCTGACACATCTGAGCTATTTCTTCTTGAACAGATGGTGACATTACAGTCACCACAAACACTGAAGAAAAATTGCAAGAAAATATAATTTTACACACAAAATTTCGAGTTTGTGTAATGAAAAACATTGTTAGTGCAGTCTAACACTCCATTTTGAAGCCTGTCCATATTTAAAACCTAAATCACAAGCAGAGTACACAGCTTCAAAATCTATAATCCATGCACAAATGAGTTACTGGAAACAGGTGACAGTGAAAAAAATCTCTTAAAAGTTTTGCTGACAGATTTGTCTTCGTCATTGGTTTTCTAATATTTAATGACTTTTAGAGTTCTCCTACAAAGGGGAGATTAAAAATGCATCTGTATTAGACTAGAGCCAGGTCATCTTATTGTCCTGAAATTTCTGCCTGAACAGGATGTGGAATAAGAAAACCTCTCCACAATCCCACATAGAACCACAGAGATAAAACCCTTCAGAAGAAAACTGATCTCAGCCCATGACCTAGAGTAGATCCCTTGTGGATTACAGATTTGGATGTTTGTATACATGGATGTTCAGGTTCCTAAACCATCAATGTAAATCATGGCACTGCGCCCCACACAGCAGGATGGGCTCTGTCTTATCAAGAGGCCACTGACCCCAGCTTGTCACCTGTCACATGGATGGTGACATAGATGCCACACCATGGTGGGGACAGCTGGATGGGCCTTTGGATTCACTTGTTTTCTGTTTGGTCTATTGCATAACCTGAGACTGGTTCACTTAATGCACTGAGTTAGAAAATGAATGAGTTTAGCAATCTTCCACAAAATGCTCTGCTATCCCTGCAAAGAGAAGGAAAGCGTGTCAGTCAGGATCAGGAAAAAGAGGTGGAAAGTCTAGGTACACTTGCAACACAAATTTAATCCCTCAGAAGACTGTTGAAGCCTTTAGTGACTGTTTTGGACTTGCCCATACACAAACCTGTGTCTGCCTAGGTTGTCCCATCCAGTGAAAAAAGACTCAAGATTGGCAGCTGCAGCTTAGCTGAGCTCTGAAGCTGAACAGATATTTGCTCTTGGTTTTCCCTACAGATATTCCAATTGGATTTAGCTGTCAGAGTTGATATTACTGTCCCCAGCCATGCCTTGACTGGGCAGGTGAACTTGGTGAGTTCTTACATCTTGGATACAGCCAGTCATGGGCTCATTTCCAAGCATTCTCCAGCTATGAGGTCTGAATCCTCTGTGGTACAGGTCAAAGGAAAAGATTTAACATAGAAAACCTGCTATTAGGCAAAATAGCAAGCTTGCTGTGCACCCCATCAAGGCTGAAATTCATGTGGCTAAAATAATTGCACTATCTTTAAGATCAAGTACCATTCAAAACAATAGAGATCATCATAATGGGAAATGCATAATAGGGAAGTAATAGGGAATGTAAGTAAATGATATAAAATGCCTCTGGGCTGAAAAGCAGTAAGGGAAAAACTGAGGTAGACCATAAGAGCATCAGATTCAAATACACAGTTGATCAGGTGATTGCCAGAAAAAGAAATGCTGTGTAAGAAAAAGCCCATTTATAACTGTTGGACAGCTAAAGCAGTGCTTTCATCCCACAGTAGCATCTTAAAACAATTGCTAGATGAGTTCTCTGCAGCTGGAAGGATTATCTGACTCTCACACAATTCCTGCTACTCAGGTTCATCTCTGAGAGATGTGGTTCATAAACTTAAAGTGATTGGTAGTATTTTCAGGATTGCTTTAATGTAAAATTCACTGCTAACATGATTACATTCTGATCATCTGCTGCAGGAAAGTCTGAGCTGCCCAACAAAAGTACAGCTTGCTCCTGGCTGAAGGCTCCAAGGGAGGTTGTGGCAGCTCTCGGACCTGGAGGGAATTAGATGCATTTCCCAGCTTTGGAAATCTTCCAGCCTTTATTACTGAAGGCTGTTGGAAACACTCCTAAGAGCATCTGGAACTTATAATAATATTTTCCAAAGGTTTGTTGTAGTTCATGCTTCTTGGGCAATTTCCAAAGGACCTGGGCGATTTTACAGCTATTAGAAAGCGATGCAAAAGCCAGTGGCTGGAATTCATTTCCCTTAAATTGCAGGATTAAAATCCTCAATAAAGAGTCAGAGGAGGATGAACTTGGCATGCAATAAAATGGAGAGGTTCACCTGTGAGCTGCTGTGGCTGTGCTTCAAACAAAGGCAGCTCTGTGGGAGTGAGGTGGCATTGTCAGCAGTGCAGTGACTTGAGTGGCACTCACCTGCCTCCTCAGCTGTCCTTCCACCACGGCATTTTGGGGGGTGTTTCACGCTCTACTCGTAGCAAATAACAGGAGAAAATCCTATTTAATAACACGTTTTAAGAACTTGTTTGCAATATCTTGAAATCAATAGAACGGCAGTGGCTCGCCAGCCCTCAGGACACACTCTGAAGCTATTATCACAAACTGTGGGGTTTGATTTCAGTTCCACTCGGCCAGATTGCAATCATTCCTATTTCATGTTATAAAAAATACACTATTTAGGTGGGATATTTAAGTCAGAGATGATTTAGATGGACAGAGGAGCAGGATAAAGTGGTATAAATAACATGCTAGCTCACCTAACAAAAAAAAATGGCTAACAACCTCTGCTTAACATGGGATTTCAAAGAAGAGCTTCAAGAGTAAATGTGAAAAAAATAAATATTTAGGTTTTGAGACCCATATTACAAAATACCCTGGATGTCTAGTGGTGGAAACTGAGATGGAACACAGCACTATACTTAGAACCAGTTTTTCAAATACTCACAAGCTTTGAGGCTATATCCCTGAATAACTTAAACCTTACATAATATTTAATAACTTAAATAATCCAGTAGCAGGGTATAACCTGCATCTTAGTATCTACACAATAACCCAATCTGGCTAAGCTGAAAAGAATTGGCTCCAAATGCTCCTCTAAGTAATTATCCTCCTTGGCTGCACCTGTAGGTAAGAATTTTGCAGATGTTAGTCAGATGGGTGGATGCAAACAATTACCCAAAAAGTAACCAGAAATTTATGCAGATATAAAAATGAAGTGCCAGGAAACACACCTAAGATAGATACATGCTTCCTCCCTTAAATCTGTGGTTCTGATATTTCCCTGTGTGGGCAAGTCTGAGAATTTCTGGCTTATCCCATCTGAAGCATCTCTACTTGGGATAAAAATCCTCCTCCAAATTAGCATCTTAGGTATTTCACTCATACTGCCCCTTTCTCCTTGAAAAGGCAAGCTTAGAACTGAAAGAAACACTGCCCTCTTCCTACACTTGGGAAAGCAGGCTCTGCTCCTCTGCAAGCTGCAGGGACTGCTTTATATCATCTCTAACTTACCTAGGAGAAAGGGCTAAACAAGGAGATAAGGTCTTAGAAGCATGATTAATTTACAGACGCCTTCCTACTAGAATATAAACTGTTATCCAGAAAGATAAGCACGAATCTTGATTTATTTTTCATACAAGAATGACTGAGGCAGTGGGAACAGTGGTTATTTGAGTTACTATATCTGTATCACTCTTTCAAGTAGAAAGGTCACAACACTGAACCTCTTCTGCAGTATTCACTTTTCTGTGTGACCAGAGGATTTTTGACCATGTAAGTTCCTTTGTGCAGAGAGACTGGGAGGTGACATGTCTGCATCTCAGCTGCCTGGAATCTGTTCAAATTCAGCTCACAGATGTTCTCCCTTTCTGTATTCAGTCCCAACACCCCAACCTGTCATAGCCTTGTCTTCCATTTTTCTTCACTGTCCCTGTGAGCTACAGTTGACAAGTTGCTTATTCAAGCTTTGAGTAATATAGAAAAGCAATAAATTCACTAGAAATTGTATCTTTTTTTTTTTTTTTCTGGCTGGCTCAAATATCTGGGTGGCAGATCTGCAAAAAGTCTTCTTAACAATTCTCCTCCTTGCTTTCCATTTCCAGAAAGATTTTAGAAATGTTGTACCAAAGCATCCAATTTCTACTCTCTTACCTGCCACATCTCCACTCCACAGAAAGCACTGAAGGGGTTTGCTGCTGTAGATCTTCACTTTACTCTTCAGAGGCATCTTTCTGTTAGATCTCTGATAGCTGTCAGAATGTATTGCTTTCCTGCCTGACATTTGCATGGGTCTTCCATCAAATATTGCCATCCACAGCAATCCACCTGTCCAGATAAGTGAAAATCTCCTTTTCTCAGCTCTTTTCCTGTAAACATTACTCTTCCATCTTTCTGTATTCCTCCTACCTTCATCAGCTTGATTTGGAGCTACACACACACAGACTGTACACACAAATACAAAGATGCTAAAGGAACAACTGAAGAAATTGAGGTGTCTCTCAAAAACAATCATTCAGAGTTAGACTGGGAAATGTAATGTCTAATTTATCATTGCTGGTTTATGCATCATTGCTAATGTCAGCAGTGGATGTGCCTCTTCAAGAAGAAGGAAATGGCAAGTTTTTAAATGCAGGATTGTCCCAGAAATGCCAGCACATACGTTTCACAAGTAATACAAGACTGCAGCAAACTGGTGAACGTGCAAAAACATTCACTAGTTTTCTTTTTAAGGATGGGTAACATTTTAACACGCATAACTTCAACAGAGTACAGTGCATCTGGCTCTATTCTCTATCAAGTGAACTGAATGGTCTCTGTAAGGCTGGATAATAAATACACTGATGTGCCATTGGTATAAGTTGATAAGTTGTAGCTGATATTCTTCATTCCCATTTAGTTAGGAAATTTTGTCTTGTAGTTATAAACATCCAGTAAAATTTAAGGACTTTAGAGATACTCATTCTAATCTTCCACCTTTAGCTCTATGTCAGCTAAACTTTTTGGGATATCAGTTTTTTTGGTCAAGTTTTGCAAGAAAGGAGAATTTAAGAATTCAGATATTTGTTCAAATCCAGAGTCTCCACTTGCCAGGACAAAAAAAGATTGCTCTGTGTCCAACCTTTATCAGCCACTCTCAACCAGACTAAACAGAAACAGCAAAACATTCAACCAAATATCAGAAAAAGTATTTCCCAAGCAAGAGTTTAGAGAAGAGAATCATTACTCCTTCCCAGGTATTGTTTTTTGCCAAGTGCCAACACTGGCGTAGATGATCCTTGTTTGACTCACAACTCATTCTTATGGTGAGAGGGAGGGGAAACAGCCCTGAAGGAAAGTGATAAATGTATGCCAAGAAATATCTGGGCAGGAAAAAGCCACTGTCCTGCTTCCCTTCTGTCTAAAGAGGGCATGGGTGAAAGTTAAATTGTTTAAAAGTAGCGTGAGGGCACAGGAAATGAGTGTGCACACACCTGCCTTACTCACCACAACATGCACAGGGGACTGAGGCAGCTGCTCCTGAAAGGAGTGAATTTTCAGAAGATTTAAGCAGTTTCCTCTAACAAATGGCAAGCTGTCTCAAGGAGAGACATCTGTGATTTGCTCCTGGTGAGATTTCACTGTGCTCACACAGAAAAATTGTCTTTGCTCGCTATTGCTTGCACAATAAATTCATGGATCCTTTGCAAACATCTCAAGATTTGCAGGAAACTACTAATGAAAGAAAGAGTGGGTCATTTCACCTAGCTCAAATCCAGTGAGAGGGAGTGATGTTTGAAACCAGCAAGAAAGAAATTGAGGATTAAATAAACAAAAGGAAAAGTTTTGCAAACAGCTTAAGAAACCCAATCTGAAAACAGCCAAAGAGCACAGATCACAGCAAACTAAATATGAGCTGTAAGTACATAACATAAAAACATAAATATATAAAACATATTTGATTTTGAGATTTTCAGATACAAAACCTGAACTTCCTCTCCTCGGTCTACTGCAGTGTGTTTGTTTTGCATAACAAAATTATTTTGGTTTGTCCATTAAAACATTCTGCAATTTCTTTCCTCCAGAAACCCCCACTTTTAAGTGCAGTGATATTAACTCTGGGAAGACACATGGCTTATTTCAGCTGAGAAGTACTCTGATCTACAGGAACTAATTAGAGCATTTTCTCGAGCTCATCCCTTTCTTCTCATTACTGGTGACCAAAGACAACTGCTGAGACATGATTATTACAGAACTGTCTGCTAGTGTATGCATTAGCTTTACAGAAATAAATCAGCAAATACTACCAGAATAAGGGCTAAGGAATGCTTAGGAAAACAACCAGTGGCAGAAAGCAGCACCCAAAAGAGTCACCCTAAGGCCAACAAAACTGATCTCTGCCAGAAACAGCTTCAGAAAGAAATGCTACTGGGGAAAAGGAACATAGAAGAAATTGAGCCTGTGCAGGGTGATATGAGTTTATTCATAAAATGATCAGAGAGTGGGAAGATATTTCCTACAAGGAAAGGCTGAGAGACTTGGGGTTGTTTAGCCTGGAGAACACTCCTGGGAGACCTTATTAAAGGCTTCCATGCTTAAAGGTGGATCTTTCTTATATAAAAAACTGGGGAAGAATTTTAATGAGGTTTGTAGCAGTAGGACAAGGGGTATCAGTTTTAAACAAAAGGGGGTGGATTCAGACTAGATCCAAAGAAGCAAATTTTTTACGGTGAGGGTGGTGGTGAATATTTAAGGTCAAGTTGCATGTTGCTCTGAGAAACCTGACCTAGTTGAAGACATCCCTGCTTATCCCAGGGGATTGGACTAGAGGGCCTCTAAATGTCCCTTCCAACCCAAACTGTTCTACGACTGTGATTTCTCAGTGTGGTCTGCAGGTTGCTAAACAGATGGGTATTTCAACCAGTGGTTTGGGGCATGCTGTATCTTCTGGAGGGATGAACAGTTTCATCCAGAGAGTTATTGAGTTTTATAAATTCATCTTATTTACAAATTAGTTTATATTTTTGGGGGCATTCCTTAGCACCCTACTCTACAAGTGATGATATTTCACTTCAAAGTGACATTCTGCTTCATCTGCTAGTCCTTAATTACCATGCAAAAATGAGCAATAACTCCATAAAAAGCAAGAAAAAAGGCAGGAATATCTGCTCACCCATTATAAATGTGGATCTGTACTAAAGGTAGAGCATTTCTGCATTTGTGGTGTTTTTCCACATTCCTGCATGTTATGCCTTTTATTATTGTCTGGCTACTTGAACTACTAAAAACCTGAACTAAGTTGTCATAGAATCATACTCTGACTGGACTGAATGTCCCATGGAGTCAGCTGATATGTCAGCACACTACAAAGACAGAATAAGATTAATGTGAGGGAAGTGCTGGGAGCTATTCACAGTATTGGCACCATCATGCCCCTAAGAAGCGCAAAGGTGGCTCTGGCTGTTCTAACAGCCCTGCCTGGCTGTGTGTTTCAGACAAAGAGTGGGTTGCTTTGCTGAAGGGTGTTAATAAGACATGCCAGATCTTAACAGAGCCAGTCAATATGACAAACCCTGTAGTCTGAAAGAAATGGTCAGGGCAGAGTTTAGCTTCAAAGAACAGCCCCAACACCAGAACAGACTCGAGTAATTATAAAATATACTGTGCTGCACAAGCACACTCCACAAAGAGTATTTTGACTTGCCCAGTACTTCAAAATCTCTTTTTTCCCCCTAATTCCAGAGTGCAGTGGGATTTAAAAAGCATAAGTTTGTAAAAGTGACAGATTTAAATCCATACAAAAATAACAACAGGAAAACAGGAAAACATCACACTGGGTTTATGAGCAAGAAAAATCAGATGGCATTTTTACATGCAAATGATGAATATCTCAGGGAAAGAATTCAATATGATGAATGTGATGTTCCCTCTCTACTATTAAAGCAGCTTCTGTGATGCATTTGTCTATCTCAGTCTTATAATTCCATAGGAAATAACACAGGTTTCTCATGCAAATTTGCAGCAGCTGTAAAGGGGATACAGAGCACAAGGTCTGTGAATGGTTGACCTATAAATCCAACATAACTGATGGATTTTTTTCACCATCAAGGAAGGAAACTGAAAAGAAGAAAAACACTTTTAGGCATTTCTGTGGATTTTGTTTGGTTTTAGGGTTTTTTTTTTCCATTTTTAACATGTAGTTACTGCTATCACTATGTTTTGTTTTTCAGGAAGAGCAGAGTCTATCACAGTCATGCACAGCATTAATTTCCCACAGTGCCACCAGCCAAGGCTACACTGAACAGTTAACTTGGTCTCATTGTGTCCTTCAGGCCTGAAATAAAATTTACATAACTCAGGAACTGCCCCCTGAAGAATTTAGTTTCTATCATCAGTAGCTATGGGCCAGCAGGGAAAATTATTTTCAGCAATACAAGCAGTGTACACCATCCCTTCACCAGGGGTTTCTACACCAGGACTATAGCACCTTCCTAATTTGAACCTGGTGATCTGCCCTTGTTTAAATTATCTTCTTTAAAATATCAAATAAAGAGGAAAAAAATATTTCATCACTTTCACAGGAAATTGATTACTTTCTGATTTTTAGCACTTGGAAGCCAACATTCAAAGTCACCATCTTGCAGTCCCCAAACACACAGAATTTTCCCAGCAGCCAGTGAAGGTTTTGCCAGGAAAGGCAAACCAAACACACTGAACCTTGCTGTCATAAGGAAAGACAAGGTGAAAATGAAATGAGTTAATCATAAATGTTCTTCTTGAAACGACACTAAAATTTTAAGATGGTGCTAAAAACAAAGGGTCAGATTTCTAATGGAGAAATCTTACAGTTGTGGTGTTTGTCCATGTTGAAGAGAAAGAAAACTTTTCTCACCACTGGAGACGGCTCCTTCATTAGGGAAAAAAAAAAAAAAAGGAAGAAACAAATAATGACAGCCAATTTCCAGTGCTTTTAGGCTATTTCATATCAAACAGTGTGATGAATGTAGCAATATCACTTTTGGCTATAGCACAAAAAATATTATCCTCTATAGACGCTGCAGCATAAAACAAAAATGCTTTTATTACCACTAGCAATGATGTGACATGCCTGATAAATGCCACTTTAAGACTCCTTTGGGTCCCAGCATCCCTTCACACTTATTATCAAGTTACTAATAGATTCTGTAGGTTTGACTGGCCATCATTTAGGAGTGTCATTTACTCTAAAATGACAGAAAAGTAAAATGTTCTAAAATGCTCCATTTTTCTCTTTTCCCTGACTGAGTGACTAATGAGTAAGAATAATAACTTTTATTCATGTTGTCTAGGTGATAAAATGGCCATTGTAGAATGATGAATATCAAGTAAAGATGTTTTCATTTAACACAGGCAGGGAAAAAAAACATGAACCTTTAAGTCTTAAAAATATGAAAGAGAGCAGGCAGCTATTTAAGTATTCACATCTCCTCTATGACAACTGAGTCTGCTTCCTTTTGTTATTATTTTTCCTCTGGATGCAGAGAAGCATTGAAAACAACAGGGTCAGACATGTTACAGATTAAATTCTTCCTTGCAGGATAATTCTGTCCAGAGGCCCCCACTGAGATTAACACCCCTTTTTTCTGGGTAATGTATAGACATACCATAAAGGTTAATTCCTGCAGTGAAGTGGAGAAGTTATGTAAACTAGGCAGGAAGAAGATCAGAGAGATGGGAAAAAAAAAAAAAAAGGGAAAATAGTTGTGTAGTAGATTCCTGGCAGAACTCACAGGGTATTATATTTAGATTAAAGATGATACTTTGGTTGCAGACACTTCAGAAAGGCCTTTGCAAATCATAACTATAACACCCAGCAGAAGATAATTTTCACCCACAGTCGGTTTCTATGCTATACTGGGGAACCAACAGGAAAAAAAGAATATAAACCACATCTTTCTGCAAATTTAATTAATTGGAGCTGAGCCCCTAATTCTCTAAAGCCACTTAAAACCCAGCATAAATTCTTTTCTGTATGAGAAGATCTGATCCCACCATGACAAAGACGCAATAATTAATTTCATATTAACCAACCCAAAGTAAATGTTCATCTGACCCTCTGTTTATCATGCTCAGTCCTTGTAGTTCAAACCAAATCTCCCCACTTCTTTTCACCCAGTTGTGTGTTGGCAAAGTATAGGGGTTTTTACCTTTTTGTTTTTAAATTATCATTCCTTAAGACAGCTTTTCCTGTTCAGTGAGTTTATTTGTGGATGAGAGGTACAAACCTGTGTCTGTATAAATGTGTCAGCAAATAATCATATTCTAACATTATTTAAAGCAAAGGGTTAATTAATATCAGACATGGCAGCAATTCCAATAAGTTCAGTGGTGATACTGGCGGTCTGCACAAATTATGTCCTGATTCAGTTTCATTGACTTCAGTATTGATTTTAATCTGGATGAGTCCACCATCCCAGATCTTTAGATTTTCAGTACTTCAGGGTGATTGAAATGTCACTGGAGAACCAGTCCTGCCAAAAAGGGATTAAGTGAACCAGCTCTGAGCAAGTGTCTTTAGTTGTTCTCCTTCAGATGAAGAAATTTCATCACGAAAAGGGCCTGAAGGACAAAGGGTTTTATGGTGAAAGGGATGAATGGCCAGCACCCCAATTGACTCACCAGGCAGAGCAAACTAAAGACTGTGAGAGATTAAAGCATCCACTGTCATGGCCTCAGAAAAGCAGTCAGTTCTGCAGCTCCTTCAGGAATAATGCCACAGCCTCTGATCCACTCTGAGAGGATCAGGGTGTCACTGCCACTGTGCTTGGTGTTCATTAGACAGACCTCAGAACGCCAACTCTGCTCACACTGTGGTCAGTTCTGATCATAACAACTTCCTTGGCAGAGAGGAGGAAAAAACCCAACTGTACCATCAGAAAGATCACAGAATGCTGCTGTGGCTGTACTGCAGGCTGTGTAATGTAAACTCTATCAAATAAACACTCCCAGATATTTTCCTACTCTCCCATTACTGCACTAGAAATGCTCAATAATGTTCAACAAATGTACGAAAACAGCATATGTCAATCCAGCATTTTCTTCAAACTGTTCTATTTTCAGTTGCTGTTTTGTTCAATTAACACTGCTATCACTGACTCACTCTCATTACAGCTGATCCTCTTCAGGAGAACAGAAGGAGTTTTCGTTAGCACTGAAAATCTACAGTTCACAGAGTACTCTGAGTTGGATGGGACCCACGAGGATCATCACAGTCCGTGTCTTGGCTCTGCACAGGAGATCCCCAGAATCAAACCCTGTGCCTGAGAGTGATGTCCAAACACTGCTTGAGCTCTGCCAGGCTGCTGCTGTGACCACTGCCCTGGGGAGCCTGTTGAGTGCCCAACCTCCTTTTCCTGATATCCAGCCTAAACCTCTCCTGCTACAATTTCAGGCCATTCCCTCAGGTCCTGCCACTGGGCACCAGGAATGTTGGATTTAAATGTTTCCAAATAACAGGACTGAACTGCTGGGAGATGTTCCTGGACCTTTTATTGCAACATCAGCTTCAACACAGGGTGAGACAATTGAGAGATGGCAACAGCTCATGTCTTGCCAACAGTAGCCGAAATTCTCTTTGTTACAAAGCCTTTTAAAAGTTTTCTATCCAACAGTGAATTCTTAAGAGCTTACAGACATCTACATAAACCAGTCATTAAAACTACATGTATACCTTATGTCTAACAATAGGTGCTTATTTAATATTTTTTGCTATTCAGGAACTTTTTATACTCTTCTATAAACAAAGCACAAAGCCTCATTATTAAACTTTTGTACTATCTTGCTTAACAGATTTTCCTACTTGCTAAGGCCTAACTCTACACAGCACAAAAACACAATATTATTGTTCTGTGTGCTTATTCTTGTACCCTCTTAACTTTAGGCCTAAATTTGCACTGCTATGAGAGTTTTCTGCTTTTTCTATTTCCCACACAAGAGTAGAGATGGGTGCTGCCCCTCATGAAGATATTAAAGACCCCAGTGAGGTGTCCCCTCAGTCTCCTCTTCTCCAGGCTGAATTATCCAAGTGCCATCAGCTGCTCCTCGTTTGGGTTCCCCTCCAGACCCTTCACCATCCTCGTGGCTCCCTTTGGATGTTTCCTAATAGCTTAATGTCTTTTTCTATATTGTGGCCCCAAAACCTCACGGTGAGGCTGTGCCAGGGTAGAATAGAGTGGGATTGTGTGTTAGAAATCATTTGTAAAATTATTTTTTTATTCCTAAAGACAAATTCATTTTATACCAGCCTAGAAGACTCTCTTGCTATTAAATCATCATCACTGAAAACATCACTGAAAGGTCATTTTGTCAGTGTTCTCATTCTATATTGCCAGATCCAAATTTCCCTGTGCCTGCCTGGATCTCTCTGCCTGAGGCACTTTCTTTCCTTGTTGCTCAGGTGAAGGCAGCTGCTATGTGTGGATATACTTTACAGTGTGTTTTGAAATTATTCTCTAAATAAAATTGGGTTCTGGAGGCTACAGTAGGCAAGTATAAATAAAGAATGTGTCTAGTTTAAATAGAGTGAGTAAAATACACATCCCTAACACAGAATAAGAAACGTTTCTGGATAGACGCAGGAAGGTAAACCACTATGTTTTAAGTAAAAGCTAACATTAATGAGCACTTCTAAGTTGGATTTCTGTGAAAATTACCCTGAAAAGATTTTAAAAACAAGTACATTAAAATGTGCATGTGAAATTGTTATGAATTTTTGTCTGAGGAGCAAGTTGTCTTAAAGGTTCCATTTTCTATCACACAACTGTATTCACTCTATGAAATATTTTGCATTATATTTTAATTAAAGTTATAATTACAGAACTAAATATAATTAGCTTCTTTCTTCAAAAGAAATTGGAAGTGAACTTACTTTATTAAATTTTCAATTTGTTTCCTGCAGTGTTACATAGTTTATTCTAATTAATTGAATGAGATCTCATAAATATTTTATCAACATAGGGATGTGATTAACAGCTCGAGTTTTGTGCGGTTTTCTTTTTTTCTTTTCAGCTTTCTTCTTCTCTGCATTTCCATTTCCCCAGTTTTCATGTTCACTCTCCTGCCTTTGGTGACAATTTAAGCATGGGAGCCCTGCCAGAACCCCTCCACTTCCACAGCAAAATGTTGCATTTTTGCAGTCTAGGCTGTAAGAAGCCATTTTTACCTTCTCCTTGGGAGTGTTTGTTATCTAAGGAAGCCCTCATATAACACAGGCCACCAAAGTGACACTCATTTCTTGGGTGATTTATGACTTCCACACTGAACAGCTTCCTGCAGAATCTCCTCTCCTTTCGGGGTGTGTGTGCAGCATATTTGTTTATTCCCTGAGCAGATAAAAGCAGAAAGGAGTAAAAGAGACTGTAACCCCCCCATTAGCACACCCTACTCCAGGGATTACAAAATGAAGCAGAAGGTGCATTTCACACAGTTCCCCAGTCCCCGCTGTGTTGCAAAGGGCTCAACTTCCACATGGCAGCAGTGAGATTTATACCTGGGAGCTGAAAGGAGCAACTGCAGTTGGAGCCTCTGCCTCACCTGCTCATCCTCCTGCCTGCCATGGGGATATTGAGCAGGACAGAAACACCCACACAGTGCCCTCTGACAGGATCAGAGGTGTCATCAGGGGGAAACCACACCAAGGATTTCACAGTCTCACAAGGAAGGAGGCCATCACTGCTCCAGAGTGTGTCAGAGCAGATAAAAAGGGGAGGAGGACACGGAGGTGAAGTGACCTGCCTGTAGTTACACACTGCACCACCACAAACACGAGAATTCACTTCCCCATCCCCAGCGGGATGTTTCCTCCCTGTCCATCTGACACTGTTGCACACCACAATGACACAGACTCTGACTTCAGAAGGCTGAAAATTACTCTTTTATTTTTGGGATGTGTCTCCTTTTTATACTATTTTACACAGACCAGTTCAATTGGTGAAATAAAGACAAACTCCTTCAACCACATTGGTCAGACCAGAGGGACATCAAGAAGTCCCTCCTAGGGAAAAAAAAATGAAAACATAGGTACAGTTTAAAAAAACATGTCTCTTGTTTATCAGAAAATTCCCTGGGAAAAGGATTTCAGAAAACTAAAACATCTCAGGCATGAAACCAGGGCTACATCCATCACTGCTGGAATGGGATGATTACAGTTCATGTTTGCTAATAGCAGAAATAAAAACTATATCCTTACAGCAAAGTTATTATACATATAGCATTCACCTTAATATCTACAAAAAGCCAATCATATAATATGTATTTATTACATGTTGGAAATGCTGCTCTGCAGCCAAAGTGAGAGTAGATAAACTTATCAGTATGGGCAGCTAAGCAAATAAATGGCATAGCGATCGTATCAAACAGAAAAAATGTAAGTACAACTGTACATAAATGGATAGTCGGAAGGAAGAAAATAATCATTATAGTTCTTGACCAGATTAAATCTGTCAGCCCCCCCTCATTTAAGGGGGAAAGAACTGCTGTCAGAGAGCAGTTCCAGATTAATTTAATTAAGCAGCGCTTTAATAATAGCAAAAGAAAGATTCAGCTGTTACCATGACCTTTACCATGCAGCAATATCAAAGGTATGGGACAAATGGAACAAAAAAGATATCCATATATATTTTAATCACTCGTTTAGCTCAGGCAGGAATTGTGTCACTTGCTCATCTTGCATTGTTGACAGCAACAGGCTGAGTATCTTTTAATATCTAAAGAACAAATTGTTTCCTCACAAGCATATTTCAAATGTCCCAGTGACACTAGCTGCAAGGGCATACATTTCTTCCTAGTAAAAAATATCCCCTAATTGTTTTTTCCTCTCCATGCATTCTTTTCACTACTCATTCGTTAATTTAGGGCAAATTTGGAAGTAGAAAAGTGAATCAGCTTTGTTTCACATTTCTGTATGTTGCACAGAACCTGGTAGTCCTCATCTGCATGCACAGTAATGCTGCTTTTGAATTGTGAAATAAATGAATGGAAGTCATGTTGACAAGAACCTTTCGCTGATGATTCTGTTGTACTGTCAAGGTTGTTTTCCAAAGTCTAACATTATCTTCCAATCAATCCAAATTCTGATTGATGGATGAAGTTAACCTTGATGTTTGCAGACATTTCTTGTAGAGGCTGGAGCTGTGACTGTTGATGACGGACCTGGATTTGACTTGAGATTTGCTCTATATTTATGTTTTGTAATGACTCCAAAGTAGCTTTATTGTGTTTGGATCTTCATCTTCTCTTAATTTACTTTGCTTGTCTGAAATCAAGGCGACTGTTACTTGCACAGCTGCAAAGGCAGTAACAACAGCAAATGCAATTTTTTATCTGGAGAAAGTCCACATTTCTCAGCTCCTAATACACCAAGAAAGATGAAAAGGCCAGAAAAGTTGTTTTGCTGTTAAAATGACAAGATTATGGATATTTTCTAAAATTATTACAAGACAGGCCTGGGATTCACATGTAATATTTAAAGCACACCCAACATACTTTAGACAGCACATTTTTAATGCCAAGAGAAGTATATTTTCCAAGTATTTATTTACAACTCTCTAGTGTTACAGCTCCAAGTGGGGATTCCTTCCCTGGCCTGTATATCCCACTGTGGTACACGACTTGCTCCTTCTTAAGGTAATGCAACCTCCCACTTTCCTGATGCAGACCTCCTGGCCTTTCCTTGGCTGGGTGCTCTCCTGGTCAGAATTACATTTATGTGGTTATTTGAGAGGGAACTTTGTGTAATATCAGCATCAGCAAAGGCAGCTGGGCCAGGTTCCAAACCCTTAAAATCCCCTTCCCACAACGCTTCAAAACACTGTGGCTTCACAGTACTATCACTTGATCTGGTAAAAAAAGGTATTTTATCTCCTTCTCTTGTTTTAGTTTGCTCTCACAGCCATGGTGTCATCTTTTGCCTTGTAACATAACTTCAGATACTTTTCGTGTTATCAGATTCTTTATTGCCTGCTGCAGCCTTTATTCTTAACATGTGTGGGAAACAGTCTTCACACTTTTCTTTCCATTGCACATCCTTGACATAATGGGTAGTTTGAACAGTTTGCATATGTGCACACAATGGAGAGGAGGATCTGTGCTGGCAGAGACGGATGCTTCAAGCATTTTGTTGAAACAAATTTTAGAGAAGGTTCTACTTTTTTTTTTTTTAAGGTTCGAACATGTTTTTTTCCAGATAATATTAATTTATTCATAGGTTTAACTTTCAACCATTGTCAACACTGTAATATTTATTTTCTTGCTTTTCACCCATTCATGAAGGAAGAAACAACTGAGGTCACTGTGTTTGGCATGGGGAAGACAGGTGCTGAGATCCCTCTGTGGGAGAGGCTCCCAGCTTTGTGGGCTCCTTTACACACAGCAGAGGGTCACAGAAGCTCTATGGATCTACAAAGCCACACTGAAAAGAGAATTACTGGTTCAGGGAGCTGACACAGGGCACACCACACCAACCCTGCTGCATCCTAAAGGGAGGTTGAATTATGAGGTGGAGAATAACTCATGTCATACTTCTTGCTACCCATTTGTCCAGTATAGTTTCTATTTCATATCTCCCTTCTTTTTCATAGCAAATTTATCTGTGATGGAAATACTACGAGCTGGGCTATGCCAAGATGGAATATTCTAATAATGAAGAGTCCTTGGAACAACTGCAATGACTTTGAAGCAAAGTGTAATAAAACCAGCTCTGAATGTTTCCAGGTTGTGACCACTTCTGTAAGAGAGGACAAGTGAACAGATATTTTGATGCTGGAACTTAGACGAGTATCATTTTTAACTCTAGCTGTAACTAAACCACAATCTGGATTCTTCAGCCTTTGGGGTTTTGTCACAGCATTCACGTGGCATTTGTACCACAGTATCTTCATCAGCAGGTAGCATCTGTCTTGAGTTTTGTTCTATTTAATTTGATAAAAGCAGACCTCATGCAAAGACAACTAATTGGGGAGCTGAATACACAACCTGCCACCCACCATGTGTCATTCCTGGAAATATCTCCACAAAGAAACTACATTTGGTGCTGAAAAGCTAAGACAGCTTTAACTTCTGATAGCATTCTCTGTTTCACTATCTCTCCATGACTGGGGATGCTTTTTTTGTGGCACACACACTCCCCCCCTCACACACCCCCTGAGCAGCAGAAACTGGTCCCAAAGGCTGTCTGAGTAAAGGATCACTGAAATCCTGTAAGTGTCATACCCCTGTCTGTACACTGGCTTCAAGAGTGGGAAGATTGGCAACAAGATGAAAAAACAGTCTTCCTCTGTATCATTTGGTGCTATGGCACCAAGATAATTATTGACCCAAAAATTGAGTGAAGGGATGCCCCGTGATCTGATAATACACAGGGCACAAATATTGTTTAATGCACACAGCAATTCCTGTGCCAGGGCTTCCCTTTGTGGGACAAAAGACAGACCTGACACTGGGACAGCAGCAGATAAAGAAACAGATAAAGGACCTGATGGCTACAGGGTCACCTCTTACCTTCCTGGAGAATGGTAGAGGAGGATTCTTGTACCTGCTCCAAGCCAACTTCCTTTCAGACTGTTGTGGAAAGGATTGGCTGGCCCTATCCATTCTCTTTGGCCAGCACAGACTCTTCTCTCACACCTCTGTAGGGCACTGCATGGCTGGGCAGGTTTAACTGCATGGGAAAAGCAGGTTCCTGAGAGAAACAAAAGAAAAAAAGAATTTTTATCTGGCTTTTTCAAAAAGCCTGTGCACAAGAGGATGTCTGTTCTCACCCAGAGCAGGGCAGCTCAGAGGGACAGACTGCCTGGGGCAGTTATCCCACCACAGCCAGTGTGTTGGCACACCTGTGGCTTCAAACAAGCTGCCAGAACCAGCCAATTCTCTGTGCATCCATCCTGACTTTTCACCCAGGCACTCCTGAAGCCCTTACACTGCAGCTGTAATTCAGGTCAGATTCTAGTTCAGTGTCTTTTTCCCATATCGATCCATCTCAACAGTTCTGTCTGCACAAAGAAACTCTCAATGTGTTATTTCACTTTGTGTTTCTAAATGGGATCAGTGTGGCAGTTTCAGAGCGATGCTTTATTTTATTGTCACCTAGAGAATGCCACATCTCTTCTCCCCCTTCTGATTTACATAAAACTATATGGGATAAGTGGAAACTGTAAAGTTTTTATTTTAGAGGCACTGTCACTAAAATGTCTTCAGAAGCTTCCAGAACAATAAGATGCCATCCAGATCTTCTGGCTTTATAATTTTCCAGTTGCAGTGCTAAAAGCTATAGGTGAAGCCAAAGCAAAAGAATATCCTTTTCTCTGCAGAGATTTACTTCACTGAGGATCAGCCCCCGTGGCCTTCCACACCCTGAATCATCAGTGATCTACTGCTGAAGATCTAGACACAGAAATAAATAGAATCACCCCAAAAAGGACATCCAATATTTAGTGGATTATGTCCTTGACTCTTCACTGCTTACTCAAATCCTTGTAACTTTGTGTTTAGACACTTCTCAGGTGTCATATTGATTTTCATAAAGAACTTCCTGAAAATTAAAAATATCTGCATATCTTTTCACCGTTACCATGGAGATCCTTGAATGACCTGCTATCAACACAGGCTAGTTAAGCAGGAATTTCCATTCTTCACATTACTCACACATTTGATCCAATTATTTTGTCTCTTGGAAGTTTCCCTAACTCTTAACATATTTTGCTCATTTAATGCAATTAGAATTCAACATAGGTCTCAGAAATCAAGACAGTAAAATCACATCTCACTGTAACTTTAAAGCTGTAACAGAAGCTCAAATTCTTTCCCAAAATCTATCTTTTTCTCCAATTAACTACAATATATTTACTGCTTATTTTCCAACATTAAATGCTTCAGTTCAAAAGTGCACTAAGCAAATAAGTAATGTGCAAGGCTTTTTAGTATAACTCAAAGGAAATCCTGAGAACCTGTAACACACTATTTCTCAGTAAGAAGAAAAACCAGACAATTGTGGATAATTTAAATAAGACTACTTTGTAGACTTTTGAACACCACAATTCTAATTCTGTAGCCATAATTTTCACTTTACAATGTACTTTCCAGAAGCCAAAATGAAAATTTTAAGAGTTTTCAATAGATGTGGGTGTGAAAATGCTATCAAGGGAAACATAACTTTTTTACGGATTTCTAGAAGCTGCACTCTCATATCAAAGGGTTGGATTTTTCCATCAACTTGCTTTCACTAAGCAGCTGAAAGCATGAAACAAAAAGAAATGGAAGAGAGTAGTTCTGGATCAGGCAAATTATGCAGAAATGTGTAAGTTCATAAGTGAACATGATTATTTTGCAATTAGTTGGTGTTAGACACAAAGACATTCATCACAATGACCATTGTGAAAATCCAGTGTGACCAGGGGCCTCCAATGCTCTGTGGGAAAATGTTTGCAGCAGCTTTTAATGCCTTTTCTTTTGGATGTTTTCAGAAACCATATGATGTAACATTTTTTTTATTGGCAAATGTCAGTTATGCAATATGAAAGAGTTCACAAGACAGGGTTAGTTTCAATATATTTCCCTCCACACATTTCTGACTCACACAAAATACTGAAATTAGCAAATACCTTGTTTGCCAAGAAGTTTCATTTCCTGGTCTAATAGACTGTCAGTATTTTCAGAATTATCGAAACAAGGAGCTTAAGGGAGGCAGCATGAGATGATCAGCCACTTTGGATTTTTCCATTTTCAATTTTATCCTACTTCAAAGTTATTATTTCTAAAATTTTACAAACTTCTGCAGACTGGGAAACCCACTTCCCACCCAGGAGCAGTGTCAGGTACTTCTGCTTCCATCCAGGTGTTCCTGCAGAGGGAGATGTGTCTGATTCTGCTGCACATTCTCATTTGGAAAGGATTACAAATTGCTTGATGCTTTTTTCCTCCCACACTGGAAGTCATTGGTTGTTTAGCACTGGACATTCAGGTTCTCGTAGGCATGTTTTACTCATGCAGGTGTAATCCAGGGCTGAGGCATCAGGGAACAGAGTTAGAAGAAAAAATATTGTGTTCTTCCCAGGGTTTGATGGATATGACTCTAAAGGACTCAGATATAACTTCGATATGAAAAAAGTAAGGGATGAACAGCAACTTATTATACAAATTATAAATTTGTACAATAACTTGCTGTACAATTACTTGTACAATTATTATCACTTTACCATCCTGATATATCTGTGCCTGGGCTGTACTTGCTCACTTACATCTCTCCTGACAGTGTCAGCTCTGACCTCCCAGTGACAATCTGGTACATATTGAGCACCTGAGAGCCAAAGGTATTTCACAACAGCACAAAGTGAATAAGCACAAAGTGAATATACAATGGTAACACTATTTCTGCTGGGAGGAATGGAGATGGAACAAGGGACACCACAGATCGAGGAACACCCTTAAGGGACCACTCACATCTTTTATCATTTTATAATGGCTTTATCTCCTCCTTGTGGAAAGGGAATAATTTCTAGGAAACCCCAGGAGATTCTGATGACCATTAGCAACTCTAGAAAAAGGGAAAGAAGTTCACCTAGCAGCAACCAAAACTAAACAACAGATATTGTAGTCAGGAATTCCAACTCATCTTTCTTGAGGACAAAGTCCCAGAACCATATCTGTCCTTCCTTCTACCCACCTACAAATTTTCCTGTGACTTTGCAATCAAAGGAAACAGAATTGGATTTTCCCCTGCAAGGAGCAAAACTGGACAGCTTTGCAGAACATATTTCCTTACTACTTTGCTCTTTACATGCAGGCTGGAGTGATCTTTGATGAGCACTCAGAGTAGCATCTCACTAGACATGTTCACCAGAACAGATGTTATTCTGAGGCTGGGGATGGGAGCAGGAAGCTGGAGGCTCCTGTTGACAGATGGAAGAGCAACACCAAGCCTGCTCTAAACCATGCCCAGGAAATGGTTCTCGTGCTCTCAGCTCCATCCTGACCTGAGGGGAGGCTGAACATGGCATGAAGGAAGCACATAGCTCAGGAGTTTGCAGAGCGAATTGGAAGACAGAGCTTGCCAAGTCCACATGAAACACACTAGAAACATTATTCAAATATTGATAACAGCTGCTGGGAATTCAGAAGAGCCAGACAACTGAAAAATGCCCTGTGCATCTGCCCTTCTGTAACCACACGTCCAACACATATTGTGTCTCTGCCAGGAGCAGAATTCCCTCTCTGCAAGGCAGCATACTTGGCACGAGTGCATACCTGGACGAGACCTGGTGTGTTCTGCAGTCGTTCTGTGCTCCCAAACCTCACCACAGGCACTGAAACCCCCTCAGCTCTGCCAGAGCACAGCCTGGGGGACAAGAGAAGGTGGATTATTATTCCCTCTTCTCTGGACAGAATAGCATAAGGGACTGAAGAGTTCTTACTATTTTTCTAGCACTCCTGGCTATAGATGGAAATATGAAAGTGTAAATGAAATGTTCCAGAGAATTTAGCCCCTCATCAGCTACTGCATTTTTCTCCTGCAGGTGGTGCAAAGATAAAGTTGTCTAAGTAAAGGCCATCAGCTCTTTGGATGGATTGGCCCACTTGTGTTAAACCAGCTGGTTCAGGGAGCAAAAATATGGCAGTCACAAAAGCACCATCCATCTCAGAGAATCTGACATTGGGCTGGAAATGAACCCTGCTCTTGGCGGCTGCAGTCTCAGCATAGGTGTTCTAAAGCTACCTCAGATGTGCTGATAAACTGCAGTCATGGCAACATAGACACATGTGAAGATTACAGACATACAGAGAGTTCACTGCCAGAAGGAGGGAGAGAAGCGTAAAACAGAAAAAGTAATAACTGTGTTATCAGTCTAGGGTGTTACATCTGTCTGCTCTCCACTATCACTGGATTTACCTATTTTGTTGCACTCAACGGTTCTGAAGGAAATTCTCCATTTCAGCTCCACCCTACAGTCACAGGAGACCTCAATTGTCCCAGAAAGTTTGTAAGTGAAGACTATCAGACAGACAAAAGAAGACAAGGAAAATGTTGGACATTGGTCACTGGCAGTGGAGGACAGAAAGTGCCAAAGAGGCTGGAATTAATGTAGATTTCTTGGACCTTAGTCATAAAATCATTCTTCCTGTCCTCTCTTCATCTCTGAGCACTGTAAGTTGGGTTAATGACCCTACAGCAGCAGACTCAGAACTGAAGTCTCCTGGAAGATTCATTTGTATTTCTTTTTTTGACTCATAATTCTAAGTGTATCCATATGCATTCATCACATGTACCACAGCTTCTCTTGAATGACTGGGACTTTTTCAACGAGAAAACGTTACAGCAAGGAACTTTTCCACTTAAAAGCATTCTGCTCCAAAGAATCATGGCTGTCATCTCAAAGCTATTTGTTGTGTTAACAATACTTTTCCAGGAGAATGTTTCATTTAGTAATTTGGAGTGTAAGGACAATTGTGGGAAATAAAAACCCATGGAAGTCATATGATCAAAAATCCACAGAGATTTCAGAACATTTGAAAAGAAATATTTTTTTTTAAATCTCAGACATGCAAAATAAAAGATTCATATTAAATTCTCATAGCTGTAGGGCTTTTGCTTGCTATTCATGAGAGCTACAGAATTTGCTTCTACTTGACATCAGAAATGCAGATTCAGTGAATTCATTTAAGCCAAAATTGAAATCTTATCTTTTTAGGCTGCCTTTCCAGCCTTAAATGCAGCTCAGTTTTAAAGCTCCTAGATATTATTTTATGTGAAGCTATTTGAGAACCTTTGTATTTTCTGCACTATATAATTTTAGTTTTGTTGTGCTTAGATCGTGTGCATTACAACATAGTGTGATTAGCTGAAAAATTACAAACCAGGTAATGGGAAAAGCAGAGTAGTCACTTGCTGATGCAAAAGGATAAACACAACAGAAATGGAAGACCTGTAAACCATGTTCTTAAATAGGAAGAAATATTTAGTGAATGAACACCCTATGAGGATTTCTACATTTCCTATCTCTTCAGCTGCCATGCACAGCTATGTGTATATGGGGATGAATTAAGAATTGTTCTGCTCCCCCATACCCCCATTTATTCCTGTCCACACACAGCACTTCCCAATGTTCCTCTTTCCTATTCTTTAAATATGGAATCTCCAACTGTTCTCTCCTACTCAGTCCATACCACCTTTTCCTGGACTTCTGCACAAGCAGGCTGCGACCAGAACAGCAAACGGGCTCCAGAGTCACAAGGGCAGAGGTGAAAATGGCTTTCCTTAGTTGCCAAAAGGCTAAAGTACATCTTCCTCATACTGAACTATCAAATCGAGGTCAACAGAGGCAAATTTCAATCTAGCAGCTTTTCCTGAGGTTTCAGTAACTCCTTCTTAAACCTAAAGGGAACTGGTTGCCATTTGCTCTTTTTAAGATGAATTTTATTTAATGACAAATTGCTGCTTTAAGTGTTATAATCAAATATTGACTTCCCTAATATTTAGCACTGCACAAACACATGACCCTGACAGGAGTTATTATGTAATCTCTCTGGAAAAGCCTGGGAGGGAATAAGGGTAAAAAAAGGGGAGAAATCTGTTTCTAATTTGACCAAGTGATAACATACTTTAAATATCAGATGATTTCAGTGAAAAATCTGTTTTAAGAACTCAAATGTTCCTGCTTACTCCAAGTATCTGTCATTCCATCTTACAGTCACCCATTCAGGAGACAGTTAAGTATTTCTGCATTCCAGAGTGACAAAAGCTCAATTTTAGTTCAATTTCTCTCTTTAGCTCACTAACGTGAGCAGCTGCTTCTGCCCAAAGTCTGTGGTCACTCCTTTGCTGTTTATCCCTCACTCCAGCCCCACCT